>CM065125.1:952500-1300000 GCA_033026305.1 Cirrhinus molitorella
ACATCAGTGTCAGACAGGCTCTGCTAAGTTTTATAGTTTAAATTAAGAATATTTTAAATTCTAATCTTAATATTTCCTGTGTCACAACCGTAATATGTCAACACCATCTTCCAATTTCTGAGGAAATTATTTGAAATATTTAGATCATTTCATTTTCCAGAAGCAGGTTCCATTAGCCTCTAGCATCAACAGAAAAAAACAAAATGGCTACTACATGAACTCCATTTGTTTTGTGAAAGAAATGCAAATTTGTCAACAAATTTATGTGTTAAATACATCTAGAATGCTGTTAAAGATAAAGATAAAATTATATTACACAGTACAAGTTAAAAAGCACATTTTGTTAAAAAAACAGAAAGGTTGGGAGGTTGTATCAAAGCATAGTTCAGTATCTTAGTGCGTATAAGATACATAAATGTGGTTTCATTTGTCTGAGTACATGGTTTTATTTTTTCAATTTTGCACCCCGTTTTGTCCCACTTAATAATAATAATAATAATAATAATAATAATAATAATGTGTGTATATATATATATAAATAAATAAAATGTAAAAGTACAACTTTAGTAATGAAGTTAGCCTACTCACCCCTGCTCTTTTGAACATGCAAAATGAATCACTTGTTGACATTCCATAACCACACCCACCAGTTGACAATGGGCGGAGTCAGAGTTCTCTCCCTCTAAATGGCCAAAAGCGCTAGGGGGCGTGGCTAAGTGTGCGCTCACAGCGCGGCGGTTTGATTGACAGACAGATCAGATCAGAGTGACTCTAATTCAGCGAAGGATCCTGTGAAGAATCTCAGCGCAATGTCAAGTCCAAAAAGAGTTTGCATCGTCGGCTCTGGAAACTGGTAACATTTCTGCATATTTTTTTCTTTTAGACTGTTTAAACTGTAGGGATTTGGGATCATATGACAGCATAAGACTAAGTTAAACTATTAGTTTAAACATTAAACAGCCCAAGTTTAGTTTAAGGTTATGACATTTGAAAGGGCATAACAACAGACGTATTAATAGGGATGATACTGATATCTAACACAACGCAGTTTAGATTTTGTTAGACAATATGAGATTCTCTAAGTTCTGTTCAACAGCTGTGAATGTGCTTTTGGACCGACTTGAATACTATTTATCACTGTTTGCACGAGCCATTTGTAACATTGCTGCAATGCACAACAAGTAGGACACATGTCCCAGTCAGTCACACTGCTTAGGTTCAGTATTTATGATCCATAAGTTTCAACTAACCAACCTACAGCCGTCTGGACACATCTGTGGTTCAAGTCCTATGTGCATTTCTTATTTGAAATACACTGACAGTCCTATAATGCATGAAAATGCACTGCTCTGTTAAATTGTTAATTGCAACTTTTAATAACGTACATATTCAGATAATAGACATTTATTAAAGTAAACATGATCTGGTGGTTTTGAGGTTTGCTTAAGTAAGGCTTGCTCCAAAGCAAAAACAGTAAAAAAAAAATGTAAATATTTTTACTATTTAAAAGAACTGTTTTCTTTTTGAATATAGTTTAAAATGTCATTTATTCCTGTGTTTCAAAGCTGATTTTTTAGCATCATTACTCCAGTCACATGATCCTTCAGAAATCACTCTAATATTCTGATTTGCTGCTGAAAAACTAAAAAAATAATAATAAAAATCATTAAAATTAATTTCTACCATTTCTTTCCAAAAATAAAATTATACTGACTCCAAGCTTGTAGTGTATAATGTTATAAAATTATTTCAGATAAATGCTGATCTTTCTATTCATCATAGAATCATGAAAAATGTACTTAACTGTTTTAAATATTGATAATAATAATAATAATAATAATAATAATAATAATAATGTTTATTGAACAGCAAATCAGTATATTAGAATGATTTCTGAAGGATCGTGTGAAAAGTAATGATGCTGAAAATTCAGCTTTGATCACAGAAATAAATTACATTTTCAAATACATTCAAATAGTAAACAGTTATTTTAAATAGTAAAAATATTTCACAGTTGTACTGTTTTGCTGTCCCAAACAAATAAATGCAAGCTTAGTAAACTAAAAAATTTTTGGTAGTGTAAAAATAAAAGCCAGTTCAAGATATGAATGAATACTACAATACTAAATAAATAGTTTAAAAATAACACAAAGGTTTTAACCTCATTAATAATGTACTCACTCAAATAATAGGTATTTATTAAAGTAAACATGATCTGTGGATGGTTTTGAGGCTTGCTTAAGCTTGAATCTTGGAAATAGGCTACTGTTCCTTTAAAACCACCTATTTGTGACCCTAGACCACAAAGTATAGCCAAAAATACATTGTATGGGTAAAAAAAATGTTATTTTATGCCAAAAATCATTAGGATATTAAATAAACAACATGTTCCATGAATATATTTTATACATTTTCTACCCTAAATATAATAAAACTTAATTTTTGATTAGTAATATGCATTGCCAAAAACTTCATTTGGACAACTTTAAAAGCTATTTTCTCAATATTTAGATTTTTATTTTTTGCACCTACAGTTTTCAGAATTCAAATAGTTGTATCTCAGCCAAATAGTGTCCTATCATAAACCATACATCAATGGAAAGCGTATTTATTCAGATTTTAGATAATGTATAAATCTAAAAAACTATTCATTATGACTGGTTTTGTGGTTCAGGGTCACATTTATGGTCACAGTAAACAAGAAACTAAAAGTAGTAGTTTATATAACAACAATAGAAGTTTAAGTTAAATATATCAAACGTTAATTTTTGTTGAGTAATATGCATTTATAAGAACATAATTTGGACACCTTTGAAGGTGTTTTTCTCAATATTTAGTTTTTTTTTGCACCTTCAGATTACAGATTCGGAATCTAAAGCTTATTTATTATTAAATTTGCCCCTCATGACTGTTTTTGTGGTCCAGGGTCACATATTTTAAAAAAAATTAAGTGTAAATTTAATCTAAAAAAAAAATCATTATGACTGTTTTTGTGGTTCAGGGTAACATATTTAAAACAAAAATAAAGTGTAAATTTAATCTAAAAAAAAATAAATAATCATTATTACTGTTTTTGTGGTCCAGGGTCACTTAAAAAAAAAAAATAATAAGTGTAAATTTAATCTAAAAAAAAACAACAAAAAAAAACATTATGACTGTTTTTGTGGTCCAGGGTCACATTTAAAAAATAAATAAATAAATAAATAAATAAATAAATAAAGTGTACATTTAATCTAAAAAAAAAATCATTATGACTGTTTTTGTGGTCCAGGGCCACATATTAAAAAAAAAAAATAAATAAATAAATAAATAAAGTGTAAATTTAATCTAAAAAAAAAATCATTATGACTGTTTTTGTGGTTCAGGGTCACATATTTAAAACAAAAATAAAGTGGAAATTTAATCTAAAAAAAAAAAATCATTATGACTGTTTTTGTGTTTTTTTAAAAAAAAATTAAGTGTAAATTTAATCTAAAAAAAAATAAATAATCATTATTACTGTTTTTGTGGTCCAGGGTCACATTTTTAAAAAAAATTAAGTGGAAATTTAATCTTAAAAAAAATCATTATGACTGTTTTTGTGGTTCAGGGTCACATTTTTAAAAAAAATTAAGTGGAAATTTAATCTTAAAAAAAATCATTATGACTGTTTTTGTGGTTCAGGGTCACATTAAAAAAAAATTAAGTGGAAATTTAATGAAAAAAAAATCATGACTGTTTTTGTGGTTCAGGGTCACATTAAAAAAAAAAATAAATGGAAATTTAATAAAAAAAAAATCATGACTGTTTTTGTGGTTCAGGGTCATATTTATGGTCACACTAAACAAGATTCTCAAAGTAGTAGTTTATATAACAACAATAGAAGTGTAAGTTTAAACATTCAGAGTCATATTGGATTTTTGTACAAACTCTCTGAACATAAATACCATGAAAATGTTTTTAGTTAAATCTAAATTCGGTGTTTGCACACATTACCAACCCAAAATAGCTCATTTTAATGTAAACAATACATATTGGCGTTTTGCACTAGTGATCTTTGTTTGGCATCAAACTGTCCAAAACCAAACCTGAGACTAGTTAACCCCCGCTTTACTAAAGCAGACTGAGCGTCTGGTCTTACACAACAGGCTTTGATCACTGCTATCACTGTCCCTTGGAATGCAAACGTCCCTTTTGGTGTGAAACCCGGGGTTTGTGACGAGAGTAAAGTCCTTAGTGACTTTTCACCCAGAGTACTGTAATATCGCATGCAACCTTTCACATAATTAACTTTCTCTCTCGTGTCCGCAGGGGTTCTGCTATTGCTAAGATAGTTGGCACAAATGCAAAGAACAATTCAAGGTTTGACTCCACGGTTAACATGTGGGTGTTTGAAGAGACGGTGAACGGCCGGAAACTCACAGACATCATAAACACAGACCACGAGAACGTCAAGTATTTACCTGGACACAAGCTTCCAGAGAACGTTGTAAGAAACTTCACATTTTAATCATATCATTTATTTTATATATATAAAATTTTATTTAAAAAAAAAAAATCATTATGACTGTTTTTGTGGTCCAGGGTCACATATTTAAAAAAAATTAAAGTGTAAATTTAATTAAAAAAAAAACAAAACAAAACATTATGACTGTTTTTGTGGTCCAGGGTCACATATTTAAAAAAAATTGAAGTGTAAATTTAATAAAAAAAAAAAAAAAAAAATCATTATGACTGTTTTTGTGGTCCAGGGTCACATATTTAAAAAAAATTAAAGTGTAAATTTAATTAAAAAAAAAAAAAAAAAAAAAAAACACATTATGACTGTTTTTGTGGTCCAGGGTCACATATTTAAAAAAAATTAAAGTGTAAATTTAATTAAAAAAAAAAAATATATATATCATTATGACTGTTTTTGTGGTCCAGGGTCACATATTTAAAAAAAATTGAAGTGTAAATTTAATTAAAAAAAAAAAAAAAAAAAAATCATTATGACTGTTTTTGTGGTCCAGGGTCACATATTTAAAAAAAATTAAAGTGTAAATTTAATTAAAAAAAAAAAAAAAAAAACATTATGACTGTTTTTGTGGTCCAGGGTCACATATTTAAAAAAAATTAAAGTGTAAATTTAATTAAAAAAAAAAAAAAAAAAAAACACATTATGACTGTTTTTGTGGTCCAGGGTCACATATTTAAAAAAAATTAAAGTGTAAATTTAATTAAAAAAAAAAAAAAAAAAACATTATGACTGTTTTTGTGGTCCAGGGTCACATATTTAAAAAAAATTAAAGTGTAAATTTAATAAAAAAAAACACAAAAAAAACATTATGACTGTTTTTGTGGTCCAGGGTCACATATTTAAAAAAAATTGAAGTGTAAATTTAATTAAAAAAAAAAAACAAAAAACATTATGACTGTTTTTGTGGTCCAGGGTCACATATTTAAAAAAAAATTAAAGTGTAAATTTAATTAAAAAAAAAAAAAAAAAAAAATCATTATGACTGTTTTTGTGGTCCAGGGTCACATATTTAAAAAAAAATAAAGTGTAAATTTAATTAAAAAAAAAAAAAAAAAAACATTATGACTGTTTTTGTGGTCCAGGGTCACATATTTAAAAAAAATTGAAGTGTAAATTTAATAATATGTATATGTATATATATATATATATATATATATATATATATATATGCGTATATACGCTTCTGCTACAATCAAATTTGAATAATTACAGTTTTATACTTTAATTTATTCAAATATGTGACCCTGGACCACAAAACCAGTCATGAGGGGCAAATTTAATATTAAATAAAAGATCTGAGAGTGCAAAAAAAAAAAAAAAATATTGAGAAAATCACCTTCAAAGTTGACCTTCAAATGAAGTTCTTATAAATGCATATTACTAATCTTATTAAATATTTTACAGTAGACAGTATCTTCATGGAACATAATCTTTACTTAATATTAGTATATAATGATATTTAATGTTTGTATAATATAATATAAATATAATCTAATATAAAAATCACTTTTTACCATTTATATAAACACGCACATATATTTAATATTTTTATAATGGAAGTAATATAATTATGTATATTACTTAATGTAATATATTAGTATAATAAATTATTAACTAAAATCATATATTTTATTATAAAAAACAACACAGGCAAATAATAACATGTATAAATTAAGTCGCTGTATATTTGTAGCAATAGCCAAAAATACATTGTACGGGTTAAAATTATTGTTTTTTCTTTTATGCCAAAAATCATTAGGATATTAAGTAAAGATTATGTTCCATGAAGATTTTTTTAAATGTTCTACTGTTAAATATTTAATAAGATTAGTAATATGCATTTATAAGAACTTCATTTCGACAATTTTGAAGGTGATTTTCTCAATATTTTGATTTTTTTGCACCCTCAGATTGCAGATTCGGAATGGAAAGCTTTTTTATTCGATGTTAAATTTGCCCCTCATTACTGGTTTTGTGGTCCAGGGTCACATATTTTAATAAATTAAAGTGTACAATTTTAATTATTGTTGTTTTATTTTATATAAATATTTATAATATTTATAAAAATATAAAAAAAATAAGAAAATATTTTTTTAAGAAACTTATATGGATTTATTATTATTTTTTTCATAACATATATAAAAATATAGAGAGAATATATTGCATTATTTTATTATATAAAAAAATATTACATTTTATTTTAATATAATAAATAATTTGAAAATTTACATATATAGTTTATTATATGAATAAAAAAATATAATGATATTTAAAATATAATATTAATGTAATACTTATTAATATGAATAATTATAAATATGAAAAATATAAAACAATATGAATGTTATAAAATGTATTTATATTTATAATATAATATTGATATAATAATTATTAATATGAATATAATAAATACAAAAATATGAATATTATAAAGTTTATTTATAATATAATATTGATATAATAAATTATACAATAAAATAATATATTGTAATATATTGTATTATAAAAACAAAAACTAGTCAAATAGGTACATATATATAAGCAATTTTACTTGCAGTAAAATTATATATTATATATATATATATATATATATATATATATATATATATATATATATATATATTTGTATAATATAATATAAATATAATCTAATAGAAAAATGGCTTTTTTACCATTTATATAAACACACGCACATATATTTAATATTTTTATAATGTAAGATAATATATATATTAGGATAATAAAGTATTAACTAAAAACATATAATGTATTATAAAAAACAATACAGGCAAATATTTTTTTTTACTTTTTTTAAAATATTAACACAATAATAAATTTTATATATATATATATATATATATATATATATATATATATATATATATATATATATTTTTTTTTTTTTTTTTTTTTTTTTTTATTTATTAATTTATTTATTTATTTTCAGCCACAAAATTCAGCCACACAAACAGACAGTTCATGTTTCCCTGAGAAACTGTTAAAACAGCAAATAATTGCTAGAGAGGAAGTTAAACACAATACAGAAGTCTGCAGAAGAGTGCTGAGCCTCTAGATTCTCCCCCAAAATCTCTGAAAGGCACTTTTGCAAAAGAAACCATCCGTTTGCACTCAAGCAGCTAATAAGAAGCTGACGAAGCTGCATGTGGTTTCTCCTTCATCAAACGGCTCAGACTCAGCCAAACGCTTCAAGCCTAACTAGGTTCACTAGAGGACTGGGATAGAGGCCTAAAAAACCTTTGGCAGATGCCACAGAGACACACTGCAGTAACCAAAGGGATTTGTTTGCACACAAGGTGGTTAGGGCTTGATGTGGACCCAAACTCTGGCAAAAATTGAAGATAAATCAGCCAATATGTCAGTCTCATAAAACAGAGCACTGTAGGTGCATGCAATCATATAGTGAATATATTGAGCGCATGCATATTTCTCCAGGTTTCATCATTCAGTATCAAACTCTCTATCTCTCTCTCTGTCACAGGTGGCAGTGCCAGATCTGCTTGAAGCTGCCAAAAGCGCTGATATTCTGCTCTTTGTGATTCCACATCAGTTCATCGGTCGTGTTTGTGACACCATGAAGGGCAAAATCAAACCGGACGCACTGGGAATGTCACTCATTAAGGTCACATACACACCCTGGGCCACAAAACTACTAATATAGAGATTTATACACTACCGTTCAAAAGTTTGGGGTCAGTAAGACTTGCAGTTTATTTTTAATGAAGTCAAGGCTGCATTTATTTGATCAAAAATACAGAAAATAAACTGTAATATTCCAAAATGTTATTACAATAGAAAATAATGGTTTTTATTTTCATATACTTTAAAATATAATTTATTCCTGTGATGCAATGCTGATTTTTCATCAGTTGTTACTCAGGCTTAAGTGTCACATGATCTCTCAGAAATCACTCTGATTTTCTCAATTATTAGTAGAATTATCAGGTTTTTTTTAACCTGTATTTTTTTCTTTCAAGAACAACATTTATTCAAATCATAAATCTTTTCTAGCAATGCAAATCTATTATGTCATTTTTAATTAATGTAACAATTTATTCATTTCTTTCAAAATTTACAACATTTACTGACCATAAACTTTTGAACAGTAGTGTATATCATACAGAACCTCAATACATAAAGTACACTTTTTGCTTTTTCCTTAAGCACAACAAAACTAGGGACTGAAAATAATTTTTCATGTGGCATTTCCTTTACTTGTCTGCTAAAATATTGGTAACACTTTACAATAAGGTTCATTAGTTAACATGAACTAATAATGAACTGCGCTTACAGCATTTAATAATCTTTGTTCATTTTAATTTGAACATTTACTAATACATTATTCCAATCTTGTTAACATTAGTTGAACTAACATGAATAAACAACGAACAACTGTATTTTCATTAGCAAATACAGCAACAAATGTATTGCTCATGGTTAGTTAAAATAAGGTTCATTAGTTAAACATTAGTTAAATGTTACTGAAATATTAATATGTATTAACGTCCAAAAGTAGGTCACATTTGCACAATTAGCTCACTTTTTTTGTTCCAACTGTACTGTATTTTAGGGCTGAAACGATTAGTCGACATTGTCGACAGCGTCGACAATAAAAAATTGTCGACAAATATTTTTGTTGTGGAGTAGTCGTCTGATCTCATATGAGCTAATGTAAGAGCCTGCAGTAATGCGGTTTGGCCAGTGTGGCGCTGTAGCGCAGGACTGTAGAATGCGATTCAAGAGAAAAAGAGAGCGCTTCAGAACAAACGCAGCTGAATCTAAGCGTCGTTTCTATGAATATGTAAATGTATTGCACGCGTTCCTCTCAGTAACGAAGTAAACAACGAAAATTGACAGCAGTGTGAAAGCAGCAGTTAAAAATGCATCCGATTACAACGATGTGGATGTTTGCAGGAGCTCTGCAGTTCAGTAACATTAACTTACTCACATCATGTTTATTCATATAGTACATTTTGCAATAGATAGCCTTAAATCAAACAGCTTTACGGTATTTATCATGAAAAACCCGTCGCTTTCAGTTAGAATTACAACTTGATTTCCTGTTATAAAGCAGCTCTCTCCAGTGTAGATGGCTAATGAGAAAATATTTTTATTAGTGGGGAAAATTAAAAAAAATTCATTGCAGTGATAGTTTGGTTTACAGAGATCAAAGCTTGATCAGAACTGTTTTGGTTATTATAACCCTATAAGGTATTTTAAGACATATTTTGAATAAAATAGTTTATCCAAAAAAAAAAATCACTTACTTTTATGATGTTGCTTATCCTTATGTCTTACAAAAGGAGATGTTAGACAGAATGGTGTGTATAAGACAGTTTCTCTCTCTTGTTAACATTAGCTAATGTATAAATCAACGTGAATGAACAATACATTTATTACATTTATGTGTTTGTTAATAAAAATGCAGCTGTTCATCGTTTGTTCATGTTAGTTCACAGTGCGTTTACCAAATGTTAAAAACAACTTGTGATTTTTATAAATGCATTAGTAAATGTTGAAATTACCATTAACTGAGACTAATAAATGCCGCAAAAGTTCATTCTTAGTTCATATTAACTAATGTTAAGTAATGAACCAAAGTATTACCAATTCATTGTATAATAATTGTAATTACATAATATGCTAAATATGCTAAAGCGATCTTAATTTATGTTAGAATATGTATAACATAATTTTTTACTAATTGCAAAAACTGAAAATCTAAGTATACTGATTAGCCAGTAAAATAATCGACGATTAGTCGATTAATCGTTCTAATAATCGTTAGATTAATCGATTATCAAAATAATCGTTTGTTGCAGCCCTACTGTATTTTTCATTTCCGTTTAGTATTTTAAGTTAAAAGTAGTCATTTGTAAAACACTGCATTGTAATGCAAACAGCGATGCAATGTTTTACAGTGTTTAATTATAAATTAATATAAAACAAATCAGATGCAAACAATAGCCTAATAAACATCATACCAATGAACATAATAAATAAAAATAATAATAGCCTAATAAACCATATAAACCATATTGTGACTATTAAATTGCATCTTGCATGGTGCAACTAAATCTGCTGCAATAGGATTACAATAATGGTCCAAGTTAACATTAGTTATCTACATTAGTTAAAATCAGAAGTTCTGCTTGACAATATTAGTTAATGCAATGTCAACTAACATGAACTAACAATGACCAGCTGTATTACTGGATGATTAAATACTGTAATGAATGTTTTGGTCATTATTCATTCATGTTAGCTAACACATTAACTAATGTTAACTAATGGAGCATTATTCTAAAGTGTTACCTTGTGTCTCATCTGTACTCCTCCAACATTTCTCTAGATTTTACAAAGCCCTTGCATGGCACAAAGTCATGCAATATGTCAGTTTGTAGTGCACAGATTAAGGTTTAAGGAAATGTAGGTTAACTTTAACAGTCATGTAAGGATGAGACGCTGTACTCAATGTGGAAGAGATGTGGTGAAGTGAAAAACTTACTTTGGCCGATATCTTTAGACTGGAGAAGTGCACATACTTCAAATTTCCCAAACTCAAAGAGGATGCTATTATCAGACTTGTGCATGCAAGTTATTTAAGGTGTATTGATTGATTGATTGATTGATTGATGTTTTGTTTAAAGCAGGGGTTTTCAAATCCAGTCCTCAGGCCTGCTCTGACATAACGTTTTAGAGTTTCCCTGTTGAACACGTTAACAAGTTGATGAGATAATGAAGTGATGATTGAATCATTAATGATGAACACCTGCTGTTAACAAACAAAAACACTGAAGAAAGCATGGAGAACAAAAAATCACATTATAGTGTTTTAATTGACCTCTTGACTTTACTGTAATAGTTTTCAAAGCTTTTGTATTACAGCAAAGCACAGACAAAATACTGTAACACCAAAAGAAATTAGTTATGTGCAAGTTATGTAATAATATTACTTTTTTCAAGTAACTAGTAAAGTAACACAGTTTTTCATTTCCAAGAAAATATCTGAGTTACTTTTTCAAAAAAGCTACGCCAGTTACTTTTTGTTTCCTTTAAAGATTTAATCCAATTGTATTAACCAATGACTTTGCTGCTGACCTTTGATCCAATTCAGCTTTCTTACTTAGATTTTTTGTCTTGTTTCCAGCCAATATATATAAAAAAATTCTTAAATCAAGAAGGATTTTCTAGACAAGTAAAAAATATTTTCTTGTTTTCAGAAAAAAACAAATCAAAATTAAGTGAATTTTTGCTTAGAACAAGCTAAATAATCTGCCAATGGGGTAAGAAAAAAAATATGATTTCAAACAGAAAACAAGATTATTTTGCTTGTTTCAAGCAAAAACACACTTCAGAAAAAAGCAAGACTAATTATTTACTTGTCTAGAAAATCTTTCTTGATTTAAGAATTTTTAGATATTTTGGCTGGAAACAAGACAAAAAATCTAAGTAAGAAAAGAAAAAGTAAGAAAAGTATTTTTTTGCAGTGTGAAAGGGCTTTTATATTTGCTAAGAATCTAACGTTTTATATTAAAAACAAACAAACAAGCCCTGCCCAGATTTAAAAAGTAACACAAAAGTAACGCAAACGTAATGTAACGCATTACTTTCCATAAAAAGTAACTAAGTAACGTAATTTGTTACTTTTTTTAGGGAGTGACGCAATATTGTAACGCATTACTTTTAAAAGTAACTTTCCCCAACACTTGTTAAGTGTTTGTGTGGATATGGCATATTGTGTCTTGTCCATGTTGAACTCAATTTAGTGCTCTTAAATGGTGTTGTGCTGATCAATTATTATGAAGAACTAAAAAAAACCTTGAGAACATCAACCACTGAACTAGTTTGCCAAACACAGATGTCAAAGATCAGTGTATGAATCTCAACAATGGTGCCAGTCAACAAACTAATCAGATAAACATCACAAAACAAGCTACTAAAGTCCCAATAAAGTTGATCATTAATGATTTAATCATGACTTCATTATCTCATTAGAGATATCTCATTGGAGACATCTAAAACATTATGTCAGGGGAGGCCCAAGGACTGGAACCCCTGAATTAATGAATGTTTTCTGTTTCTTAAAGCATTATAGTTTTCTTGTTTGTAGTGTGATCAATGTGTGTAAGCAGTAGATGTGTTAGAGCAGTAACATGTAACATTTAAATTATATTTTGCTAAAATGAACTCGGAAAAAAGATTTGTTTCATTTTGGTCCAATTCAGTAAAATGATCTGAACTTCCCATCACTAATGGTTTATTAGGATCGGACAAGGATACAACTATTTGAAAATCTTGAATTTGAGGGTGCAAAAAAAATAAAATAAATAATAATAATAATAATAATAATAATAATAATAATAATAATAATAATAAAATAATAATTCTAAATACTATGAAAATCACAATGATTTGAGTTGTACAATGATTCACGACGTGCTTTGGATTCTTGTTCTGAATCAAACGATTTGCAACACACGCTTTGAATTCTGATTCAAATGATTCTGAATCAAATTTATTTGTTCTGAATCAAATGATTCGTAACAAGCGCTTTGGATTCTTCTTCTGAATCAAATGATTGCGACACACACTTTGAATTCTGAATCAAATGATTCTGAATCAAATGATTTGTTCAGAATACAATGATTCACGACGTGCTTTGGATTCTTGTTCTGAATCAAATGATTGTGACACACGCTTTGAATTCTGAATCAAATGATTGGTTCAGAATCAAATGATTTGTGACACGCTTTGGATTCTTGTTTTGAATCAAATGATTGCGACACACGATTTGAATTCTGAATCAAAATGATTTCTTCTGAATCAAATGATTCGTAACAAGCGCATTGGATTCTTGTTCTGAATCAAATGATTTGCAACACACGCTTTGAATTCTGATTCAAATGATTCTGAATCAAAATGATTTGTTCTGAATCAAATGATTCGTAACAAGCGCTTTGGATTCTTCTGAATCAAATGATTGCGACACACACTTTGAATTCTGAATCAGATGATTCTGAATCAAATGATTGGTTCAGAATACAATGATTCACGATGTGCTTTGGATTCTTGTTCTGAATCAAATGATTGCGACACGCGCTTTGAATTCTGAATCAAATGATTCTGAATCAAATGATTGGTTCAGAATACAATGATTCACAACGTGCTTTGGATTCTTGTTCTGAATCAAATGATTTGCAACACACGCTTGGAATTCTGATTTAAATGATTCTGAATCAAAATGATTTGTTCTGAATCAGATGATTCGTAACAGGCGCTTTGGATTCTTCTTCTGAATCAAATGATTTGCGATGCGCTTTGAATTCTGAATTAAATTATTCTTAATCAAATTATTTGTTCAGAATACAATGATTCACAACGTGCTTTGGATTCTTCTTCTGAATCAAATGATTTGCGATGCGTTTTGAATTCTGAATCAAATGATTGGTTCAGAATCAAATGATTTGTGACACGCTTTGGATTCTTGTTCTGAATCAAATGATTGCGACACACAATTTGAATTCTGAATCAAATGATTTGTTCAGAATACAATGATTCACGACGTGCTTTGGATTCTTGTTCTGAATCAAACGATTTGCAACACACGCTTTGAATTCTGATTCAAATGATTCTGAATCAAATTTATTTGTTCTGAATCAAATGATTCGTAACAAGCGCTTTGGATTCTTGTTCTGAATCAAATGATTGCGACACACACTTTGAATTCTGAATCAAATGATTCTGAATCAAATGATTTGTTCAGAATACAATGATTCACGACGTGCTTTGGATTCTTGTTCTGAATCAAACGATTTGCAACACACGCTTTGAATTCTGATTCAAATGATTCTGAATCAAATTTATTTGTTCTGAATCAAATGATTCGTAACAAGCGCTTTGGATTCTTGTTCTGAATCAAATGATTGCGACACACACTTTGAATTCTGAATCAAATGATTCTGAATCAAATGATTTGTTCAGAATACGATTCACGACGTGCTTTGGATTCTTGTTCTGAATCAAATGATTTGCAACACACGCTTTGAATTCTGAATCAAAATGATTTCTTCTGAATCAAATGATTCGTAACAAGCGCATTGGATTCTTGTTCTGAATCAAATGATTTGCAACACACGCTTTGAATTCTGATTCAAATGATTCTGAATCAAAATGATTTGTTCTGAATCAAATGATTCGTAACAAGCGCTTTGGATTCTTCTGAATCAAATGATTGCGACACACACTTTGAATTCTGAATCAGATGATTCTGAATCAAATGATTCGTTCAGAATACAATGATTCACGATGTGCTTTGGATTCTTGTTCTGAATCAAATGATTGCGACACGCGCTTTGAATTCTGAATCAAATGATTCTGAATCAAATGATTGGTTCAGACTACAATGATTCACAACGTGCTTTGGATTCTTGTTCTGAATCAAATGATTTGCAACACACGCTTGGAATTCTGATTTAAATGATTCTGAATCAAAATGATTTGTTCTGAATCAGATGATTCGTAACAGGCGCTTTGGATTCTTCTTCTGAATCAAATGATTTGCGATGCGCTTTGAATTCTGAATTAAATTATTCTTAATCAAATTATTTGTTCAGAATACAATGATTCACAACGTGCTTTGGATTCTTCTTCTGAATCAAATGATTTGCGATGCGTTTTGAATTCTGAATCAAATGATTGGTTCAGAATCAAATGATTTGTGACACGCTTTGGATTCTTGTTCTGAATCAAATGATTGCGACACACACTTTGAATTCTGAATCAAATGATTCTGAATCAAATGATTTGTTCAGAATACAATGATTCACGACGTGCTTTGGATTCTTGTTCTGAATCAAATGATTTGCAACACACGCTTTGAATTCTGATTCAAATGATTCTGAATCAAATTTATTTGTTCTGAATCAAATGATTCGTAACAAGCGCTTTGGATTCTTGTTCTGAATCAAATGATTGCGACACACACTTTGAATTCTGAATCAAATGATTCTGAATCAAATGATTTGTTCAGAATACAATGATTCACGACGTGCTTTGGATTCTTGTTCTGAATCAAATGATTTGCAACACACGCTTTGAATTCTGATTCAAATGATTCTGAATCAAATGATTGGTTCAGAATCAAATGATTTGTGAACATGAACATCTTGGATGACAAGGGAGTACATTATCTGTACATTTTTGTTCTGAAAGTGAACTTTTGTGCTTCAGGGTCACATAAATGCACTGTCTGCGGTTTCCTCATCAGTTTTTGAGGGTTAAAAAGAGGAAAGTTGCTTATGAGATCACAAGACTGTGACGTCTGACACAGACAGCAAACGATGAGTCTGCGTGTGCTGGTTTTAGGGGGTGGATGAAGGGCCGGACGGACTGAAGCTGATCTCGGAGGTTATTCATGAGAAGCTGGGCATCAAGATGAGTGTGCTGATGGGAGCAAATATCGCCAACGAGGTGGCAGACCAGAAATTCTGCGAAACCACCATCGGTGAGGCTCAAGA
Source organism: Cirrhinus molitorella (assembly GCA_033026305.1). NCBI lineage: Eukaryota > Metazoa > Chordata > Actinopteri > Cypriniformes > Cyprinidae > Cirrhinus > Cirrhinus molitorella. Next base: position 968,536 of record CM065125.1, read on the forward strand.
AAAGCCATGTGCATTTATCAGATGAGTGTTTTTGGGAGATAACGTGTGTGTTTTGTGTTTGTAAGGCTGCAGGGATCAAGCTCAGGGGGCCTTGCTTAAGGAGCTCATGCAGACGCTTCACTTCCGGGTCACAGTGGTACAGGAAGCAGATGTGGTTGAGATCTGTGGAGCGCTGAAGGTTTGCTTGTTTACACTTCTCTATTTCAGCCCTCACTTCCTGAACTAAAATATAATTGCATTCAAGTACATATTATTATTTTTATATTATTACAAGTAAAAAATACTAAAAACAAAGCTAAACAGATATATTCATAAAATCTAATCAAATTAAAAGCTATTGATTTTTTATATATTTTCCATTTTTACTTTACTTTTAGTTAGACTTTTTACATTTTGAGCAGTTTTTAATGTTTATATATTATTATATATAGTTTTATTTAGTTTTAGTTATTTTAAACAATTTAAATATATATATATATATATATATATATATCAGTTAATAATTGTTTTGAAGGTTTTGCTTGTTTACACTTCTCTATTTCACCCCTCACTTCCTGAACTAAAATATAATTGCATTCAAGTACATATTATTATATTTATATTATTACAAGTAAAAATACTACAATTAAAATCAGAATAAATCTAAAGCTAAACAGATATATTCATAAAATCTAATAAAATTAAAAGCTAATTTAAATGATCAATAAATAATATCATAATATGTAAATAATGTCCTTGTGGCATCTTTCTTTAAATATATTACATTTAGATTTTTTAATATATTTTCCATTTTTAATTTACTTTTAGTTAAACTTTTACATTTTTAGCAGTTTTTAATGTTTATATATTATTTTTAATTTATATTTATTATATATAGTTTTATTTAGTTTTAGTTATTTTAAACTATATATATATATATATATATATATATATATATATCAGTTAATAATTGTTTTGAAGGTTTGCTTGTTTACACATCTCTATTTCAGCCCTCACTTCCTGAACTAAAATATAATTGCATTCAAGTACATATTATTATTTTTATATTATTACAAGTAAAAAATACTAAAAACAAAGCTAAACAGATATATTCATAAAATCTAATAAAATTAAAAGCTAATTTAAATGATCAATAAATAATATCATAAAATGTAAATAATGTGCTTGTGGCATCTGATTTTTTTTAAATATATTTTCCATTTTTACTTTACTTTTAGTTAAACTTTTTACATTTTGAGCAGTTTTTAATGTCTATATATTATTTGTTCATTTCTATTTATTATGTAGTTTTATGTTATTTAGTTTTAGCTATTTTAAACAATTTAACATTTTCTTTATTTATTTATATATATATATATATATATATATATTATCAGTTAATAATTGTTTTGAAGCTGTTTTGAAGGTTTGCTTGTTTACACTTCTCTATTTCAGCCCTCACTTCCTGAACTAAAATATAATTGCATTCAAGTACATATTATTATTTTTATATTATTACAAGTAAAAAATACTAAAAACAAAGCTAAACAGATATATTCATAAAATCTAATCAAATTAAAAGCTATTGATTTTTTATATATTTTCCATTTTTACTTTACTTTTAGTTAGACTTTTTACATTTTGAGCAGTTTTTAATGTTTATATATTATTATATATAGTTTTATTTAGTTTTAGTTATTTTAAACAATTTAAATATATATATATATATATATATATATATATATATATATATCAGTTAATAATTGTTTTGAAGGTTTTGCTTGTTTACACTTCTCTATTTCACCCCTCACTTCCTGAACTAAAATATAATTGCATTCAAGTACATATTATTATATTTATATTATTACAAGTAAAAATACTACAATTAAAATCAGAATAAATCTAAAGCTAAACAGATATATTCATAAAATCTAATAAAATTAAAAGCTAATTTAAATGATCAATAAATAATATCATAATATGTAAATAATGTCCTTGTGGCATCTTTCTTTAAATATATTACATTTAGATTTTTTAATATATTTTCCATTTTTAATTTACTTTTAGTTAAACTTTTAAATTTTTAGCAGTTTTTAATGTTTATATATTATTTTTAATTTATATTTATTATATATAGTTTTAGGTTATTTAGTTTTAGTTATTTTAAACAATTTAAATATATATCAGTTAATAATTGTTTTGAAGGTTTGCTTGTTTACACTTCTCTATTTCACCCCTCACTTCCTGAACTAAAATATAATTGTATTCAAGTACATAATATTATATTTATATTATTACAAGTAAAAAATACTAAAATTAAAATCAGAATAAATCTAAAGCTAAACAGATATATTCATAAAATCTAATAAATTTAAAAGCTATTGATTTTTTTTATATATATTTTCCATTTTTACTTTACTTTTAGTTAAATTTTTTATATTTTGAGCAGTTTTTAATGTTTATATATTATTTTTAATTTCTATTTATTATATATAGTTTTATTTTATTTAGTTTTAGTTATTCTAAACAATTTATTTTTATAATATCAGTTTATAATTGTTTTGAAGCTTTAAGGTTTGCTTGTTTACACTTCTCTATTTCACCCCTCACTTACTGAACTAAAATATAATTGCATTCAAGTACATATTATATTTATATTATTACAAGTAAAAAATACTACAATTAAAATCAGAATAAAAATAAAGCTAAAAAGATATATTCATAAAATCTAATAAAATTAAAAGCTAATTTAAATGATCAATAAATAATATCATAAAATGTAAATAATGTGCTTGTGGCATCTGATTTTTTTTTAATATATTTTCCATTTTTACTTTACTTTTAGTTAAACGTTTTACATTTTGAGCAGTTTTTAATGTCTAAAATTAAATTAATGAATTCATAATTTAATGAAAAAATTAAATTAATGAAAAATTAAATTAAATGATCAAAAAATAATATCATAATATGTAAATAATTCTTAATACTGCCACTAATAAAGTTACATTGTCAAATGTTGCTTGAAAAGTGTGCTTGTGGCATCTTTCTTTAAAGAGTCATTTAGATTTTTTTATATATTTCCTATTTTTACTGTACTTTTAGTTAAACTTTTTACATTTTGAGCAGTTTTTAATGTCTATATATTATTTGTTCATTTCTATTTATTATGTAGTTTTATGTTATTTAGTTTTAGCTATTTTAAACAATTTAACATTTTCTTTATTTATTTATATATATATATATATATATATTATCAGTTAATAATTGTTTTGAAGCTGTTTTGAAGGTTTGCTTGTTTACACTTCTCTATTTCAGCCCTCACTTACTGAACTCAGTCAGATGTGTGATAGTTTATTTTATTTTCAGATTGACGTTGCATGCGGTGTTACTTAAATAAACTCAAGGCGTTGTTTTATCAACCGCAGTAATAATACTGGTCTGTCTTGAAAGTGTGTTGTCAGTTTTACAGTCTGTTAACTTTCTCTTTTGCTGTAAATACGGTAGGTTTGTGTTTGAGGCGTGATGTAGAAACACAAAACAATCAAACCAAATATTCGGACAGGTGCACCATTAAATTAGCACTAGTGCTGTTCTTAACTAAAAGTATGAAAAATAGATTTACATTTTTTATATTTTTTGATGTATTTTAGTTTATATACACTACCAGTCAGAAGTTTTTGAACAGTAAGATTTGTAATGTTTTATAACATCTTTAAGTTCAGCAAAAACAGTAACATTTTAATATTTGTAATCTTTCAAATGTTTTAATTTGAATATATTTTAAAATATAATTTATTCCTGTGATCAAAATTTCCAGCATCATAACTCTAGTCTTCATCAATACTTTTCTTTAGCAAGGATGCTTGAAAATGACCAAAAGTGATAATAAAGACATTTATAATGTTACAAGAGATTACTATTTCAGAGAAATTCTGATCTTCTGAACTTTCTATTCATCAAAGAAACCTGATCCACTGCTGTTTTCAACATAATAAAACACGTTTTTTGATCAGCAAATCGGAATATTAGAATAATTTCTGAAGGATCAAAAAAATCAGCTTTGAAATCACAGAAATAAATTACATTTTAAAATATATTCAAATAGAAAGCAGTTTTTTAAATAGTAAAAATAATTCACAATTTTACTGTTAAATCTTACAAAATCTTACTGTTCAAAAACTTTTGACTAGTAGTGTGTGTAGTAATAATAAAAAAATTACCATAATAAAAATAAAGCTAAACAGTAATATTAATAAAAGTAAATTAAAAGCTAATTTAAACGAACAATAAATAATATGTAAATAATTAATAACTTAATAAATAAATAATTAATAACTTAATACTGCCACTAATAAAGTTACATTGTCAAAAAAAAAAAAAAAAAGTGTGCTTGTGGCATATTTCTTTAAAGATATTACATTTAGATTTAATTTATATATTTTCCATTTTTACTTTAATTTTAGGTAAACTTTTTACATTTTGTGCCGTTTTTGGAATTTGTATTAATTTTTACTGTCTATATATTATTTATTAATTACAATTTATTGCATATAGTTTTGAAAAAATTAAACGTATTTATTCTCAAGTCATTTTTTTATTGTTTAATATCAGTTAATAATTGTTTCAGACATTTTTCAAGGCTTTAAGAGTGTCAGAACAGTTTCTGGGGCTGTTTAAAGATAATGAATATTAATTATATTATTATTATTTATTTATTTTTATTTCTATTTTGTATTTAAAGGCTATATTTTTCCTTTTAGAGAACTCTTGGTACATGCATATAAATGCATTTACATTTATGCATTTGGCACAAACGTTTATCCAAAGCAACTTGCATTGCATTTAAGGGAGATGTTTTCATTGATTCATGCATTCTTTGGAGATCAAACACATTGCTTCTGAAGTTTGTTTGGTTGCAGATTGTTGTATTGTCATCATTTGCTGACTGTAACCAAACAAACTTTATAGTGCACTGCAAGAACACATGGATCATAAAAAGATAGCATCACACATAAGGTTTGTCAAAATATACTCTACTTTACTTACTCTGTATATCTTCCTCCAGAACATAGTGGCAGTAGGAGCCGGTTTCTGTGACGGTTTGGGTTTTGGTGACAATACGAAGGCTGCGGTGATCAGACTGGGTCTCATGGAGATGATCAGCTTTTCTCGGTTGTTCTGCACCGCCGGCTCCGTCTCTCCTGCCACTTTCCTGGAGAGCTGCGGCGTCGCCGATCTCATTACGACGTGCTACGGCGGACGAAACCGCAAAGTCTCAGAGGCTTTCGCCAAGACTGGCAAGGTGACATGCCAAAACATATATGACTCTTGCGCTGCATCTCAAGTCATTTAGTCATACGATAAATAGCTTTCTGTAAGAAAGCATTTTTAAAGTGAAAATCGACCCTAATTGTCAAATATTATTTATACTTTACATATATTTAAATTTGGCACATCACAGTCCAGGATTTTATTTTTTTTAAATAAAATTGAAAGCATTTAAAAAAAAAATTGGGTTACTTGAAATAAAGAAAATGTGAAAAAAAAAAAATGATAATAAATAAATAAATAATATATAAAATGTATTATATATATATACTATATATAATATGCACATCACAGTTAAAATTGAAAGCATTTAAAAAAAATTGGGTTACTTGAAATAAAGAAAATGTGAAAAAAAGAAAATAAATAATAAATAAATAAATAATATATAAAATGTATTATATATATAATAATATGCACATCACAATTAAAATTGAAAGCATTTAAAAAAAATTGGGTTGCTTGAAATAAAGAAAATGTGAAAAAATAAATAAATAAATAAATAATATATCAAACGTATTATATATATATATATATATATATATATATATATGCACATCACAGTTAAAATTGAAAGCATTTAAAAAAAATTGGGTTGCTTGAAATAAAGAAAATGTGAAAAAAAAAATAATAATAATAATAAATAAATAATATATCAAACGTATTATATATATATATATATATATATATATATATATAAAATAATATGCACATCAGAGTTAAAATTGAAAGCATTTAAAAAAAATTGGGTTACTTGAAATACAGTAAATGTGAAAAATAAATAAATAAATAAATGATATATAAAATGTATTTTATTTATATATAGCTGAATATATATATATATATAAAATTTTATAAAGTTTTAGCTACTTGCCAAGCCAACATTTTAATTTAATTAACTTGATGTACTAAAATAACAAAATTAAAACAAACAAAAACCTACTAAAAATAACATTTCAATATATGAATGAAATGAACAGATCGTTCATTCAATAATATATATTTATATAATTAGATTTTAACTAGTTGCCAAGACATTTTAATTTAAACGTTATGTTCAAAGTAAAAAAATGAATAAAATGACAAAATAATGACAACAAAATTACTAAAACTTTAACTAAAATTATAACATTCCATTATGACTGAAATGAACAGATTGTTCATTCAGTAATGAAATTCTGTCATTATTTACTGACTCTAATATCAGCTGACTGTAAGCAAACTAACTTCAGTGTGCATAAAATTAAATATATTGTTTGTTTTTATTTTGTTGACCTTGATGTACTAAAAAACTTAAGTAAAACTGAAATAAAAATTAAAAAAAAAAACTAAACTACTAAAAATGACAAAAATGCACAACAAAATGACTAAAACTTGGTGATTACAGTTTTAAAGTGATTACAAATATTTCTGAATATGAATAAAATTCTGTCATAATTTACTGACCCTTATTTAGTTTATGTACTAAAATACCAAAGTAAAAATGAAAAATAAAACCTACTACAAATGACAAAAATGCACAACAAAATGACTAAAAACAAATGTCAGTGCATAAAATAAAACGTAATATATATATATATATATATATATATTTTTTTTTTTTTATAAAATATATTTATATATATATTCAACAGATTGTTCATTCAGTAATGAAATTCTGCTAATGTCAGATGACTGTAACCAAACAAACTTTCTAAATAAATTATGTATATTTAAAAAAGATATATAATTATAGTTATATAGCTTATATATATATATATATATATATATATATATATATATAAGCTAGTTTTTTAAATAAAAATGAATAAAAAAAAAACTACAAAAAATAAAAATGCAAAACAAAATTAGTAAAACTAAAATGACAAATATATCAGCTGACTGTAACCAAACAAGCTTCATAGTGCATAAAACATTTTTTTTAACTTATATATTTAGATTTCGTTAAACTTAAAATACTAAAATACCAAAGTAAAACTATAATAAAAAAATACTTAAAATGACAAAAATGCACAACAAAATGTATATATGACTTGAAATAATGTTATAATAATTATTATAATAGTACCTAAATTATATTAAAATAACATTCATAATCAGACCTTGACACAATTTGATTAATTTTTCAATTTTTTTATTTTGGGGAAAATTCTGCAAAATGGGTATTAATATAAAACAAGTCAAACAAAGCTGAGATTACCACATGTGGAAGCATATTCAAAAAATAAAAAAAATTAATAAAACGAAAATATAAAAATAAAAAAAAAATAACAGATGCGGTTTTAAATAAGAAAATGTTATCTTCCTCCAAAAAAATATTTAAATTCCTTTTTCACTTTAGATTAATTTATTAGCAGAACAAAAAGGGTCCATTTGCACTGAAGAAACGTGTCTTAGTGCACAGTGCATAATGAGAATAGTGCAAAATAGATCAAATGACATACAAAACAGTAGAGCCAATAAGATAAACCAATTTATCATATATTTACTGCAGTCATTCAATTCTCTGCGTTTCAGTCTCTTGAAGAGCTTGAAAAGGAAATGCTGAATGGTCAGAAACTACAGGGTCCTGCCACAGCCGCCGAAGTTCACACCATACTGAAAAACAAAGGTGTTCTCAACAAGTAAGACAAGCTTTCTCTGGTGCATTAATAAGAACACTTCAGTGCATCTAAACCTTCTTTGTTCCTACAGATTTCCTCTGTTTAATGCGGTGTATGAGATCTGTTACGAGAGTCGGCCTGTCACTGAGTTCATCCACTGCTTGCAGAATCATCCAGAACATCAGTGAAGCTGCGAAACTCAATGTGTGTGTGTGTGTGTGTGTGTGTGTGTGTGTGCAGGGTGTGATTTGTGAAAAAGGAAATAGGGGGATGCTTTTGAAAGTCTTTTTCTCTGAACAAATCATTTGATTAAGAATCATTTGAATCAGAATTCAAAGCGTGTGTTGCAAATCATTTGAATCAGAACAAATCATTTTGATTCAGAATCATTTGAATCAGAATTCAAAGCGTGTATTGCAAATAATTTGATTCAGAACAAATCATTTTGATTCAGAATCATTTGAATCAGAATTCAAAGCATGTGTTGCAAATCATTTGATTCAGAACAAATCATTTTGATTCAGAATCATCTGATTCAGAATTCAAAGCGTGTGTTGTGAATCATTTGATTCAGAACAAGAATCCAAAGTGCGTATCGTGAATAATTTGATTCAGAATCATTTGATTCAGAATTCAAAGCACGTCACAAATCATTTGATTCTGAACCAGTCATTTGATTCAGAATAATTTGATTCAGAATTCAAAGCGCATCACAAATCATTTGATTCAGAACAAGAATCCAAAGCGCGTCGTGAATCATTTAATTCCGAACAAATCATTTGATTCAGAATCATTTGTTTCAGAATTCAGTGCGTGTCGCAATCATTTGATTTAGACAAAGAATCCAAAGCACGTATTGCAATTAATTTGATTCTGAACAAATCATTTGATTCAGAATCATTTGTTTCAGAATCCAAAGTGCGTGTCGCGAATCACTTGATTCAGAACAAGAATCCTGGAATCCAAAGTGCGTATCGTGAATAATTTGATTCAGAACAAATCATTTTGCTTCAGAATCATTTGATTCAGAATACAAAATGTGTGTTGCAAATCATTCGATTCAGAACAAGAATCCAAAGCGTGGTCACGAATAATTTGATTCAGAACAAATCATTTATTCAGAATTATTTGATTCAGAATTAATCATTTGATTCTGAACAAGAATCCAAAGCGTGGTCACGAATAATTTGATTCAGAACAAATCATTTATTCAGAATTATTTGATTCAGAATTAATCATTTGATTCTGAACAAATAATTTGATACAGAATTCAAAACGCGTGTCATGAATCATTTGATCCGGAACAAGAATTTAAAGCACGTGTCGCAAATAATTTGATTCAGAACAAAATGTTTGATTCAGAATCATTTGATTCAGAATTCAAAATGTGTGTCATGAATCATTCGATTCTGAACAAGAATTCAAAGTTTGTACCACAAATCATTTGATTCTGAACAAATAATTTGATACAGAATTCAAAGTGTGTATCAAGAATGATTTGATTCAGATTGGGACTTTGGAGCAGGGTCGCACCCTGGTGTTATGTATGTGAGGCCTGCTGAATGCAACAGCACTGCGGTTGTTATAAATACTCTTCCTTAATCAAGACTTCCTTAATCAGCCAACTTTGTGAACCTGAAGCAGCTGTAAATCTGTGTTGATCCGAGTGTTTGTGTGAGTGTGTGTTATAATAAGAGTGACCAAAGTCACATGAGGACGCTCTCTCAGGTTTTTGTCATAGCTGCTGCTCATTTTTAATGAATCGGTCCTGCAGCGGTGTACTTTCAGCCACTTCATTCTGTAGAAACCCTCAAATGTGAGAGCGAGCGCTCCTCTCTAAGTGGCACTAGAGCTCAGAGTGAAACAGGTCTCAAAATCACACTGAAATGAATTACTCAATGTGTAATGTGGAATAAATCACTGTATCTGTCATCTCTAGCTGTCGTCTAGTTCTTTCAGACAGGCATTTTGTGAAATAAATAGCATTGTGAGGAACATACAGTCTGCGTTAGAACCAGACATGACCGTCTGAAAAGCTTTACAATGGCTCCAAAAAGTTGAACACTTAAGACCATTTAAAATGAACCAATTGATTCTTCACAACCAGAAATAACACACTTTTTATTGAACACTATATCTATTGTTTTAAGCTTTTTTAGATATATATTTCCTATATAAATACTGCTTTATAATATTTGGTTACAGATGCAATTGGTCAAATGTATAAAACTGTCTGTAAAAGGCCACTAGAGGGAGTCATTTTGTCTTTTGGTCTTGAGGAATAAAATATAATAGAATATGCATTAATAAAAGCACATTAGTTTTAGACTTGAAGCAAGCATCTATACTACTAGTCAAAAGTACAGCAAGATTTTAAATGCTTTTTAACACAGAAGTCTCTTCTTCTCACCAAGCCTGCATTTATTTGATTCAAAGTACAACAACAAAATTTTAGAAAATATTTTTATTTTAAAAAACCTGTTTTATATTTTATTATGTTTTGATATTTCATTTTAATTTAATTTAATTTATTCCTGTGATCAAAGCTGAATTTTCAGCATCATTCAGCAGAAAACATTCATTATTATTATTATAATTATTATCATTTATATATATATATATATATATATATATATAAATAATTTATATATTTTTTTTTTTTTCAGAATTCTTTGAAGCAAAGGGATGATAAAGACATTTATAATGTTACCAAAAAAAATAAAAAATTAAGATAAATGCTGTTTTTCTGAAACCTGAAGAAAAAAAAACTTTACTCAGCAGTTTTCAATTTCATAATAATAACAATAAATGTATTTTTGAGCAGTAAATCAGAATATTAAAAAGGATTTCTAAAGGATCATGTGACTGGAGTAATGATGCTAAAAATTCAGCTTTAAAATCACAGGAATAAATGACATTTTAAAATATATTCCAATAGAAAAGAGTTATTTTAAATAGTAAAAATATTTTACAATTGTACTGTTTTTGCTGTTCTTTGGATCAAATAAATGCAGGCTTGGTGAGCAGAAGAAATTTCTTTAAAAAAAAACATAAAAAATACAATCTGTCAAAAGTTTTTGAACAGTGAGATTTTCATTACATTTTATGCAGATGATCCAACCTGAGATGTGTTTCTCTAATAAACAATATTTTGGCACGTTTCCATCAGCTCAAAAACATCTTCACTGATGTCATTATACTTCAGACTGAAAAAAATAAGAGAAAAATAATGTTCATCATATAAAGTACATCATATTGCAATACTGGCCAAAATATATGTAGAAATTTTTTTTAAATGTAAAATATATTTAAATGTTAGTTCAGATGCCAAAATATATTAGAAAAATTACTGCAACATGAAAGAAAGCATGCACAATATTAAAATATATTTTAATGCATTATTAAAATATAAATTAAAAAATATTATTAAAATGATTTAAATGAACTTTTAAAATAAATTATATTTCCATTAAAAATATAAATGGTTAAAAACTATAAATAAACAAACTAAAAGCAAACTTGCTGAAAAACTTTAATATATTATTTTGTATATATTTTATCATTATACTGTATTATTGTAATGTGTATTTGGCAATTTTTGTATAAATGAAAAATAAATTAAATTAAAAATACATAAAATATTTTTTGATACTTTTTAGGAGACATCAGTGCTTCAAAAAATACATTTAAAAAAGAAAATATCAAAAAATGTATTTTTTGCTGCATGGGCATGTACATTAATGAACAAAACTTACTTTAGCTCGGCCATTTGAGAACGTTCCAGCATTAATTTGACCAATCGTGGTACGGAGGAATCAGTTATTTTGTTGTTCTTCAGGATGAGAGTTGATAAAGTCCCACTGGCAGCAACAGATTCACACAACTCTTCGACACAAGCATCTGTGAGAGACATCATTTCCAGACTGCAGACACAAGACAAACGCTCACGATTCAGTCTTCAGGTGCGGTTTAATGCGTTTCAGTCGATCTCTAATTGTGCTATTTGCTATTATGACACTAAATATGAGGATTTACTCACTCCAGATGCTGTAGTTTGCAGTGTTTGTGTCTCAGCGCCTCCCAAATGTGTTTGGCTCCAGCGTCGCCAACTTTGTTCAGTCCTAATGAGAGCCTGATGAGCTTCGACACGCCAGACGCCAAAACACTCCCCAGCGCTCGAAACACCTCCTCGGTCAGCTCACATCTGGTCAATCTGGCAAAACACACACACAACCGCTTAGATTTCACACAGTCACATTTTAAAGCCGTTTAAATGATCATTTCCGTAAACTTTTATCAAATTGCATTAACATTCTTGAATTGGAAACATTTTCTTTGCCATACAACTGCTTGCTTTAAGTCAGGCTTTTGAAAAAAGTATTATGCAAACCAAATCTGCATTTATTTAATCATAGATACAGCTGAATATATGCTACCAGTCAAAAGATTTGTAATGTTTTTTAAAGACGTCTCTTCTGCATTTATTTGGTCCAAAGTACAGCAAAAGCTGTAATATTGTGAAATATTTTTACTATTTAAAGTAACTGCTTTCTATTTTAATATATTAAAAAAATTATTTATTCCTGTGATTTCAAAGCTACATTTTTAGCATCATTACTGCATTCTTCAGTGTCAAACGATTCTTTAGAAATCATTCTGATTTGCTGTTCAAGAAACATTTTTATTATTATCATTATTATCCATATTTAAAACAGCGGAGTACATCTTTTTGAGGATTGTTTGATGAATAAAATGATCCTGAGATTAAATGCTTTTGTAAAATTATACACCATCCCATTCAAAAGCTTGGAGTCTGTTTTTTTTTTGGGTTTTATAGAAATTAACACTTTTATTTAGCAAGGATGCTTTAAATTGATTGAAAGTGATGATAAAGACATTTATAATGTTAGAAAAGATTTCTAATTCAGATAAATGTCATTCTTCTGAACTATTCATCCAAAACAACTGAAAAAAATATTTAATCAGCTGTTTTCAACATAATAATAATAATAATAATAATAATAATAATAAAAATAATAATAATGTTTTTGAGCAGCAAATCAGAATATTAGAATGATTTCTAAAGGATCATGTGATGAATATATTTTAAAAAATTATTTATTCCTGTGATTTCAAAGCTACATTTTTAGCATCATTACTCCATTTTTCAGTGTCACATGATCCTTTAGAAATCATTCTGATTTGCTGTTCAAGAAACATTTTTATTTTATCAATATTTAAAACAGCGGAGTAAATTTTTTCAGGATTCTTTAATGAATAAAAAGATCCTGAAATTAAATGCTTTTGTAAAATTATACACTATACACATATTCAAAAGCTTGGAGTCTGTATAATTTTTTGGTTTTATAGAAATGAACACTTTTATTTAGCAAGGATGCTTTAAATTGATCAAAAGTGATGATAAAGACATTAATAATGTTAGAAAAGATTTCTAATTCAGATAAATGTAATTCTTCTGAACTGTCTATTCATCCAAAAAAACTGAAAAAAAAAAAATCTAACCAGCTGTTTTCAACATAATAATAATAATAATAATAATAATAATAATAATAATAATAATAATAATAATAATAATAATACTACATGTTTTGAGCAGCAAATCAGAATATTAGAATGATTTCTAAAGGATCATGTGATTATTTAAAAAAAAATTATTTATTCCTGTGATTTCAAAGCTACATTTTTAACATCATTACTCCATTCTTCAGTGTCACATGATTCTTTAGAAATCATTCTGATTTGCTGTTCAAGAAACATTTTTATTATTATCATTATTATCAATATTTAAAACAGCGGATTCTTTGATTAAAAAAATATCATTATATAAATTAAATGCTTTTGTAAAATGATACACTATACGCATTCAAAAGCTTGGAGTCTGTATAATTTTTTTTTTTTTTTGGTTTTATAGAAATTAACACTTTTATTTAGCAAGGATACTTTAAATTGATTGAAAGTGACGATAAAGGCATTTATAATGTTAGAAATAATGTTTCATTTTTCTGAACAGTCTATTCATCCAAAAAACTGAAAAAAAAATCTAACCAGCTGTTTTCAACATAATAATAATAATAATAATAATGTTTTTGAGCAGCAAATCAGAATATTAGAATGATTTCTGAAGGATCATGTGATGACGCTAAAAATTCAGCTTTGAAATCACAAGAATAAATGACATTTTAAAATATATTCAAATAGAAAAGTTATTTTAAATAGTAAAAATATTTACACATTTTTACTATTTTTTTGTTGCACTTTAGATCAAATAAACACAGGTTGGTGAGCAGAAGAGACTCCTTTAAAAAATAAAAAAAAAATTAAAACATTGTGCTTATTTGCATACATACTCCAGTATTTCCAGTGTGCATTTAGGAGACATCAGCGCTTCACAAATCTGCAAGGCTCCTGATTGGCCGAGTTCATTTACAGACAGATCCAGCTCAGTCAGATGGCAGTGTTCTGATTGGAGGGCAGCTGCCAAAGAAGAGCAGCAGGAGCCAGTCAGCTCACAGTCAGACACACTGCAAATAAAAAACACATCTGCATTATATCATCCAGGTAAAAACACAGATATGAAAAAGTTGATATGTAGAGGTATGTGTTACTTCAAAGCGTTGAGGTGGCCTTTCTTTATAACTTGTGCGATCAGCTCCATCCCTTCATCTGTCACTGTGTTCCTGTTCAGGTTTATCTTCCTCAGCTCTGAAAAGCCGCTGTTCATAGCCGAGGACAGCGCAGGAATGGACGCCGCCGTTAGCGAACACATAGACAGACTGCAGAATACACGCGCACACAAATATCTGTTAACAGCTTTTCATTGCTGTATTTCCAAAAAGACTGAATCGTGCGAGCGTACTCGATTTCCACGAGTCTGCAGTTCTCCAGTGCACCGCTGAGACGAACGAGGCCTTGATCCTGCACTTCGGTCCCACACAGATTGAGCGCACGCAGCCGAGAGCCTCCAGAGAGCATCTGAGCCAGAGCTTCACAATCAGCTGGAGTCAGAGAGCATCCACACAAGCTGAACACAGCAAAGACACACTTCCAATATCCAGCGACTACTAAATTGTCAAACAATTACATTTCTGTTTGTCTGCCGTTATATCCCAACCAACACCCCTGCAATTGACCAATTGTGGCTTGCAAGAAGCTGAGCTCTTGGTCAGAAATGGTCAAAGCAAATACGCAGAAAACAGTCTTACTTGAGCGACTCCAGCGAGGAGCGGGTGAGAGCTTGGCAGAGGGTTTTGAGCGACTCTTTTTCCAATCTGGAGCGTGAGAGATCCAGCGCTAACGAGTGTCCCTCAGCGAGAGCTGCTGACAGGTGAATAGTGGCGGCCAAACTCAGACAACTCTGTGACAGACTGACAGGATAAACACAATGAACCCCACTGACTTTAAATGTATGGACAAACAAAAAAAGAAATTAATGGAAGAAATTAGTACTTTGTTTTGGTAACGATGTAATGGTTTTGTTAGTGCCTCATGTATTAAAAAATCCTTTTAAGCTTGTATTATGCAAGAATAATTAAAGCAATGCATCTATTATTGCAATATGATTTGATTGCAACATATAATCATTAATGTTAACATTATACAAATTGTACAAACTTTAATTATTGTACAAACTTTAATTTAACAAACCTTAATTATTGTAGAAACTTTAATTTAACAAACTTTAATTATTGTACAAACTTTAATTTAACAAACGTTATTGTACAAACTTTAATTATTGTACAAACTTTAATTTAACAAACTTTAATTATTGTACAAACTTTAATTTACCAAACTTTAATTATTGTACAAACTTTAATTTAACAAACTTTAATTATTGTAGAAACTTTAATTTAACAAACTTTAATTATTGTACAAACTTTAATTTAACAAACTTTAATTATTGTACAAACTTTAATTTAACAAACCTTAATTATTGTACAAACTTTAATTTAACAAACTTTAATTTAACAAACTTTAATTTAACAAACCTTAATTATTGTACAAACTTTAATTTAACAAACTTTAATTATTGTACAAACTTTAATTTAACAAACTTTAATTATTGTACAAACTTTAATTTAACAAACTTTAATTATTGTACAAACTTTAATTTAACAAACTTTAATTATTGTACAAACTTTAATTTAACAAACCTTAATTATTGTACAAACTTTAATTTAACAAACTTTAATTTAACAAACCTTAATTATTGTACAAACTTTAATTTAACAAACTTTAATTATTGTACAAACTTTAATTTAACAAACTTTAATTATTGTACAAACTTTAATTTAACAAACCTTAATTATTGTAGAAACTTTAATTTAACAAACTTTAATTATTGTACAAACTTTAATTTAACAAACCTTAATTATTGTAGAAACTTTAATTTAACAAACTTTAATTATTGTACAAACTTTAATTTGCTGTTAAGCTGCTTTGAAACGATTTGTTTCGTGAAAAGCGCTATACAAATAAACTTGACTTGACTTGACAATATGCATACAGTTGAGGTCAAAAGTTTACATCCCCCTTTCAGAATCTGCAAAATGTTAATTATTTTGGCAAAATAATTTAGCAAAATTTTAGAAATATAATAAAACATTTAAAATAAAATGATAAATATATAAACAATAAGTTAAATAATAATAAATGAAAGATTAATGATATACTCAAATAATAATATAGATTTAAAATAAAAACAATAATACTAAAAATGATCATATACAGTTGAGGTCAAAAGTTTACACCCCCCCCCCCCCCCCCCCCCCCTTGCAGAATCTGCAAAATATTCAGTATTTTATCAAAATAAGAGGGATCATAGAAAATGCATGTTATTGTTTATTTAGTACTGACCTGAATAAGATATTTCACACAAAAGATAATAAGAAAGTAATTGCTGAATTTATAAAAATGACCCTGTTCAAAAGTTTACACCCCCTGAGTCTTAATACTGTGTTGTTTCCTGAATGATCCACAGCTGTGTTTTTTGTTTAGTGATAGTTGTTCATGAGTCCCTTGTTTGTCCTGAACAGTTCAACTGTCTGCTGTTCTTCAGAAAAATCCTTCTTTGGTTTTCCAGCATTTTTGTGTATTTGAACCCTTTCCAGCAATGACTGTATGATTTTGAGATCCATCTTTTCACACTGAGGACAACTGAGAGACTCATATGCAACTATTACAGAAGATTCAAACACTCACTGATGCTCCAGAAGGAAAAAACATGCATTAAGAGCCGGGGGTGAAAACTTTTGAAATTTGAAGATCAGGCTAAATTGTACTTACTTTGTCTTCTGGGAAACATGTGAGTAGGGCAGTACCAAATGAAAAAAAATGATATTTAGGCAAAAATGTACACATCTCCATTCTGTTCAATAGTTTTCACCCCCGGCTCTTAATGCATGTTTTTTCCTTCTGGAGCATCAGTGAGTGTTTGAACCTTCTGTAATAGTTGCATATGAGTCTCTCAGTTGTCCTCAGTGTGAAAAGATGGATCTCAAAATCATACAGTCATTGCTACAAAGGGTTTAAATACACAAAAATGCTGAAAAACCAAAGAATTTGTGGGAGCTGAAGGATTTTTCTGAAGAACAGCAGACAGTTTAAGTGTTCAGAACAAACAAGGGACTCATGAACAACTATCACTAAACAAAAAAAACACAGCTGTGGGTCATTCAGGGAACCAAAAGTAATGTAAACTTTTTATAAACTGAACAATTATTTTATCTTGTGGACTGTATGTAAACGTCTTTTATGCAAAACATCTTATTCAGGTCAGTACTAAATAAACAAAAGCATTCATTTTGCATGTAAATAAAAAACATTTGGCAGATTCTGAAAGGGGGGTGTAAACTTTTGACCTCAACTGCATCTAAAACATCAGACTCACCCAATGCTTTTTGACAGCCGTAACGCTGGTATAAGTTTCTCCGCCTGTTCGCCTGTTAGATCTGCTCTGTAGAGGTTGATGTGCTCCATCTCTCCCACACAACTCACCACATACGACAGCGCAGCGCAGTCCGGCTCCTGCATGGAGCTATAACACCGAGACGTCAATGGGCTCTTACTAATGCTTTCTTTGACCAGAGATGAGTTTTGTGCATGCTGCAAAAGCCGGAAAACAAAATAGTGCTTCGTTACTTCGCCATCTTGCAACACCCTAGAAGCATGTCCCACCATCCACTGAAGGAACGCAGATATTTGGCTTTCAGTGAACTTTCCCACATAGTCTTCTACAGGTTTACGCTGGACCAAGTCCGACAGCCCTGCTAGAAATGTGTAGAAAAGATCCGAGCACTTGTCTGAGATCTCCTGCGCAGATTGGTCGAGGTAAAAAGACGCAGCCGATAGGAACTCATGCATCACTGGAGACAGGAAGGAGAATGTGGCATCAGGGGAAGTGACATCACCCCTTATGCACAAGAAAGCAGAAAGCACAGGGTGATGGAGAAAAGATCCCAAGCCAGAGGATGCGACATCGCTTAGGGTTAGCTTTCCCAAACTGCTCACAAGCGCTCTGGATTGCTCTTTGTGCATCTTCTGGTTCTGCAGGAGCATGTGTGTAATAACGCCGAACAGGTGAGTAAGAGTCTCAGGTGGGCTGTTTTTACTCTCTAACTGAGTTTTAAAGACATTGCACAGCGTCCAGCAGAATGCCGGGCGAAAACACTGATCGTAAACTCCCAAAACCCCCTCACACTGGCGGAAAAGTCTCTCTGCTTGGCCTTCGTCGTTGAAGAACCGCTGGAAGAACGTTCTCCTCTGGGTTTGGGAGAACCCGACCACCTCAAAACATCTCAAAGACTGCACTGGCTCTCTGGACGTGATCAGCACCGAAGCTTCAGCAAGCAGAGATCCGTGAAGTAGACTGTATAGCAAGACAGAGCCGGTTGCTTCTTCTTGTACGTCGCATATGGAGGAGGACGGAGTGCATTGGTACTGCAAGTGCTCCAGTCCATCAAGCACAAGAAGCAAAGACTGTGGCTGCTGTAGAGCAAAGGCGAGAGTCTCTGTAGAGATGTGGGTGTGAATACGACCTAACACGCTTTGCAAACTCTCTGCTTTACCCTCAAGCTCCGAAACAGGCACTCGCATGATAAGCGTGTAATGTTGCAGGCGTGCACCCATCGTCCAATCCCAGATGACCTTCTCTACCGCTGTAGTCTTGCCCATTCCAGCACCACCGTAAAGAACCAGCCTACGGCCTTCAGATCCTGGAGGAAGCTCTCGAGAGATGACATCTTCTAAAGCTTCCCAGTCTCTTCTCTTATCGCATGCGCGGTCGACCTCATGCGCACTCGCTGAGAGAGGCGTGTAGAGGCCTTTCTGGATGACTTCTCCCACAGGCTGACCTCCCAAAAGAGAACTGGGCCGAGCTGAGGCCAGCACAGAGCTTTTCAAAGCATCCTTATGCATTTGCTGCACATCTGTGGAAAAATAAATGTTAAGAATCAACGGAAAAAAAAACAAGTAAAAAACATATTCGTATTGAACCGTTCGGTGCGAGGCTTTCGGTTCGGTACGCATTACAAACCGAACGATTAAATTCGTTGGACTAATCCTATTACTTTTGTAAAATAAAAGAACGTAGAGTGTGTGAAATATAATCATTATAATGTTCTCAGTGGCACTACAAAACAAGGCAGCCCAAACGACGTAACAGACAAATTGACGTCTCCCAAAGAAAAACACACTGTAAAAAACAACCAATAAATTAGAGTAAAAGAAGTAAGAATTTGCACTCACTTTGTTTGGGTAGATTCTATCCTATATATTTGAGTAAAGATGACCTAATTTTAACAGCTAGGACGAACTATGTGCCATGACATTTTTAAGCAACCATTATAGTGGTCAGTGATTGCATTAGTTGGGATCTTGACCCTTATATCTTCAATATTAGATTTTGTTTGGCTGCTGTAAAACAGCCAGACAACCCAAGAGCAGCAGTCATCAGGTGATCGTGATTATGTTTTATCGTGATCGTTATTTCACCTAGAGTCTAATCTCTGAGTTATTTTTCCTTTATTGACTATATCAGCCTTGAAAAGCCATTTTTAAAAGCTTTCTTTCAAGCATTTGATATAGACACACACAGACATCAAGAACCAGCGTATGAATCTCAACAATGTCACAACAGTTTATTCAGAAAAACAGAAAGACAATTCAACTCATAATTTATTCATGTGGCAATGCATGATGGGAACAATTGATGAGCTTTGATTGGCTGCCACATGTTTATTTGATGCTCACCGTTGTTGTGATTCACATGCTGGTTCTTGATGTCTGTGTGTGCCTGAACTATATGCTTCTTTAAAAAAAAAAAAAGCAGAAAGAAATCTTTCCAAAATGTGTAGAAAATACAGGATCTATTGCTGTTGTTTTACAAGGCTGTAAAGGAAAAAGAGCTCAGAGATTAGAGACTCCAGGTGAAATAACAATCATGATAAAACATAATTACAATCACCTGATGACTTTTACAACAGCCAAACAAAATCTAATATTAAAGATATAAGGGTCAAGATCCCAACTAATGCAATCACTGACCACTATAACGGTTGCTTAAAAATGTTGATTTCTTCTAGTTCGTCCTAGCTGTTAAAATTAGGTAATCTTTACTCAAATATATAGGATAGAATCTACCCAAACAAAGTGGGTGCAAATTCTTACCTCTTTTACTCTAATTTATTGGGTAGATTCTATAGGTTGTTTTTTACAGTGCACAATACTCCAGGAGGGTTGTGACGGTGAGGTAAATTCGTTAGAATATCCCTTCTTTTCCTGGCTTTTAAACAGCGCATTTTTACTTTTAGTTTCACTTTTGAATTAGAATAGAAACTAGATTCGTTTTGAATCTGTTATCAAAACGAATACGAATATAGGCTATAGGCCTAACATAAAATAACAAATAACTTATACAAACTTTAAATATAAAACACTGGAGATCAGCAAACGGTGGAAGCTTCCAATATCATCTTAGATAAATAGCAAAAGTCTACAATATTTTTAAAGCAGGCGCTTTTGTACTTATAAAAATATTTAGCCAACTAGACGTTACTTGTTTTTCTCCCCGATCGTCAGCTCGACTCATTCTCCTCGTGTGATAAATGAAATCCGACCTTCTTTATGTTAGTTTTAATAAATATAAAAATACACCCCTACTATCTATCTATCTATCTATCTATTAGGGGTGTAACGGTTCACAAAATTCACGGTTCGGTTCGATAGGACACAGTGGTGCCACGGCTCGGTACGTTTTCGATACATTAAAAAGAAAGAAATGGCAGAAAATTCTTAATTTGTACACATTTTTTTATTTATTAAAACTAACATCATAAAGTACTATGCATTTCAGATCAGTGGCAGGAGTCGGATTTCATTTATCACATAAGGAGTTTGAGTCCAGCTGCCCAGTGAGTTGAGAAAAACAAGAAATTGGAAATACAAAAGTGCCTGCTTTAAAAAATATTTCACTTTTGCTGTTTATCTAAAGGCTGGAATACACTACACGATTTTTTGCCCCGATTTTCGTTCTATTTCCAGTCTGCAGAAGTTGACGCTAGTTGCCGAAAGTCAGAGCCAGTCGGCCGATTTCAGCTGACAGATTCGATAGAAAATCGGGATGTGTCTGATGGTCACAGATACGATTTTACAGCGTCCGATTTTGATTCCATCCAGTCGGAGGTTATCAAACCATGTTTGATATTTTGAGCCGATTTTAGAACACAAGACCTAGCGTATGATGCGCTAGTACGCTGACCTGCCAAAGGTAAAAAAAGGTCTAAAATGGAGACGCAAAGGACCGCGAAGTGGAGCTCCGCCATGGAAGAAAGACTCCTTCAACTCTGGCAGGAGAATGAGTGACTTTTTTCTTTTGATTCAGCACACAGAGTCACTACAAAACTGCGCTCATCTCCTGCACATCCATGTTTGTTACATCTGTCATGCGTCTCCTAGCAACCAGGCATGCCTTTCTGCGTGAGTTTGTTGTGATCGGAATGATTTGAAATCTGTTAGTGTATGATCCTAATCGTGTAGTGTATGATGCCCAGTTGTTCTCTGTAATCATTTGTAAAGTCGGCAAGTGTATGATGCCTAGATTTAAAATCTGTTCAGATTTTAAAAGTCGTGTAGTGTATTCCAGCCTTAAGATGATTTTGGAAGCTTCCACCTCAGTATTTGTTATTTTATATTATTACAAGGCTTCATGGAATACTCGCTTCTGATTGGTCAGTTGCCACATTCCAAGGGTTGTTATTCCCAGATAACAACCGCTAAAACTAATAACACAGGCTCATCCGGGTTCTTCAAATCATATTGACCGTTACGTATCACTCCGCTGCTGTCTGCCGCATATCAATCATTGACAGTTTGGCTCCGGCGTATACCCACTTCTTTATCAGGCGGCTTGGCGTATAACCACTTCTAATACCCTTCGATGCCCATCATTTAGTAGTGTCCTGCATTAGCCAAAATCATGACTGTCCACCACATCCAGACACTGTCTTTACATAAAAACACATAGTAAAGACAGTGATGATGCGGCCAGGACTATGGCGCAGGCTTGCTTTGAAATGTGTTTGATGATTGCGCCTGATGCGCCCGCTCTGTCTCCCGCTCCCCAGATGCTGTCTGTTCATACTCAGAGCATGTTAGGGGAGGCGCACTAGTGGAAAAGTACTAATTATTATTTAGTACTGATTTGAATCAGTTTATAATAACAAAAACAATACCTTACAAATAAAATAAGCAAGTTTTTACGATTAGAAAACCGATAAACCCCTTTAAACTTTTCTGTCGCCAGAAATATCAATATCAAATATCAATTCAATATATTATAAAATAAACTACAATTTATAATGCCGTTCGTGATAAACAATATAAGTCTAACCAAAACAAATTTAAGAAACAGACAAATTATAAAAATAAAACACAAATTACAATGGAATTCGTTATAAACAACATTAGTCTAACCAAAACTAATTTAAGAAACAGAAAAAAATATAAAATAAAACGCAAATTATAATGGCAAAGAAAAAACAGACAAATTACAAAATAAAACACAAATTGTAATGGCATTCGTTATAAACAACATACAAAAGTCAAACCAAAACGAATTTAAAGAGAAACTTAGAATTTTTTTTCCTTATAGTGACAGAAACAACTTAAAATACTATGTCATTTTTAGTCATATAGATAAGAATAAGACATTATTCGGAGCTGTAAAAGGTTCAGAGCGCGCAGATGAAACGCGGTCATGTTTTCTTATTTTCAGAGTCTGCTGTTTGAGAACGCAGATCTGGGAGCTAATTATAAAGAAACACTTCGACAAGACTTTGCTCAAGCATTTTAGAATGACAAAACTAGCATTTTAGATGCAGTGCAAAGAGATCGGTTCGTTAGGTAGTCCAGTTATGCTGTCCCACCGCAGTCACAGTGTTCCCATTGTAGATTATGCGCACGTTTTCCTACTGGATAAGAATTTAAACTAGTTGAGTGCATTGAAATTCCTTGAAATGCAATGCAATAAATTGCCATTCCTATAATGAAAAATGACATTAATACAACTTCATAGCCTTTCAACAATTCTATTAGAATTTTAACTCATTAGCTATTAAGCAGGATTCATAGGCTACCGAACTCATACTAAACAACAGTCAGAGGTTTCAAACTCACAGCTGTTTGGCTTACCATATGAAATCTCGCTCTGCATGGCTTCAGATCCCGATTTCGTGAGAAATCCTGAAGTCTACTGATGACAGATGTGCACAAGCGCGTTCGACTGATCTGAAGTAGTTCCTGCAAGTTGCAACATTTTGCCCAACTTCAGACAGCGCCCACGTCACGTCACTGTGACATATGGCATCAAAGTACCGCGAGAGCATTTCTAGAGCAGTCGACTAGAAACATTGTTGCCAAGTCCGCGGTTTTCCCGCGGAATTGGGATACGGTTACAATGTTGCGGCAGGCAGCTTTTGGTGTTTTTTTTAAATACTTTATTAAATCAATGCCACAACAAGAGGTACATATTCTAACATTAGCTGCTAGAGAGAAAAAAAAAAAAATGCTTTCAGAGCATTACATGTTTTCAGTGCTTTTTTGTTTTTTGTTTGTTCCAAGAACTTTACATACAGTTTGAAGTCACTAATAAAATAGGAAAAAATTGGTCTACATTGAGCCCACTTTTTCTTATGTATATGGAATTTTCCGAACAAAATACACAAATGTACAATATACCGGTCTCCGAAATTCAAATGTTCATTTTCTGTGTAAAAAAGCACATCAAATACACACATTTCTATCATACTTTCATTTTTTTTGTTAATGTAGAATGTCCTTCAAAAAATAACCTTGAATAAATACAATGAAAAAAAAAAAAAAAAAAAAAAACATGCATAATGGTTTATTTTTCTTGACCACAAAATTCACAAGAATATGAAAGGGTAGTTTTTGATGTTTTTTCTTTGTTTTTTCTTCCTTTTTTTAATACTTTATTAAATCAATGCCACAACAAGAGGTACATATCCTTCAAATGTTAAATTAACATTAGCTGCTAGAAAGGAAAAAAAGAGAGAAAAATAAATAAAATGACATAAATTTCAGTCCTTTCAGAGCATTACATGTTTTCAGTGCTTTTTTGTTTTTTGTTTGTTCCAAGAACTTTACATACAATTTGAAGTCATTAATAAAATAGGAAAAGATTGGTCTACATTCAGCCCACTTTTTCTTATGTATATGGAATTTTCCGAACAAAATACACAAATGTACAATATGCCGCTCTCCACAATTTAAATGTTAATTTTCTGTGTAAAAAAAGCACATCAAATACACACATTTCTATCATACTTTCATTTTTTTTGTTAATGTAGAATGTCCTTCAAAAAATAACCTTGAATAAATACAATGAAAAAAAAAAACAAAAAAAACATGCATAATAGTTTATTTTTCTTGACCACAAAATTCACAAGAATATGAAAGGGTAGTTTTTGATGCTGCTAGAAAGGAAAAAAAGAGAGAAAAATAAATAAAATGACATAAATTTCAATCCTTTCAGAGCATTACATGTTTTCAGTGCTTTTTTGTTTGTTCCAAGAACTTTACATACAATTTGTATTATTTTTTATTTTTAGAATTTGTTCCTTAAATAAATTCGTTTTGGTTAGATTTATATATGTTGATAACGAATGCCATTATAATTTGTGTTTTAATTTATATTAGTCTGTTTCTTAAATAAATTCGTTTTGGATAGACTTATGCTGTTTAAAACGAATGCCATTATAATTTGTGTTTTAATTTATATTTGTCTGTTTCTTAAATAAATTCGTTTTGGTTAGACTTATGCTGTTTAAAACGAATGCCATTATAATTTGTGTTTTATTTTATCATTTGTGTCTTAAATAAATTTGTTTTGGTTAGATTTATATAGCCTATGTTTATAATGAATGCCATTATAATTTGTGTTTTATTTTATAATTTGTCTGTTTCTTAAATAAATTCGTTTTGGTTAGACTTATGCTGTTTAAAACACAAATTATAATGACATTCGTTATAAACAACATATGCTATGTCCAACCAAAACGAATTTAAGAAAGACAACTTAAAACAGGCTATAAAACAAATTATAATGGCATTTGTTATAAACAACATAAATCTAACCAAAACGAATTTATTTAAAAAACAGACAAATTATAAAATAAAACTCAAATTATAATGGCATTCGTTTTAAACAGCATATAAATCTAACCAAAACGAATTTATAGAAACAAATTCTAAAAATAAAAAATAATACAAATAATAAAGCTCGTTGCCACCAAAGGATGTCCTTCCCTCAACATAGCATCTGGTGGCCACGACAAAACTAAGTGAACCGAACATGTCCCCTGCCGGTCACCGTAGTATGCCCAAAAATGATGGAGTAAGCTATTCTAAGAGCAAATTACCGCGCTGGTGCATCCATCTGTCCTGCAATCTGTTCAGCTTCCACACAGACAGCGCACATTTCTCTAGGTCAGTGGTTTACAAACCACTAATTTGCCTAATTGGGATAATCGCTCTCTGAACGCGGGATACTAAAATTGCTTTTAAATGCGTGCGCGTTTTACTTTCGGTTTCGTTTTAACTGTCGCGTGAACGTCTCCGCGGTACTGAACGTGCTTCTACAGGCGCGACTAAAGGCTTTGTTATAATGAGGGGATTAAATAGCTTGCAGAACTGGACTGAACAAAAAGTCGTTTTCGGCGTTTTCAACGGTGAGTGGATACTAACTGATAAACGCAAATACAGATAGGCTCTGGAGTGTGGCCTGAGGCGGCTGCCGCTTACTTTCATTTTGTTGTTAATGTTTATTTTGTTATAAAAGTTACGTTTGCAGCCTTCTCCCCGAATCTTGAACTTTGTACTGCCCAATGTATACTGTATTACTATTACCACACAGACTATAGCCATTAACGATTCCTCCGTGAGATTTATTTATTTATTTCTGCGACTAAACGACTAATAAAATTTTGGTCGACCAAAACTTTTCTGGTCAACTAACGCTTAGTGGACTATTAGGGGGCAGTCCTACAGTTTTCCCGCAAATTGGGCTACTTGAACACTGATGCCGTGGGTTGAATCGACCCCAATAATGTCATATTTAGCCCCTGAAATGCTCATTTACCAGGGGAACCCTGACAAAAAATGTGTATTTTATCCCCCAGAATGTGATTTTTTAACAGGGGACCCCCCTCGAAACGCCACTGGGCTAGTTTTGAGTAGCAATTGGGTGGGTTTTGTTGTGAAAACCTGGCAACCCTGGTCTGAGCCGGAAGGAGAATTGATTAGTTCATCTCTCGAGTCTTCAGGTTCGAGTCGTTCGTTCATCACATGACAGCGCCATAAGATGAACAAACGACTCAAAAAACCTGAAAAACAGGTGAACTAACAGAACCTATAGGATTATAATCAGTGTTGGGGAAAGTTACTTTTAAAAGTAATGCATTACAATGTTGCATTACTCCCTAAAAAAGTAGCTAATTACTATTATTATTAGTTACTTAGTTACTTTTAATGGAAAGTAATGCGTTACGTTACTTTTGCATTACTTTCAAATCTGGGCAGGGCTTGCTTGTTTGTTTTTAATCTAAAAAAATTTGATTCCTAGTAAATGTAAAAGCCCTTTCACACCAAAATGAAATGAAGTGAATAAGGCTAAGGCTAAAGGAAAATTAAATTGACGTCTGTACAGTAGAACTGCAGGAAAAGAAAGTTCAACACTCTTCAGCAATGAGAAAAAAAACACAAATGATAGTTAATCTAAAGTAAGTTTTGCTTATTAGTACACTGCAAAAAATGATTTTCTTAGATTTTTTTGTCTTGTTTCTAGACAAAATATCAAAAAATTCTTAAATCAAAAAGGATTTTCTAGACAAGTAAAAATTATTGTCTTGTTTTTTTTCTGAAAACAAATCAAAATTAATTTTTGCTTAATAATCTCCCAATGGTGTAAGCAAAATAATCTTGTTTTCTGTTTGAAATAAGATTTTTTTTTCTTACCCCATTGGCAGATTATTTTGCTTGTTCTTAGCAAAATCTCACTTAATTTTGACTTTTTTTTTTCTTTTTTTTCTGAAAACAAGAAAATAACTCACTTGTCTAGAAAATCCTTCTTGATTTAAGAATTTTTTTATATTTTGGCTGTAAACGATAAAAAATCTAAGTAAGAACAGTATTTTTGCAGTGTACGGTTGAATTGGATCAAAGGTCAGCAGCAAAGTCATTGGTTAATAAAATGGGGTTAAATACATAAAGGAAACAAAAAGTAACTGGCGTTGCTTTTTTGAAAAAGTAACTCAGATATTTTCTTGGAAATGAAAAAGTAATGCGTTACTTCACTAGTTACTTGAAAAAAGTCATATTACTAGCTAGTTTTGGGCTAGTTTTAAGCTGCAGTTGGGCGGGTTTTGTTGTGAAAACCTGGCAACACTGGCTAGAAGTGACACAAGTCTTGCACAACCTTTTCTGAATTATAAACAGTTCTTGGACAAATGTCAACCGTTTATTCTAATCAAGTCCACTCGCTGAAACTGGAAGTTTAATCCTAATAGGAGTTTCGGGGAGGATACGATGACAAATGTTCGTTGTTTGGACAAAAGACAAGGCTTTTGGTGTGTGCTCTGAAATGACAAGATACAAATCAGTCAGGTTTCATTTGGTGTATTTCCAAAAGTTTGTCTGTGAAACACATTAAACCGCATATATTCACAAAAAACTTTTTTCTCTTCTGATCCTAGCTCTTTTCACATAAAATATTGATTTACCCCTGACATTTTAAAATAAGTATCACATGCAGGTAAACAAATAATAATAATAATAATAATAATAATAATAATATATATATATATATATATATATATATATATATATATATACTAACAGTCAAAAGTTTTGACACACTCTCTCATTTAATGTTTTTTTGATGAGCAGAAGAGACTCTGCTCATCAAAGTTGCATTTATTAGATCAAAAATACAGAAAAAAGACAGTAATATTGCAAAATGTTATTACAATATAAAATAATGTTTTTTATTTGAATATACTTTACAATATAATATATTCCTGAGATGCAAAGCTGAATTTTCATCAGCTGTTACTCCAGTCTTAAGTGTCACATGATTCTTCAGAAATCATTCTAATATACTGATTTATTATTAGAATTATCAATGTTGGAAACAAATATTTTTTTGCAACCTGTGATTGTTTTTTCAGGATTCTTTGATGAATAACAAGTTAAAAAGAACAACATTTATTCAAAATATAAATCTTTTCTAACAATGTAAATGCTATCACTTTTTATTAATTTAACACATCCTTGGTGAATAAAAGCATTCATTTCTTTCAAAAAAAGAAAGAATAAAAATGTACTGACCCCAAACTTTTGAACAGTAGTGTATATTGTTAGAAAACCTTTCTATTTAAAATAAATGCTGTTCTTTTTTAACCTTTCATTTGATCAAAAAATCCTGAAAAAAAGTATCACAGGTTCCAAAAAAATACTGTTTCCAGCTCTGAAAATAAATCTGCATATTATAATGATTTTTGAAGGATCATGTGACACTGAAGATTGGAGTAATGATTCTGAAAATTCAACTTTAATTACAGAATTAAATACAATTTTAATGTATATTAATATTGAAAAACATTGATTTACATCCTAATAATATTTCACAATATACATTTTTGATCAAGTGTAAACAGTCTTGATAAGCATAAGAAACTTCTTTAAATAAAACATTAAATGAGAGGCTGTGCCCAAACTTTTGACTGGTAGTCACTTTGGTAAGTGTTTTATTTTGATAGATTTTAACATAATATAACATTTAATGCACTTCATGTTAATAACAATGAAAGAATATATTTTCTATCTATGTATTTTTTATATCAATATGGTACAAGATTTTAATCAATGAATTTCTTATTCACACACCCATACATGGCCCAGCCTATAGTAGGTATTATCAGTGTTGGGCATAACACATTACAAGTAACGCAAAAACTTTTTTCAAAAAAAAAAAAATAAATAAATTTAAAAAACTAACGCCAGTTACTTTTTGTTTCCTTTATGTATTTAACCCCATTTTATTAACCAATGACTTTGCTGCTGACTTTTGATCCAATTCAACCGTACACTGCAAAAATACTGTTCTTACTTACATTTGTTGTCTTGTTTCCAGGCAAAATATCAAACAATTATTAAATCAAGAAGGATTTTCTAGACAAGTAAATAATTATTTTCTTGTTTTCAGAAAAAACAAGTCATAATTAAGTGAGTTTTTGCTTAGGACAAGCAAAATAATCTGCCAAAGGGGTAAAAAAATAAAAAAATAAAAATTATTTCAAACAGAAAACAAGATTATTTTGCTTACCCCTTTGGGAGTTTATTTTGCTTGCTTCAAGCAAAAACACACTTAATTTTGACTTGTTTTCAGAAAAAAGCAAGACAATAATTTTTACTTGTCTAGAATTTTGGCTGGAAACAAGACAAAAAATCTAAGCAACAAAGCAGTGTTTTTTGCAGTGTACTAATAAGCAAAACTTACTTTATATGAACTAACATTTGTGCTTTTTTCTCATTGCTGAAGAGTGTTTCTTTCTTTTCCTACAGTTCTACTGCACAGACGTCAATTTAATTTTCCTTTAGCCTTAGCCTTATTCACTTCATTTCATTTTGATGTGAAATGGCTTTTACATTTGCTAAGAATTGAACCTTTTTATATTAAAAACAAACAAGCCCTGCCCAGATTTAAAAAGTAACGCAAAAGTAACGCAGCGCATTACTTGCCATAAAAAGTAACTAAGTAACATAATTAGTTGCTTTTTTAGGGAGTAACGCAATATTGTAACGCATTACTTTCCATAAAAAGTAACTAAGTAACGTAATTTGTTGCTTTTTTAGGGAGTAACGCAATATTGTAACGCATTACTTTCCATAAAAAGTAACTAAGTAACGTAATTTGTTGCTTTTTTAGGGAGTAACGCAATATTGTAACGCATTACTTTCCATAAAAAGTAACTAAGTAACGTAATTTGTTGCTTTTTTAGGGAGTAACGCAATATTGGGTAACGCTTTAAATTACAGCCCGCAAAGAACTATGTAAGTATACTGAACTTACAGCGTACTTATAAAGAACGTACGTGTAGGTATAAGGGAACAATATGTTAAGTTCGGGTAATAAGGGGGTAATAAGACTGATAATTAACCTGCAAAGAACTATGTAAGTATAAAGAATTTACGGTGTATTTACTGTGTAATTATAAAGAACGTACGTGTAGGTATAAGGGAACAATATGTTCGGGTAATAAGGGGGTAATAAAACTGACAATTAACCCGCAAAGACCTATGTAAGTAAACTGAAGTTACACCGTAACTTTGTTGTAATTACAGTATACCTATTTAGTACATCCATGTAGGTATAAGGGAATAGCATGCGATATTTGGGAAATAACGGGGGTAATAACCTGTGAATTTTTTTTATTATTATACTGTAGCCTATCATTTATAACTAGGCTATTTAAAACTAAGGGCTACTATAATTAGGCTACATCGTATGGTACAGTGTACTGTATATGGCCTAAACAACAGTCTTATGTTGTGAATATGATTTAAAAAGACGATGTACTTTTCATAATTTTATATTAATGTTTTTTACAGGCCTAGATAGACTATTTCTTATAGCGTAGCTACATATTTAATATTAAAGGATACAAGAGGGTAATCAATAAGCTTTCATAAGGTAAGGAGACATGTGAATGATAAATTATAAACTCAACTCATTTCACTGGATGTCTAGTTTTGTTGTGAAATCATCATGTATCCTTTAATATTAAATATGTAGCTACGCTATAAGAAATAGTCTATCTAGGCCTGTAAAAAACATTAATATAAAATTATGAAAAGTACATCGTCTTTTTAAATCATATTCACAACATAAGACTGTTGT
The DNA here is from genome assembly GCA_033026305.1 of Cirrhinus molitorella. Taxonomy (NCBI): domain Eukaryota; kingdom Metazoa; phylum Chordata; class Actinopteri; order Cypriniformes; family Cyprinidae; genus Cirrhinus; species Cirrhinus molitorella. The sequence goes on from CM065125.1 coordinate 999,934, forward strand.
TTAGGCCATATACAGTACACTGTACCATACGATGTAGCCTAATTATAGTAGCCCTTAGTTTTAAATAGCCTAGTTATAAATGATAGGCTACAGTATAAAAAAAAAATTTACAGGTTATTACCCCCGTTATTTCCCAAATATCGCATGCTATTCCCTTATACCTACATGGATGTACTAAATAGGTATACTGTAATTACAACAAAGTTACGGTGTAACTTCAGTTTACTTACATAGGTCTTTGCGGGTTAATTGTCAGTTTTATTACCCCCTTATTACCCGAACATATTGTTCCCTTATACCTACACGTACGTTCTTTATAATTACACAGTAAGTACACCGTAAATTCTTTATACTTACATAGTTCTTTGCAGGTTAATTATCAGTCTTATTACCCCCTTATTACCCGAACTTAACATATTGTTCCCTTATACCTACACGTACGTTCTTTATAAGTACGCTGTAAGTTCAGTATACTTACATAGTTCTTTGCGGGCTGTAATTTAAAGCGTTACCCAATATTGTAACGCATTACTTTCCATAAAAAGTAACTAAGTAACGTAATTTGTTGCTTTTTTAGGGAGTAACGCAATATTGTAACGCATTACTTTCCATAAAAAGTAACTAAGTAACGTAATTTGTTGCTTTTTTAGGGAGTAACGCAATATTGTAACGCATTACTTCCATAAAAAGTAACTAAGTAACGTAATTTGTTGCTTTTTTAGGGAGTAACGCAATATTGTAACGCATTACTTTCCATAAAAAGTAACTAAGTAACGTAATTTGTTGCTTTTTTAGGGAGTAACGCAATATTGTAACGCATTACTTTCCATAAAAAGTAACTAAGTAACGTAATTTGTTGCTTTTTTAGGGAGTAACGCAATATTGTAACGCATTACTTTCCATAAAAAGTAACTAAGTAACGTAATTTGTTGCTTTTTTAGGGAGTAGCTCAATATTGTAACGCATTACTTTTAAAAGTAACTTTCCCCAACACTGGGTATTAATATAGCCTTGTTCAAAATCTGATAACATAAACTGCACTGTATATTTCTAATGTAATGTGTATTCACATGATTGCTGTCTTGCAAGAACTTCTGTGCTGTTTTCTGCATAAAACAGGGGTGGGGCTGGGAGAAATTAGGAGTTACATATAGGGATTAACCCCTATTTTCTTTGGATGTGGTGTGTGTAAAGAGTTCCACTCCTCCCAGAAACAACAGAATCGTTCCCAGAGACAGCAGCAAGACAAAGAAAAGGCGAAAGTGTGTGAGCTTACTGTGTGAAATTTCAGATCTCACTTACCATCTACAGCAGTGGTTCTCAAACTTTTTATACCAAGTACCACCTCAGAAAATATTTGTCTTTCCAAGTACCACCATAAAGACCAACATTAAACTATAGCAGCATAGTAGGCCTAATTATTCAGCTAGAGCTCTGCACAGTTCAAAAACAAGCCGGTTTTATTCCTAATAACAATATTTACTGTTGTCAGCCACTTTAACATTGTAAATACACAGTTTGAACATCAACACTGCACAGTGCTTACAATCAGGTAAATAATGATTAAATTAAAACGTGTTGTACCTAAAAGTTAAATAAAAACTGTACTGTACTTAAAATAATAATAATAATAAAAACTTTATTGCGTTTTAACATTAATTTATATTTAATTTAGTGATTCCTCTGTGTACCACTAGAGGGAGCCCTAGTACCATTAGTTTTACTTGTATCTAGTGTTGCTTTCGTCAACGAAAATTATGACTAAATACCGTCCTCAACGAACTTTTAATGCTATTTTTAACAAGGGAACCCCCTCAAAACGCAACTGGGCTAGTTTTGTGAAGCAATTGGGTGGGTTTTTTTTAGAAAACCTGGCAACCCTGTGCTTAACTCACTCCAAACAGCTGAGTCCTTAGCCATCTTCAAGAATCAGCTAAAATATTTTCCATCTTTATTTGACCCTTGAACTCTAGCACCTTCTTTTCTAATTCTATTCTTTAAAAATTTCATACTCTATTCATTTACTTCTCTCTAGTAATTTTACTTCTCTCTAATAAATTTACATTTGCTTCTCTCTATACAATTAAGCAAGAAAGCAAAAAAGAAGGCCTCTAGCTTGCTATTTCTTTTTATTTATTATATAATAAAAAAAAATCCCTTGCTACGTTTACTGCGTTAGGCTAAATGAGGCTTGTCATAGCACTTGCATGTTATTGTTCTTTTGTTGATTTCGTTTGCTTTCATTGTCCTCTTTTGTAAGTCGCTTTGGATAAAAGCGTTCGCTAAATGTCTAAATGTAAATAATGTTACAACCGATTTCTATTTAAGATGAATCCTGTTCTTCTGAGCTTTCTATTCATCAAAGACACCTGAAAAAAATTCCACTCAGCTGTTTTCAACATAATAATGAATGCTTTTTTGAGCAGCAAATCAGAATATTAGAATGATTTCTGAAGCGTCATGTGACTGGAGTAATAATGAATGAAATTCATCTTTGAAATCAGAGGAATAAGACTGCACTGCCAAAAAATCAGATTTTTTTCATTAAATGTGACTCAGGTGTGTGTTGTGCGCATGCGTTTCAGTTCATGCCAATGACAAGTTCACACAGGAATCGGATATGAGCCACAAAAAAAATAAAAAAAAATAAATAATAATAAAAAAAATCAGATCTGAGCGAACCAGAATCTAAAAACACTGTTCTTTAAATCAAATAAGTATCAGCTGTACACAAAGTGACTAACATTTGGTTTTCGACCACTGAAAATGTATAACATTCAACAATCTGGACATGGAGCCTCATTGAGATCCTCATATCTCTGAGAGTGAATGATGCAGGGCCTTGAAAATTAAGATTCTAAAAGAAAAGTTTATGAAGAACTAGAATCTAAAATCAAGAATCTTTAATACTTCTTGAGTTATAGGCACATAAACTTTGGAAAGATAATATTTATAGCAGTCAGACTGGTGTTCAATGCAGTTGTCTTGACAGAAAGAAACAAGATACATTTCTTTGTTGTATTTTAATTATTATTACAAAAAAAGAACAAAGCAGAAAATCACATTAATTCATGGAAGTAATTGCTTTTATTTTCATATACAAAATATACCATACTATAGCTTCTGCTTCTTACTGTATGTAGACAGAATTTAAAGCTTCAGCTGTAAAGTAAAAGTTTAGCAGTGAAAAAAGTGAAGCCGATATTTTTAAATAACAAACATTTCTTTATCCAGACAGGAATGTAGGAATGTAAGAGCATAAGCAAAAACTAAAAAAACCCTCAACAAATCACTTTTTTTTAATTGTACTTGTAATAATATATCTTATATATTCTAAATAAAATAAAAATGCAGTTGTTTTTCTTCTGGCCTGTTCTTCTCTCTTCTGAAAGTGATTATTTATGCTTCCTCGTAGTCATTGTTGGTAACTGCTGAGTGGTTGGTGGGGTCTGTTATCAAAAGTTTAAAAAGAGTTAAGTGTTGGTCTCTGTGTGCTTTTAAACTACTGCATCCTGATCCAAATCTAATCCTGAACCTAAACTCATTTAGTCAGGACACACCAAAGCAAAGCTCAGAAAATCAGAATTGAGCTTTCTGAACGTAGCCTATGTTACATTTTAAAATATATTCAAATAGAAAACAGTTATTTGAAATAGTAAACATATTTTAAAATTTCACTGTTTTCACAGACTCAGAGCAGAAGATACTTCTTTAAAGCATTGAAAATCTTACTGTTCAAAAACTTTCGACCATTGACTTTTTAGCATTTGAGAAGGTGTGACTTGAGTGTAAAGTGTTCATGAAGGTGTCAGTCGACTCCAAGACCACAAACCAGGCTGAACATGTTCATACAACAAAATGACAGGTTGTAGTTTTAGACACATATTTGTGTCTAAATTAAAAGGCGCTGCTGCACTGCAAAAAATGCTTTTCTTGCTTAGATTTTGTGTCTTGTTTCCAGCCCAAATATCTAAAAATTCTTAAATCAAAAAGGATTTTCTAGACGAGTAAAAATTATTGTCTTGTTTTCAGAAAAAATAACTTAAAATTAAGAGTTTTTGCTTAAAACAAGCAAAATAATCTGCCAATGGGGTGAGCAAAATAATCTAGTTTTCTGCTTGATATAAGATTATTTTTCTTACCCCACTGGCAGATTATTTTGCTTGTTTTAAGCAAATTATCACTTAATTATGACTTCTTTCATCTCAAAACAAGACAATAATTTTTGCTTGTCTAGAAAATCCTTCTTGATTTAAGAATTTTTAGATGTTTTGGCTGGAAACAAGACACAAAATCTAAGTAAGAAAAGCATTTTTTGCAGTGTGATCAGAGCAGTCTTAAAACAAACATAAACTGCTCTATTAAGGATCTTCTTGTGCACAAGAAAATCCTGATGCGGAAGTTAAACAGCGCCATCCAGGGCCAACTTACATCATCATATTTCTTTCACTTCATTTCAGTTATGCATTTCTCAGACGCGACTTACATTGCGTTTCGTTGGCTTTCCGAAGCAGAAAAGCACTCTGATACAATGTCTGTACCATTTATTTGACATATTTGTATTTTGCAAACAGTTGCTTTGTTATGTTGGGATTTCAGATGGTTGCTTAGCTGTATGTTTTTGTTGGCTTTGATAGAATGAATCAGTCGATCACGTGAGAAAGTGGCAAAATTCGTTATCTTTCATCACAGTTTGTGTGTGAGTATTTGCAAGGTGTTTGGATAAAGTCTGTTGTTGTTTTAGCATTAGCTCCTTTCCTTGGAAAGAAAATAAGAGGCATCATACAAAATGCATGTTATTGTGTATTTAGTACTGACCTGAATAAGACATTTCACATAAAACATATAGTCCACAAGAGAAAATAATAGTTGAATTTATAAAAATGACCCTGTTCAAAAGTTCTTTGGTTTTCCAGCATTTTTGTGTATTTGAACTCTTTCCAGCAATGACTGTTTGATTTTGAGATCCATCTTTTCACACTGAGGACAACTGAGAGACTCATATGCAACTATTACAGAAGGTTCAAACACTCACTGATGCTCCAGAAGGAAAAAACATGCATTAAGAGCCGGGGGTGAAAACTTTTGATCAGAATGAGGATGTGTGCATTTTTCTCATTTTGCCTAAATATCACATATTTTTTCATTTAGCACTGCCCTTCAGAATCTACAGAAGATACTTGCATGTTTCCAAGAAGACAAAATTAGTTAAATTTACCATGATCTTCAAATTGCAAAAGTTTTCACCCCCGGCTCTTAATGCGTGTTTTTTCCTTCTGGAGCATCAAAGCTTTTGAACAGAATGAGGATGTGTGCATTTTTCTTATTTTGCCTAAATATCACATATTTTTTTAATTTAGCAAGCTACAGAAGATACTTGCATGTTTCCAAGAAGACAAAATTAGTTAAATTTACCATGACTTTCAAATTTCAAAAGTTTTCACCCCCCTTAATGGCTTTAATGCATGTGTTTTCCTTCTGGAGCATCAGTGAGTGTTTGAACCTTCTGTAATAGTTGCATATGAGTCTCTCAGTTGTCCTCAGTGTGAAAAGATGGATCTCAAATCATACAGTCATTGCTGGAAAGGGTTCAAATACACAAAAATGCTGGAAAACCAAAGAATTTGTGTGACCTGAAGGATTTTTCTGAAGAACAGAATAGTCTCTTGTGGACTATTTGTAAATGTCTTTTATGTGAAATATATTCAGATCAGTACTAAATAAACAACAACATGCATTTTGTATGATCCCTCTTGTTTTGTTAAAATAATTAACATTTTGCAGATTCTGAAAGGGGGGTGTAAACTTTTGACACTTCATCTTAAGCTCCCAGTTAACTGCTTTTTTGACGTTTTACAGCTTCACCTGTTCTCCTCTCCTTCCAGGAGTTTTCTGTAGGTGGCGATCTCAATATCCAGAGCCAGTTTGACGTTCATCAGCTCCTGATAGTCACGAATATGTCTGGTCCTCCTTGTTCTTGGGTTTTCAGATGGTTGGTTAGCTGTATATGTTTTTGCTGGCTTTGATAGATAGTCAGTCACATGAGAAAGTGGCGAAATTCGTTATCTTTCATCACAGTTTGTGTGTGAGTATTTGCAAGGTGTTTGGATAAAGTCTGTTGTTGTTTTAGCATTAGCTCCTTTCCTTGGAATCTTATCAGGCCTGTTTCTCTCTTTGAAAACACAATAACACACTTCACCCCTGTATTACTTTTCGACGATGACCTGGGCAAAGCTGTCTGGACTCTAATCACAGCTCTTCTCAGATGATGACAGGATGCTTCAGATTCTTCAGATGACACTGTCAGGTACGCCTTTTGTCCAAAAAATAGCTTTTAGAATGAGACAGTCCATTTTGAAAGACTTCTGAAGCAGTTTTATGCAACACACACTTAAAAGCAGAACAAATTAATGCCATTTTAGAACTTATACTGCATTAAACAAATTAAATACATTTTATTTACATGTTTATTTTATGTTATTGGTCACATTTGTGACCCTGGAGCACAAAACCAGTCTTAAGTCGCTGGGGTATATTTGTAGCAATAGGCAAAAATACATTGTATGGGTCAAAATTATCAAAAAAAAAAAATGTATGCCAAAAATTATTAGGATATTAGGTAAAAATCATGTTCCATTAAGATATTTTGTACATTTCGTACCATAATATACCAAAACATAATTTTTGATTAGTAATATGCATTGCTAAGAGCTTCATTTGCACAAATTTAAAGGTGATTTTCTCAGTATTTTGATTTTTTTGCACTCTCAGATTCAAGATTTTCAAATAGTTGTATTTTGGCCAAACGTTGTCCAATCATAACAAACCAAATACATCATTAATTAAACTTTCAGATGATGTATACATCAACATTTCAACAAAAAATGTACAAAAAAGTGACATTTTACCATTTTCTTTACTTTTTGAATTAAAATAAATTTTAATAGTTTCAGATTGAAAGTCTAAGTCTGAGACAAGGGTAAATCAATAACGTTTATGCATAAAGGACATTTAAAAAGCAACAAAAATATTTAATAATAATAATAATTGGACCTTTTTTTATGATTATTTTATAAAAAATAAAATAATAATAATTGCACCTCTGTATAAAATATTGAAAACATAAAAAGCCCAAAATTATTTATTTATGAGCAGTTGTGTAAAAATAAAAGTGAGTGAAACTTTTTAATAATGTAAATATTATTTATTTTCTCCCTTTTATCAATTGCTCGCTATTAATATCTTCATTCAGCAGAGAAGAGAATGTGTAGACAGTCAGATACTTGCTGTTCAATAGGGTTTATAGATGTTCACAGTGGTTTATCGTCCAAGCCTGATGAAAAAGTAATCACATTTATTAATTGTTACCTGAAATCTTCTTATCTTTCACTTATACCTACTTTTAACCACTCATTTCAGTTAAAGCCTATTTTTTATAATGATAGAAATATGATAAAACATTTAAAATAAAATGATAACTATATAAACAATAAATTAAAGATTAATTATATACTAAAATAATAATATATATTTAAAATAAAAAAAAAAATACTAAAAATGATCATATACAGCTGAGGTCGAAAGTTTACACCCCCCTTGCAGAATCTGCAAAATGTTCAGTATTTTATCAAAATAAGAGGGATCATAGAAAATGCATGTTGTTTTTATTTTACTACTGACCTGAATCAGATATTTCACATAAAATACATTTACATATGGTCCACAAGAGAAAATAATAGTTGAATTTATAAAAATGACCCTGTTCAAAAGTTTACATCCCCTTGATTCTTAATACTGTGTTGTTCCTGAATGATCCACAGCTGTGTTTTTTGTTTAGTGATAGTTGTTTATGTGTCCTTTTTTTTGTTCTGAACACTTAAACTGTCTGCTGTTCTTCAGAAAAATCCTTCAGCTCCCACAAATTCTTTGGTTTTCCAGCATTTTTGTGTATTTGAACCCTTTCCAGCAATGACTGTATGATTTAGAGATCCGTCTTTTCACACTGAGGACAACTGAGAGACTCATATGCAACTATTACAGAAGGTTCAAACACTCACTGATGCTCCAGAAGGAGAAAACATGCATTAAGAGCCGGGGGTGAAAACTTTTGAACAGAATGGAAATGTGTGCATTTTTCTTATTTTGCCTAAATATCATATTTTGGTCATTTAGCACTGCCCTTCAGAAGCTACAGAAGATACTTGCATGTTTCCAAGAAGACAAAATTAGTTAAATTTACCATGACTTTCAAATTTCAAAAGTTTTCACCCCCCTTAATGGCTTTAATGCATGTTTTTCCTTCTGGAGCATCAGTGAGTGTTTGAACCTTCTGTAATAGTTGCATATGAGTCTCTCAGTTGTCCTCAGTGTGAAAAGATGGATCTCAAAATCACACAGCCATTGCTGGAAAGAGTTCAAATACACAAAAATGCTGGAAAACCAAAGAATTTGTGTGACCTGAAGGATTTTCCTGAAGAACAGAATAGTCTCTTGTGGACTATTTGTAAATGTCTTTTATGTGAAATATCTTATTCAGATCAGTACTAAATAAACAACATGCATTTTGTATGATCCGTCTTATTTTGCTAAAATAATTAACATTTTGCAGATTCTTTTCTTGTTTCTAGACAAAATATCTAAAATTTCTAGACAAGTAAAAATTATTGTCTTGTTTTCAGAAAAAAATAAGTCAAAATTAAGTGAGTTTTTGCTTGAAACAAGTAAAATAATCTGCCAATGGGGCGAGCAAAACAATCTTATATCAAGCAGAAGACTAGATTATTTTGCTTGTTTCAAGCAAAAACACTTCATTTGAACAGCTTTTTTCTGAAAACAAGACATTAATGTACTTGTCTAGAAAATAATTCTTGATTTAAGAATTTTTAAACAAGACAAAATATCTAAGCTAGAAAAGCATTTTTTGCAGTGTAAGTAAAACACTTCATCTTAAGCTCCCAGTTAACTGCTTTTTTGACGTTTTACAGCTTCACCTGTTCTCCTCTCCTTCCAGGAGTTTTCTGTAGGTGGCGATCTCAATATCCAGAGCCAGTTTGACGTTCATCAGCTCCTGATAGTCACGAATATGTCTGGTCATTTCGTGTTTGGTTTTCTGCAGCGCGTCCTCCAGCGATTTGATTTGTTCTTTCGCGTCTCGCACCGCCTCCTCGCCGCTACACTTCGTCTCCTGGATTTGCTCTTCTACATGATCGCGCTGGAATGATGTCGGGAAATGAATACGGCGGTATAAGAGCCGTTTACATCCATTTACAGCCCTGGGCTTTAAAGACCCCATCTGTGATAGTAATATTTGCCACAGTGAACAGATGTAGTGTATTATCTTACCTGTAATTTAGCTGAGGCGATCTCATTTTGCAGTCGTGTTATTTGCCTTTTCACATCAGCTATTGCACCTTTATTGTCTTTCAGCTCAGTGTTGCACTTTTCAGCCTGTGATGAGATTAAGTCAAACTGTGGAGAAAAACACAGGTATTTGCACAATTAGGACATTATCAATATATTTTATACACAATTATGAATATATTTTAGGTGCTGAATTTTGTCATTTTCAACGGTTCTGTTGTGAGACAAATTAATTTTTAACAATACAAAATTAAATAATTTTAAATAATAATTAAATAATTTTAAATAAATATTTTTAGCAATTTTCTTACATAATATTTGTATATTAATTACAGGAAAAAATCACTGGAAGAGTTCAGATGCAAAAGCCTCTAAATCCATCTTACAAATTTATTTTAAAAATGCATTTTTATCAGGCTCCGATGTACAGGTTTCTATATAATGATTGGACTGAGGCTAGGATTTTAGCAAGTTTTAAGTAAAAGTATTTGATGGATGTATATAATATGTGTCCAGAGCATTCACTCAGCGTCATTATCTCATTTTTGACCGAAATGGCTTTCAGCTGGTTTTGCATCTGAACTCTTCATTGCTTTAAATGGTTTTGGGTGAAAAATTTACTGTAACAAATTAATTTTTAAAACTGGGGTTTGTGGGGAAAAAATCAGTGCAGAAGATGTAAATAAATTAAAAATTTAAATAAAAGAATAAAAAACTAAAATATGCATTGTTATTAAAATAAAATGCTTTGAGTAAATAAAAAAATATATATTTTCAAAATCATATTGTAAAATTATTATTATTATTATTTTTTTTTTTTTTTTTCACATAAATCTGTCTGTATGCATTAAAAAATATGGCTGCCTTTTAAATTTAAGAATGGGGTCCCTTGCAAAAGGATTAATCACATCCAAAATAAAAGTGTATGTTTACATACTATATGTGAGTGTTTACTCTACACACATACATGTATATATTTTAAAATATATATATATATATATATATATATATATATATATATATATTTATATGTATATATATTTACACCTGTATACAATTTAGATTATAAATAAATTTTTCCTTAATATATACATGCATGTGTATTTATATATACATAATAAATAAATGGACGTGATTACTACAGTGATTTGATTGCAACATATAATCATTAATGTTAACATTATACAAATTGTACAAACTTTAATTTAACAAACTTTAATTATTGTACAAACTTTAATTTAACAAACGTTATTGTACAAACCTTAATTATTGTACAAACTTTAATCTGCTGTTAAGCTGCTTTGAAACGATTTGTTTCGTGAAAAGCGCTATACAAATAAACTTGACTTGATTAATCGTTTGACAGAGCTATATATATATATATATATATATACACACACATGTATTAATTTCTAAGTAGCTGACATGAAATTTTAAGTGGTTTAATGCATTTGTTTTTATCTTTTAGATATCTTTTAGACTTAAATTTAAAAGGCAGCTATATTTTCTAATGCATCCAGACAGATTTATGTGAAAAAAATCCTTTTACAATATGATTTTGAAAATATTTAAATGTACTGTTATTTTTTGTATTTATTGACTAAAAGCTATTTCTTTAAAAAATAAAAATGCATATTTGCATGTTTTTTTTTTAATATAATATTTATTATTTTATTTTAATCTTATATTTATTTTAGTGCTGTCAAATGATTAATCGCGATTAATCACATCCAAAATAAAAGTTTATGTTTACATACTATATATTTGTGTACTGTGTATATTTATTATGTATATATAAATACACACACATACATGTATATATTAAGGAAAAATATTTTAGATTTATATCTAAAATATTTATATTTATTTATAATCTGAATTGTATACAGGTATAAATATATATAAATATAAATATTTTGTTTTAATATATACATGTTTGTGTGTGTATTTATATGTACATAATAAATATACAAAGTAAACACACATCTAGTATCTAAACAAACTTTTATTTTGGATGCGATTAGTCGTTTGACAGCACTAATTTATTTACATCTTCTGCACTGATTTTTTTTTTTTCCCACAAACCCCAGTTTTAAAAATTAATTTCTTACAATAAAAATTTCACCCAAAGCCATTTAAAGCAATGAAGAGTTGAGCTGCAAAACCAGCTAAAAGCCATCTGGACCACAATTGTTTTTTCAAAATTGAGATTTATTTATCATCTGAATAAATAAGTGTTCCGTTAATGTATGGTTTGTTCGTTTAGGACAATATTTCGCCTGAGATGCAACTATCGGTAATCTGAGGGTGCAAAAAAATCTAAATATTGAGAAAATCACCTTTAAAGTTTAAATGAAGTTCTTAGCAATGCATATTACTAATCAAAAATTAAGTTTTGATATATTTATAGTAGGAAATGTAAAAAATATCTGCATTGAACATGATCTTTACTTAATATCCTAATGATTTTTGGCATAAAAGAAAAATCGATAATTTTATCCCATGCAATGTATTTTTGGCTATTGCTACAAATATACCCCAGCGACTTAAGACTGGTTTTGGTACATAAAATATGTTACTCAGTTTCATTACATTAGTTTAAAACTTGAGAACCTGAGAAAATAACAAAATATAAATAATAAAATATAGAGATTAAATTAAGGGTAAATGGAGTTTTTTGCTTAAGGCTTCAACTGTTCTCTTGAGAAAAGGCTTCAGTAATCTCGTGTTTCTCCTCTAGTGTTTCAAAAGAGATCACCTTGTTCTTATACCAGGCCTCAGCTTCCTTTCGGCTGGATGCTGAAATCTCCTCATGCTGTCTCTTCAGATCATCGAGGATCTTCTCCATGTTCAGCTGCCTGCTGTTGTCCATCTGCACCACAACGTCCATGTCCTTCACATCATCCTGCAGCTCACGCAGCTCCTGCAGACAAGTCAAGTCCTCTGATTAATGTCAGGATGCTCAGGTGTTTATTTCATGAATGTGAAGTGTGCGTCACCTGTTCATAGAAGCTCTTGAAAAAGCTCAGGTCCTCCAGGATTGCTGCTATTTTATCTTCCAAGGCATTTTTATACAAGTATGTAGCATCCACATCCTGTCCAGAGGATATTTAATACGTCTTAACTTAGGATATTTTTTAAAAAAGATTATTTATCTTCTGCAACTAGATTTGTCTTTTTCTGTACCTTCTTCATCATCAGTGCAGAAGATGTAAATAAATTAAAAATTAAAATAAAAGAATAAATATTATATTTTAAAATACAAAAATATGCATTGTTATTAAAATAAAATGCTTTTAGTAAATAATAAAAAAAAAAAATTCAAAATCATATTGTAAAATTATTATTATTTTTTTTTTCTCACATAAATCTGTCTGTATGCATTAAAAAAATACGGCTGCCTTTTAACTTTAAGGATGGGATTTAACAAAATTTAACAAAATAAGGATTTAACAAAATAAAAGTGTATGTTTACATACTATATGTGTGTTTACTCTGTATATTTATTATGTACATAGAAATACACACACATACATGTATATATTTAAAAAATATATATATTTATATGTATATATATTTACACCTGTATACAATTCAGATTATAAATAAATATAAATATTTTAGATATAAATCTACAATATTTTCCTTAATATATGCATACATGCATGTGTGTGTATTTATATATATACATATAAATAAATGGACGTGATTAATCGTTTGACAGCGCTATATATATATATATATATATATATGCATGCATTAATTTCTAAGTAGCTGACATGAAATTTTAAGTGGTTTAATGCAGGTTTTTTTTAATCATTTAGATGCCACAGACTTCCATGATCGTGGAAATCCTTAAATTTAAAAGGCAGCCATATTTTTAATGCATACAGACTGATTTATGTGAAAAAAAAAATAGATTTGTCTTTTTCTGTACCTTCTTCAGAAGAACAAACTCATTTTCAGCCATGTTTCTGTTGTTAATCTCATCTTCGTATCTGTAGGAGAAAACTGAATTTGATCATATAATTCTCGTTAACTTCACTTAGTGTTGTTATTAATTAAATATATTCAAAATAGTGCTGATTTATTGAAATAAAACAGATATATATAATTATACTCATTACATTAAATACATTCTATGAACATATAGTATAATGTTGGATATGACACTGGGGAAAATATCATAATACAGCTGTTTAACTGTTAATAATATAGTAGTATTACTGTATTAACAATTTAGTAGTATTAATAATACAGCATAGTAGAGTATTGGATCTTTAAACCATGTAAAAATGTTGTTTTATTTTCTTTTTTGACAGTAGTGATGGCTAAAACCTATGGAAGCCCATAATTGCGACTCTTTATCTCACAATTTAGCCATTTTTATCTCACAATTGCGAGTTTACGTCTCGCAATTCTGACTTTTTGCTTAGAAATGCGCGATACAAACTCACATTTCTCACTTTCAATCTCAGAATTGTGATATAAACTCACAATTATCTGACTGATATCTCTAAATTGACTTTTTTGCTCAGAATTGTGGGAGATAAACTCACAATTGTGAGAAATAAAGTCAGAATTGCAAGATAAAAATATGCAGTTATGACTTTTTCCTCAGAATTGTGAGATATAAACACACAATTGCAAGTTGTAAGGTCAGAAGCTTGAGATATAGACATGCAATTCTGATTTTTTCGCAGAATTTAGTTTATATCTTTAAATTCTGACTTTTTTGCTCAGAATTGCAAGGTATAAACACACAATAATTGCTTTTTTCTCAGAATTACATGATATAAATTTGCAATTGTGACTTTTAAAATCAGACTTTGGCAGACAAAGTCACAATTCTGAGAAATAGTCAGAGATAAATCTCGTAAATCAAAGTTTTTCCTCAGAATTACATGATATAAACTCACAACTGTAAGAAATAAAATCAGAATTACAAGATAAAAATACACAATTCAGACTTTTTTTCTCAGAATTGTGAAATATGCAATATTGCAAGCTATAAAGTCAGATATAGAAACACAATAATATGTTTTTTTTTCTAAGAATTGTGATAAATATGATGCAATGATTTTTTTCTCACAATTGCAAGATACAAACTCGGATTTGCGAGAAAAAAGTCATAATTGTGTATTTTTATCTTGCAATTCTGACTTTATTCCTCACAATTGTGAGTTTATATCATATTTATGAGTTTAGATTTATGAGTTAATATCTCGCAGTTCTGACTATTTCTCAGAAATAGAGACCATTATCTCTAAATTGACTTTTTTTGCTCAGAATTGTGTTTATATCTTTAAATTATGAATTTTTGTCACTCACAATTGCAAGTTACAAGGTCAGAACTGTGAGATATATGACACAAGAATGATTTTTTTCTCAAAATTATATGATATAAACTCACAATTGCGAGTTTCTATCTCTAAATTGACTTTTTTTTGCTCAGAATTGTGAGATATAAACTCGCAGTTGCAAGCTATAAAGTCAGAATTGTGAGATATAGACATGCAATGATTTTTTTTTCTCAGAATTGCGGGATATAAAATTGCAGTTGTGAATTATAAAGTCAAAATTGCAAGACATAAAGTCTTTTTTTCTCAGAATTGCTAAGTTATTAAATCAAAATTGTGAGATATAAAGTCTTTAAATATAAATTCTGAGACCATATCACTCATTTTCCCCCTCAAAATGTATAACTTTGTAACTTGCAACTGTGAGTTTATATCTCGCAAGTCAGAATTCTGACTAGTTTATATGTTTATATCATGCAATTCTGTGAAAGAAATCACAATTGTGAGAAAAAGACACAATAACCTTTTATTATTTTTATTCAGTGAAAAAATAAATTAAAATTTACACGTCAGATTCTTAAAAGAAAAGAAAAGAGAAAAAAGTCATAATTGAGAGATACAAACTCGCATTTGCAAGAAAAAAGTCATAATTGTTTATTTTTATCTTGCAATTCTGACTTTTTTCTCAGAATTACGTGATATAAACTCTCAACTGTGAGAAATAAACTCAGAATTGCAAGATAAAAATATGCAATTATGACTTTTTTCTCAGAATTGCAAGTTTATATCTCTAAATTGATTTTTTGCTCAGAATTATGAGACATAAACTCGTAATTGCAAACTATAAAGTCAGAATTGTGAGATACAGACACACAATAATATGTTTTTTTCTCTGAATTACAGGACATAAACTTGCAATTGTAAATTATAGGTTGTTTTTCAATTCTGATTATTTCTTGCAATTGTGAGTTTATATCACGCAATTCTGAGAAAAAAAATATGAATTGTGAGTTTATATTACAATTCTTATTTTATAACTCACAATTGCAAGTTTATATCACACAATTCTGTGAAAAAAATCACAATTGTGAGAAAAAGACACAATAACCTTTTATTATTTTTTATTCAGTGAAAACAGGCTTCCATAAAAAACAAATTAGCACAGTTTTACTGCAGTAAAAATAAATTACAATTTACACGTCAGATTCTTAAAAAAAAAAGAGAAGAGAAAAATGTCAGAAATGTGAGATACAAACTCGCATTTTACATAATTGTTTATTTTTAAACAATTTATTCCTCACAATTGTGAGTTTATATCACGTAATTCTGAGAAAAAGTCTGATTTATGAGTTTATATCTCGCAGTTCTGACTATTTCTCAGAAATAGAAAGTGACTATTGATCTCCAAATTGTGAGATATAAACACGCAATAATGATTTTTCTCAGAATTACATGATACAAACTCACAGTTGTGAATTATATCTTTAAATTCTGACTTTTTTCCTCAGAATTACGTGATATAAACTCACAATTGTGAGAAATAAACTCAGAATTGCAGGATAAAAATATGCAATTATGACTTTTTTCTCAGAATTGCAAGTTTATCTCTAAATTTATTTATTTTTGCTCAGAATTATGAGACATAAACTCGCAATTGCAAACTATAAAGTCAGAATTGTGAGATACAAACTCGCATTTTACATAATTGTTTATTTTTAAACAATTTATTCCTTACAATTGTGAGAAATAAACTCAGAATTGCAAGATAAAAATATGCAATTATGACTTTTTTCTCAGAATTGCAAGTTTATATCTCTAAATTGTTTTGTTTTTTTTGCTCAAAATTATGAGACAAACTCACAATTGCAAACTATAAAGTCAGAATTGTGAGATACAGACATGCAATGATTTTTTTTCTCAGAATTGCGGGATATAAAATTGCAGTTCTGAATTATAAAGTCAAAATTGCAAGACATAAAGTCTTTTTTTCTCAGAGTTTATATCTTTAAATTCTGACTTTTTTTCCTCAGAATTACGTGATATAAACAAATTGTGAGAAATAAACTCAGAATTGCAGGATAAAAATATGCAATTATGACTTTTTTCTCAGAATTGCAAGTTTATATCTCTAAATTGATTTTTTTTTGCTCAGAATTATGAGACATAAACTCGCAATTGCAAACTATAAAATCAGAATTGTGAGATACAGACACAATAATATGTTTTTTTCTCTGAATTACAGGACATAAACTTGCAATTGTAAATTATAGGTTGTTTAATTGTCAATTCTGATTATTTCTTGCAATTGTAAGTTTATATCACGCAATTCTGAGAAAAAAAAATGAATTGTGAGTTTATATTACAATTCTTATTTTATAACTCACAATTGCAAGTTAATATCACACAATTCTGTGTAAAAAAAAAAAAATCAATAATCCTTTATTATTTTTTATTCAGTAAAAACGGGCTTCCATAAAAACCAAATTACCACAGTTTTACTGCAGTAAAATAAAAATAATGTGCATTTGTTGGCATACTGCACATATTGTCAAGTGAACTACTACTACAGTAACTATGAACACGTGGTATTTTGTCTAAAACTGTGGTTATCATGGTAAAGGATTGTAAGGAATGCTGATGTTTACATGGTTGTACATTTAAATCGGATATAATATTAAATATTAACTGTTGCTTTAAGAATACTGAGACTAATATTAAAACAACTTCTGTGCTCTGTGCAATAGATGCATGAAACTGAACACCAAAGTCTAGTTTGGAGACTAAAGATGAAGTGTGTGATGACAGACCTGTGTTTCTGTTCCTCAACCTGTGTGTGGACATTCCTGAGCTCATCGTCCAGGTGTTCTTTGTCTTTGATCACCCGATCCAGCTGAGCCCGCAGGACAGTGATGTAAGACTTCAGCATGGGCTCCAGTTTAGAATCGGGTTTGGACTCTTTCTGAAGCAGCTGCCATTTAGTCTCCAAAAGCTTGTTCTCCTGCTCTAATTTACGCACCTGCAAGAACATTCAAATGCTCAGATGTTGCTCCTACTAATGACTTTTGTTTCATTTAATTATCAACTTTGATGTTTGTCTTAAAGTTTCTTAGGAGCAGTGTTGGGGAAAGTTACATTTATGCATTACAATACTTTACTTAGTTACTTTTTAATGGAAAGTAATGCATTACAATATTGAGTTACCCCCTAAAAAAGTAACTAATTATGTTAGTTACTTTTTGTGAAAAGTAATGCGTTACAACATTGAGTTACTCCCTAAAAAAGTAACTAATTACATTACCCCCTAAAAAAGTAACTAATTACGTTACTTAGTTACTTTTTATGGAAAGTAATGCGTTACAATATTGTGTTACTCCCTAAAAAAGTAACTAATTACGTTACTTAGTTACTTTTTGTGGAAAGTAATGCGTTACAATATTGCGTTACTCCCTAAAAAAGTAACTAATTACGTTACTTAGTTACTTTTTGTGGAAAGTAATGCGTTACAATATTGCGTTACTCCCTAAAAAAGTAACTAATTATGTTACTTAGTTACTTTTTATGGAAAGTAATGCGTTACAATATTGTGTTACTCCCTAAAAAAGTAACTAATTACGTTACTTAGTTACTTTTTTATGGAAAGTAATGCGTTACAATATTGCGTCACTCCCTAAAAAAGTAACTAATTACATTACCCCCTAAAAAAGTAACTAATTATGTTACTTAGTTACTTTTTGTGGAAAGTAATGCGTTACAATATTGCGTTACTCCCTAAAAAAGTAACTAATTACATTACCCCCTAAAAAAGTAACTAATTACGTTACTTAGTTACTTTTTTATGGAAAGTAATGCGTTACAATATTGCGTCACTCCCGAAAAAAGTAACTAAATACATTACCCCCTAAAAAAGTAACTAATTACGTTACTTAGTTACTTTTTATGGAAAGTAATGCGTTACAATATTGTGTTACTCCCTAAAAAAGTAACTAATTACGTTACTTAGTTACTTTTTGTGGAAAGTAATGCGTTACAATATTGTGTTACTCCCTAAAAAAGTAACTAATTACATTACCCCCTAAAAAAGTAACTAATTATGTTACTTAGTTACTTTTTATGGAAAGTAATGCGTTACAATATTGTGTTACTCCCTAAAAAAGTAACTAATTACGTTACTTAGTTACTTTTTTATGGAAAGTAATGCGTTACAATATTGCGTCACTCCCTAAAAAAGTAACTAATTACATTACCCCCTAAAAAAGTAACTAATTATGTTACTTAGTTACTTTTTGTGAAAAGTAATGCGTTACAATATTGTGTTACTCCCTAAAAAAGTAACTAATTACGTTACTTAGTTACTTTTTGTGAAAAGTAATGCGTTACAATATTGTGTTACTCCCTAAAAAAGTAACTAATTACATTACCCCCTAAAAAAGTAACTAATTATGTTACTTAGTTACTTTTTGTGAAAAGTAATGCGTTACAATATTGTGTTACTCCCTAAAAAAGTAACTAATTACGTTACTTAGTTACTTTTTTATGGAAAGTAATGCGTTACAATATTGCGTCACTCCCTAAAAAAGTAACTAATTACGTTACTTAGTTACTTTTTTATGGACAGTAATGCGTTACAATATTGCGTCACTCCCTAAAAAAGTAACTAATTACATTACCCCCTAAAAAAGTAACTAATTATGTTACTTAGTTACTTTTTATGGAAAGTAATGCGTTACAATGTTGAGTTACTCCCTAAAAAAGTAACTAATTACGTTACTTAGTTACTTTTTTATGGAAAGTAATGCGTTACAATATTGCGTCACTCCCTAAAAAAGTAACTAATTACGTTACTTAGTTACTTTTTGTGAAAAGTAATGCGTTACAATATTGTGTTACTCCCTAAAAAAGTAACTAATTACATTACCCCCTAAAAAAGTAACTAATTATGTTACTTAGTTACTTTTTATGGAAAGTAATGCGTTACAATGTTGAGTTACTCCCTAAAAAAGTAACTAATTACGTTACTTAGTTACTTTTTTATGGAAAGTAATGCGTTACAATATTGCGTCACTCCCTAAAAAAGTAACTAATTACGTTACTTAGTTACTTTTTTATGGACAGTAATGCGTTACAATATTGCGTCACTCCCTAAAAAAGTAACTAATTACGTTACTTAGTTACTTTTTGTGGAAAGTAATGCGTTACAATATTGTGTTACTCCCTAAAAAAGTAACTAATTACGTTACTTAGTTACTTTTTGTGGAAAGTAATGCGTTACAATATTGTGTTACTCCCTAAAAAAGTAACTAATTACGTTACTTAGTTACTTTTTTATGGACAGTAATGCGTTACAATATTGCGTCACTCCCTAAAAAAGTAACTAATTACGTTACTTAGTTACTTTTTGTGGAAAGTAATGCGTTACAATATTGTGTTACTCCCTAAAAAAGTAACTAATTACATTACCCCCTAAAAAAGTAACTAATTATGTTACTTCTTACATGTTACATCACTTTTGTGTTACTTTTTATCTGGGCAGGGCTTGCTTGTTTGTTTGTTTTTATAAAAAAAGTTCTATATTTTGTCAAATGTAAAAGTCTTTTCACACCAAAAGAAAAAAATTAATTCATGTCTGTACAGTAGACCACAGAAGAATTTTTTTTTAACTCTTCAGCAAAAAAAGAAAGCAAATGTTAGATTATCTTGAGTAATTTTTGCTTATCAGTGAGGATGAATTGGATCATCGAAGGTCGGCAGCAAAGACAGTGGTTAATAAAATGGGATTGGATACATAAAGGAAATCTGTATTATTTAACATATTTAATAAATGCAGGTTTGCATCATATTCTGAGTTAAATTTCACTTATTTTGAGGAATACTGAATCAGTTTTTTTTGTGAGAGTGAGATGAATTAATGCATGTTCACATTTATTCTAGAACTAAAGTAACATCTTACTCCCGATTATTTTAACATGGGGACAAGAGAGCTTTTAATTTATAAATGTGGGGGAAAAGTAACTGGAAAAGTAACTTATTTGAAAAAAGTAACTCAGATATTTTCTTGTCAGGTAAAAAGTAATGCGTTACTCTAGTTACTTGGAAAAAGTAATATTATTATGTAACTTGCATTACCCAAAACACTGCTTAGGAGTAACAAAATACAGCAACAGATAATGTTAAGTGTAGAGCAATACAATGAATGTGAACAGCAGCTCAGATCATTTGATCTTGTGAGAACAGAATGAGAAATATTTGAGTTTATTTTGAAAATCTGACAATCTGAAGGCACTGTGTCGAGATCATTGTTGAGACATGCGTACGATTGTTTGAGCCTTTTTATAAGAGCTGTTTGTTCTCATTTTTATCTCATTGCCATCAAGGAGAAACTATTATGAGGATATCTCATTTGTGACCTTTCTCTCATGCGGGTAAACAGATCTGGTGGCTGAGATTATAAGAATCATTTTAAAAATGTATTAAAAATGTAAAATAGAGAATATTTTGCTCCTAAAAGTTAACAAATCTGGCTTCTGTGATTAAAATGAAAATAATAAAAAATTCAGGTATGACATCTGGCTGCTGAGATAAAAAAAGCAGTATTTACGTTTGTGCAAACAAATTTACAAATAAATGAATAAGTATATATTTCTCTCCTATGGGTAATTAACCAATTCGGCTGCTGGGATTAGAATCAAAAGTAAGAACTCTGAATTAAATAAAAAATTAAATAAATAAATACTTTATTTTCTCCTGATTGGCTGCTGAAAGTAAAATAAAAAAAAAAATAAAAACTGTACAAACAAATAAAAAAATAAATATTTGTCTCCTACAGGTTATTAACCAATCTGACCACTGAGATTAGAATAAAAATAAGACTAAAAAACTAAAATAAAATTATTTTATCCTGATTGATAGATTTGGCTGCATAAATAATAATAATAATAATAATAATAATAAAATACCTAAATAAAGAATACTTTTCTCCCACAAGTAAATAACAAATCTGGCTGCTGAGAGTAATAAATAAATAAATAAATAAATAAATATTTGTCTCCTACATGTTACTAACCAATCTGTTAGGAACATGTAGGAATAATAAATAAAATAAAATAAAAAATAAAATAAAAATTAAAATAAAATATTTTCTCCTGATTAACAGATCTGGCTGCTGAAAAAGAATAAAATTAATAATAATACAAATAAATAAAAAAATAAAAAAATATTTGTCTCCTACAGGTTCTTAACCCGATCTGACTGCTGAGATTAGAATAAAAAATAAGACAAAACTCTAAATAAATAAAAAAATAAATACAATTTAAAAACTTTTCTCCTAATTGACAGACCTGGCTGCTGAAAAAATAAATAAATAAATAAATAAAGAAGTAAATACCTAAATAAATAATACTTTACTCCCACAAGTAAATAACAAATCTGGCTGCTGAGAGTAAAATAAAAAAAATAAGAAAAAAATAAATATTTGTCTCCTACAA
The DNA here is from genome assembly GCA_033026305.1 of Cirrhinus molitorella. Taxonomy (NCBI): domain Eukaryota; kingdom Metazoa; phylum Chordata; class Actinopteri; order Cypriniformes; family Cyprinidae; genus Cirrhinus; species Cirrhinus molitorella. The sequence goes on from CM065125.1 coordinate 1,022,075, forward strand.
GTTACTAACCAATCCATATGCTGAGATTAGAATAAAAATAACAAAACTCTGAATGAATGAATGAATGAATGAATGAATGAATGAATAAGTGAATGAATAAACAATCAATCAATAAATAAATAATTTAAATAATTAATTAAAATAAAATAAATTAATTAGATAAAATATTTTCTCCTGATTGACAGATCTGGCTGCTGAGAAAATAAATAATAATAAAATTTTTTTTTTAAATATTTAAATAAATATTTAAATATTACATATTTAACTCCTACAGGTTCTTAACCAATCAGACTGCTGAAAATAGAATAAAAAATAAGACAAAACTCTGAATTAATTAATAAAAAATAAAAAATAAAGTAAAATAAAATAAGGTTTCTCCTGATAGACACATCTGGCTGCTGAAAAAAAATAAAAAAATTAAAAAATTAAATAAAATAAACAAGTAAGTATAAAAAAGTAAATACCTAAATAAATAATACTTTTCTCCTACAAATAAATAACAAATCTGGCTGCTGAGAGTAAAATAAAAAAATAAGAAAAAAATAAATATTTGTCTCCTACAAGTTACTAACCAATCCATATGCTGAGATTAGAATAAAAAATAAGACAAAACTCTGAATTAATTAATAAAAAATAAAGTAAAATAAAATAAGGTTTCTCCTGATAGACACATCTGGCTGCTGAAAAAAAATAAATAAATTAAAAAATTAAATAAAATAAACAAGTAAGAATAAAAAAGTAAATACCTAAATAAATAATACTTTTCTCCTACAAATAAATAACAAATCTGGATGCTGAGAGTAAAATAAAAAACAAGAAAAAATTTGTACAAACTAAAATAAATCTCTCAGGAGTAATAGAGTTGGAGAGAGCTCTGACCTTGTCGATGAAGGAAGCGAAGCGATTGTTGAGGGCTTTGATCTCTTCTTTCTCCTGGATCTTCACGGCCTGCAGCTCTGGGTCCAGCTGGAGATCCACTGGAGTCAGGAGACTGCTGTTAACAGACACGGGCCTGATGGGGGCCGCAGCCGGCGGCACGCTCCCAAAGCCGAAATACGAGTTGCCCTGCCGGGGGATTTGTTCTCCGGAGCGAGGGTTGGAGCCCATTGAGCGGCTGCTGAAGCTGTTATTGGAGGCGCTCATGGCCCACAGAGAGATGGAGAGCTGCGATGCAGAAGGTGCTGCTTCCTGAGAACTCACCTTCTTATACGCTGACAGGTGGGTGTGTTTTTGTGTAGAAATGAGAATATAGCAACATTCCTCACGCTGAAAAAACCTGTTTTGCCCACCAGCCATCCAGAACAAACATGCTGCGCATTCATGCACACTCACGCAAACTGAAAGGACTACTGTTCACAGAAATCAGATACACTAAAACATCTACTTTTGATTATGAGAATATTTCCTGTTCCTGACTGTTTCACATATCTGGCAGTATTGGCTAGAAATGTGCTGTTTTGGCTTGCTTTTGCATGCATTTCTTGATTTTGTATGATTTTTGGTGGTGTATTATGGAATGCCAAAGCTGACATAATTCTAAATAAATAAATAAATAAATAAATGTACAAACAAAATGTAAAAAAGCAAATATATATAAATAAATAAATAAATAAATAAATAAATATATGAAGAAATGTAAAAAAGCAAAAATAAATAAATATTTATCATTTTATTTCCTTATTTATGTATTACTGTTTAAATATGTGGCAGTATTGGCTAAATGTGCTGTTTTGACTTGCTTTTGCATGCATTTCTTGATTTTGTAGGATTTTTTGTGGTGTATTATGGAATGCCAAAGCTGACATAATTAGAAATAAATAAATAAATAAATAAACGTAAAAAAGCAAATCTAAAAAATAAATATATGAAGAAATGTAAAAAAGCGAAAATAAATAAATATTTATAATTTTATTTCCTTATTTATGTATTACTGTTTACAGATCTCAGTTCTAAGAAATCAAACACGTTAAAACATCTACTTTTGATTATGAGAATATTTCCTGTTCCTGATTGTTTTAAATATGTAGCAGTATTGGCTAAATGTGCTTGCTTTTGCATGCATTTCTTGATTTTGTATGAGTTTTGGTGGTGTATTATGGAATGCCAAAGCTGACATAATTCTAAATAAATAAATAAATAAATGTACAAACAAATGTAAAAAAGCAAATATATATAAATAAATAAATAAATAAATATATGAAGAAATGTAAAAAAGTAAAAAAAAAAATCATTTTATTTCCTTATTTATGTATTACTGTTTAAATATGTGGCAGTATTGGCTAAATGTGCTGTTTTGACTTGCTTTTGCATGCATTTCTTGATTTTGTATGATTTTTGGTGGTGTATTATGGAATGCCAAAGCTGACATAATTCTAAATAAATAAATAAATAAATGTACAAACAAACGTAAAAAAGCAAATTTAAATAAATAAATATATGAAGAAATGTAAAAAAGTGAAAATAAATATTTATAATTTTATTTCCTTATTTATGTATTACTGTTTACAGATCTCAGTTCTAAGAAATCAAACACGTTAAAACATCTACTTTTGACTATGAGAATATTTCCTGTTACTGATTGTTTTAAATATGTGGCAGTATTGGCTAAATGTGCTGTTTTGACTGGCTTTTGCATGTATTTCTTGATTTTCTATGATTTTTGGTGGTATATTATGGAATGCCAAAGCTGACATAATTATAAATAAATAAATAAATGTACAAACAAATGTAAAAAAGCAAATATAAATAAATATATGAAGAAATGTAAAAAAGCGAAAATAAATAAATATTTATAATTTTATTTCCTTATTTATGCATTTTTTTCACATTCATTTGTTTTTTTATTTTATTGACTTATACATTTATTTATTTCTACAGTCCTTCTACATTTATTTATTTATGAATTTTGCATCAGAAACGAGTGATGGAAAGCCACATTTCGAATAAAAATCCCTTAATTCACAAAAATGTAAATAAATACATAAATGTGCAAATAAATAAAAGTGGAAATAAATAAATGTATAAATAAATAAAATATAAATAAATGTGGAAAAAAATACATAATTGAGGAAATAAAATTCTAACTAATTATTTATATTCTTTTTTCTTCATATATGTATTTAGTTATATTTGCTTTTTTTACATTTGTTTTTCCATTTATTTATTTATTAATTTATTTCTAATTGTGTCAGCTTTGGCATTCCATAGTATATTGTGCTATTTGTGTATAATAATTTGATTCAGTGTAATCATTTTTGCATTTGTTTCAGTACAATTTTTTGGCATTTATATTTATGGATGCATTGATTTGTCCACAAACCTTCACACAAATGTGTTACTTTTCCAGTGCATGCATAAAAACATACACTATTTGCTTTAAAAGAGTATTTGCAATGGTTTAATGGATTTTTGTTCTTTTTTTTTATGATGGCAAGGCATTTATGCACATAATTATGTGATTTAACACCAAGTATGTTTACCTGTTGTTATGTACATATTAAATAATAACTAAATAATATTTTGCTGCCTGAGAATCTAATTAGAAAAATAATAGAAATAATAAAAAGTAAGTAAAAGTAAGAAAGTAAAGATTTGCTTAAAGATTAACTTTTATAATAATTCTATTTAAATATTTTTAAGGTAGTATATTCTTTCCTTTGCAAATATGAAGTTGAAGTGTATATATATATATATATATATATATATATACACACACACACACACACACACTACCAGTCAAAAGTTTGGACACATCCTCTTATTTAATGTTAAAAGACGTTTTCTATGCTTATCAAGGCTGTTTTCACTTGATCAAAAATACAGAAAAAAAATATTATTATTATGAAATATTATTATGATGTGAATCAATGTTTTTCTATATTAATATACATTAATATTTAATGTATATCTGTAATTAAAGTTGAATTTCCAGAATCATTACTGCAGTTGCACTGCTTAATATTTTTTTGAAACCTATGATACTTTTTTTCAGGATTTTTTTTATCAATAAAAGGATCAAAAGAACAGCATTTATTTAAAATAGAAAGGTTTTCTAACAATATACACTACTGTTCAAAAGTTAGGGGTCAGTATATTTTTATTCTTTATTTTCTTTAAAGAAATTAATACTTTTATTCACCAAGGATGTGTTCAATTAAAAAGTGATAGCATAGATTGACATTGTTAGAAAAGATTTATATTTTGAATAAATGTTGTTCTTTTTAGCTTGTTATTCATCAAAGAATCCTGAAAAAACAATCACAGTTTGCCAAAAAAAATGTTTCCAATATTGATAATCTAATAATAAATCAGCAAATGATTTCTGAAGGATCATGTGACACTTAAGACTGGAGTAACAGCTGATGAAAATTCAGCTTTGCATCACAGGAATAAATTATATTGTAAAGTATAGTAAAATAAAAAACATTATTTTATATTGTAAAAACATTTTGCAATATTGCTGTTTTTTTCTGTATTTTTGATCAAATAAATGCAGCCTTGATGAGCAGAAGAGACTTCTTTAAAAAAAATGTTAAATGAGAGGGTGTGCACAAACTTTTGACTGCTAGTGTATATGTATATATAAATGAAGAAGGGACACTTAATTATTTATCTATTTTAATATTGTGCATATAATAATACTTACATAAAGGCTCATCATTTACTTGAAAAGAGACATGTCCATTGTATATAATCTACAAGCCATTGTGAACCCTGGCCTGATGATTGTCTCATATTAAACTTTATTGTTTTAGTTAACGTTATCTTTTGTGTCATTGTCCACAAGGCTTTGTGACAGGACTTTGAAATAACAAACAGGAAAAACAATAAAAGGCATGACTTGCATCACGTCCAGCAAGCAAACTCTGTCCAAGATCCATGATTTGTATTTTTAATTAATTTTTTTTTTTTTTTTGCCTTATTTGAATGTCCTGTGAAAGTTCTTTTTAAGATAAAATCCAATTTACTTTCATCTCATGAGGCCAAAATATATAAAAACAATATTGATTCACTAAAATCAAAAGTGGGAGGGTCTGAGGCCCCAAGGACAATCTGAAATGGGCCAATTAGAGCGCAGCCTCAAGTCACATGCATTCCAAAAATGTACAGACCGAATTACAGATAATAGTAACAATAATAATATGACTAAATAATATAATTTTGCAATATATATTTACGTTTATTTTTTAACATGTTGAAGTAGGCTTCTTCCCTGGTTAACTTGATGGGACAGCGCCCCCTAGGGGCATAGCCATTATTTCAGAAGTGAGGTGGACAGAAATTATGTTTATATATCAAATGATTAATCGCAATTAATTGCATCCAAAATAAAAGTTTATGTATACATACTATATGTGTGTTTACTTTGTATATTTATTATGTACATAGAAATACACACATAATATATACACTACCAGTCAAAAGTGTTTTTAGCATCATTAAGCCTGCATTTATTTGATCCAAACACACAGCGAATTTATATAAAGTAAACTTTTATTCATCAAGGATGCTTTAAACTGATCAAAAGTGATGATAAATACATTTGTAATGTTACAAAAGGATTTAAATGCTGTTCTTCTGATCAAAGATTTCTTTTTTTTAAATCAGAGAAACTTGAAAAAATTTACTCAGCTAATAAAAAAAATAAAAAAATAATAGTAATAATATATGTTTTTGAGCAGCAAATCAGAATATTAGAATGATTTCTACACTCAATACTGGAGTAATGATGCTAAAAAATGACATTTTGAAATAGGATATTCAAATAGAAAATAGTAAATTAAATAGTAAATGCATTTTACAATATTACTGATTTTGCTCTGTTTTGGATCACATAAACGCTGGCTTGGTGAGCAGAAGATACTTCTATATATATATATATAAAAAATCTTACTGTTCAAAAACTTTTGTCTGGTAGTGTATATATAGGCAACTTTAATTTTTCTCTTATTTCTAGATTTTAATTGGCTAAGAAATCAGATAAACTGCTGGACAATAACAATAATAATGATTTGTTTATATGCTACAAACACATTTTTTTCATTTCTATCACATAATAATGCAGAATATTTTCTAAACTGTAATAAATGCCGTGTCAATTAGCACTGCATTGTTTATGCACTTTATTAATTACCTGAAGATGACTTGAAAAACACAAATAAACCATATATTGTCACAATCGTGTGTTTAATGTCTTCATGTTTCCAAACGGTTTTGTTTTTCTGTGAAAACAACTGTTTTCATACAGCACTTCTGTTTCAATCTGTAAGACAATCAGCCTGTTATAGTTTAAAGTTAAAGATATTAGAATTAATACGGTGAAAGTCTGACAGCATTATGTTTATTTGACATGATTTCACATGTTGTGTTTGTATAAAGGCTAAATACACAGAAAATGTGAACATTCATTTATTTGAAACAATTTTATTTGGAAGTCAAAATTACAAAATAAACTCAAAATATTTTGATAATGAAGTAAAAATTATGAGAAAAGTCAAAATATTTTGATAAAAATACAAGATTAATTACGAGAATTCTCATAATTTTGACTATCAAAGTATTTTGATAAAATCTAAATTATGAGAAAAAGACAACATTTTTCAGAATAAAGTCAAAATATTTTGATAATACAGTCAAAACCATGAGAATAAAGTACAAATATGTTGATAACAGAATCGAAATGACAAGAATAAAGTCTAAATATTTTAATAACAAAGTCAAACTGACAAGAACAAGTCAATATTTTGAGAATAAAGTCAAAATTATGAGTATAAAGTTAGCAATACGAGAATGAAGTCGAAATATTTTGAGGATAAAGTAAAAATTACGAGAATAAAGTGAAATGTATGAAAAAAAGTCTAAATGTTTTAAGAATAAAGTAAAAATTACGAGAATAAAGTCTAAATATTTTGATAATGAAGTTAAATTTACAAGAATAAAGTCTAAATATTTTGAGAATAAAGTCAAAATTACGAGAATAAAGTCTAAATATTTCGAGAATAAAGTCATATTATTGAGAATAATATAAAAATATTTTGAGAATAAAGTAAAAATATTAAGAATAAAGTCACATTTTTGAGAATAATATGGTGGCTGTGAGAGCTCAATGCGCTACAACTAAAAAACAAACAGCAAAAGCACCATGTAAGGGTTGCACCAGCCATTCATAAGTTCTTACTTATATTGGAATGTTAAGTCCACACTAGAGGCTTAGTAACTACTAGCTAGTTTGTAACTAAATCTATACATTATTTGGTTGCACCAGTTGTTTGTAAGGCAGGAGCAGAGCTGGGTACTAAGTGATCAGATGTAATCTGGATTATGTAATCAGATTCCAAAAATGAAGTACTTGTAATTAGAGTAAGATACATTTTAAAATACTCCTAATCAGACCACAGTTACTTTTTCATGGATTACATGATTACATATTATTCACACAATAGCAATAAATTATTAATCATTCATTGATTCCCCCTTAATTTTCTTTATTATCTTTTCAATTTTCATTTCTAAAACAGCCTGCCAATTACTGCTGAACACATGCATTTGAACAGGTTTTTAACCATGTATTATTATGTCTTTGAAAGGCTTTTGTCTTCCCAACTCATTAAAAATTAGTTTTTATTTACGTTACATTTACATTATTTCTTATTGACATGTCATGCAGGCGTTTCAAAACGGTTTGTCATCTAAACCTTATATGCCAAATATACAGGTGCATCTCAATACATTAGAATGCTGTGGAAAAGTTCATTTATTTTAGTAATTCAACTCAAATTGTGATGATTTTGGCTTACATTTAACAAATTACTGAAATAAATGAACTTTTCTAATTTATTGAGATGCACCTGTGTTTATTATAACTACCCCTGATTTTTTTTTACCCCTGAGACCCCTGAAAAATAAGTTTTTAATTGCTATTTGAGCATCAGAAACTACATTCATGGGGCTATTAATTTAAGTTTTATGTCTGATTTGACATGATATTTAATTGTGAGTTCAAGCAGGTTTTGAGATTTCAGGATGCACCCATTTATTAAGACTTGGTCGTGTATGAGCCGCTCGGAGGCGATGCAAATGTAGTGTACAGACTATCTTTGAAAGGGACTTTGTTTTAAAATGATTTATTTTGATTTCATTTTTTATGATGTAATTAATTGTTAGCTTTCATTAAACTCCCAAACCCCCTGCAGTTCCTTTACAAACCCTAGTTTGGGAAACCTTGATAATATAGTGTTTAATGCACTTCAGGTTGCAAATGACAAAGAATGGAACATATTTTCTTACTCTTTGCATTTTTTTACATCATTATGGTACAAGAGAATCCTATTTAAATCAATGTGATAAGCAAGTTAAAAGTAATCCAAAAGTAATCTGATTAGATTACCTAAAATATGTCATGTAACTGATTACACTACTGACTACAAATTTTGTCATGGAATCTGGAATCTGTACCTGATTACAATTTGTAAGTAATCTACCCAGCTCTGGGCAGGACTTTGCTAGTAGTTCATAAGCTCTCATTGTGAAATAAAAGTAAAGTAATGCATAGTCGCATAATATGCCGTTTACACTAAATCATCCAGTAGAAACATTCAAATACGTAAGTAGAACTTGTTTACATGCTATGAATTTTAATTTATCCCTCATTCTATTCAACTTTTTCAACTTCTTTTGCCTCACATATACTAAAAATGAAACAATAATAACATTAGTCTATATCAGTGGTTCTCAAACTCTGTTGGTTGCACCTATAAACCTTTAAAAAAACGTACAAAGTATATTTATTCACATATTGTTCTCTCTCTTAAAATGTACATGAGTGTAAATGTCAGTATCATCATTTGTGCCCAAAAGATTGATGGTTGTCGATTAAAGAAGAGCATATTGATGCAGTTCAATCAGTCTGTTATTTTATGCCAACCGTTACTTCTGACCAGACCCTTCTGTAAACATTTAGTTTATATGTAGAGTTACGTTTATGGTGCAACGTAAAAATATTTAGTAGTGCGTAAGTTGTAACTTAATGTCCCTTTTTGCAACTAGGCTACACAGCAAATTAAGAAAACATCATTAGTTTGACAGCACATGTGCCGCAAATACTCACAACCAAATACAGAAACACACTGCAAAAACAAAAAACGCGCTATGAATGCATACCACAATGGTGGGAAAATCCAACAATGGTTTAAAGCTGCAGTCCGTAAGTTTTGCCTCTTTGTCGCCATCTCTGTCTGAAAACCTGCAATTGCAGTTAAATGCCAAAATACAAAACTTGTGTAATCCCACATAAGCTATCTGCAAACAGATGCATATTTAAAACTGGAGTAATCTAATTTCAGTCACTTGTGTTTCATAAACAAACTTTTTGGATTACATTCCACAATCAAAATGATAAATTAAATTATTTCAGCTGCTGTGAGAAAAGGCTATAAACGATCCGGCATCTGCAGCATTCTCACATGCGATAAAGCTACTATCTGGACGCCTTCTTTAACATTATTATAAGCAAACCGGTGTGAATCGGGCTAAAGTAAGGCCATATTTTGGAAAACTGGCTGGTTATGTACTTGCTCAAAAATTTATTTTGCATAATTTTTAACCAAAAAAGTGACGGACTGCAGCTTTAACTATAGTAACCATTTTTTATTTGTATTTATTTTATATAACAATAAACATATATGCAGCGTGTTTCTGTGTTTGGTTGTGTTACGACTATTCGCAGTGTATTTCTGTGTTTAGTTGTGACTATTTGCAGCCAGTTTCTGATTTTGCAGTTTGTTTCTGTGTTTGGTTATGTTGTGACTGTAACAAATCCAACCTCTGTGGTTCTCCATGATCGTCACCAGAGGTCGCCATCACCCAAGTATTGACTTTCCCCTTTAAACTCCAATTCCCATCACCCAGTACCTGGCACTAATGCCAGGAGCTCAGATGCAGCTTGTTACCAGGATTACTTAAGCCTCTGTCTCACCCTCAATACATCGTTCATGAACAGTGTTGGGGGTAACGCATTACAAGTAACGCAAGTTACATAATATTATGTAACACATTAGTTTTTCATTTCCAAGAATATATCCAAGTTACTTTTTGTTTCCTTAATGTATTTAATCCCATTTTATTAACCAATGACTTTGCTGCTGACCTTTGATCCAATTCAACCGTACACTGCAAAAATAAAATCTAGAAGAAATCAAGATTTTCTAGACAAGTAAATAATTATTTTATAAATAATTATAGTCAAAATTAAGCAAGTTTTTGCTCAGAACAAGCAAAATAATCTGCCAATGGGGTAAGCAAATTTTTTTTTTTATTTCAAACAGAAAAAAAGATTATTTTGCTTACCCCATTGGGAGGTTATTTTCTTGTTTCAAGCAAAAAAACTGAGTTTGACTTGTTTTCTACTTGGATTCTAGAAAATCCTTCTTGATATAAGAATTTTTTTATATTTTGGCTGGAAACAAGACAAAAAATCTAAGTAAGAAAAGCATTTTTTTTTTTTTTTGCTGCAGTGTACTAATAAGCAAAACTTACTTTATATTAACTAACATTTGTGCTTTTTTTCTCATTGCTGAAGAGTGTTGAACGTTCTTTTCCTACAGTTCTACTGTACAGACATCAATTTAATTTTCCTTTAGCCTTAGCCTTATTCACTTCATTTCATTTTGGTGTGAAAGGGCTTTTACATTTGCTAAGAATCAAACTTTTTTATTAAAAACAAACAAGCAAGCCCTGCCCAGATTTAAAAAGTAACGCAAAAGTAACATAACGCATTACTTTCCATAAAAAGTAACTAAGTAACGTAATTAGTTACTTTTTTTAGGGAGTAACGCAACATTGTAATGCATTACTTTTAAAAGTAACTTTTCCCAACACTGTTCATTAAAGCTTGGAAGACTGAGAGACATTTGACAAGCCCGAACGGCATCACTCGGTATTCATAGTGCCCAGACGTGGTGGCGAAGGCCATCTTCCACTCATCCCCTTCCCTAATGCAAATAAAATTGTAAGTGTTATGCAGATTGTGCTTGGTGAAGTATTTGACAGAGCGAAGTTGCTCAAGAGCCACGGAACTAGAAGTAGACAATTTCGAGGGAAACAAGGGAAACAGTCCAGGGTCAAACACAGAGATGGGTCATTGTTTACATGTACAGCATTTTGGTTTACTCCGTCTCTCTAGAAACACATAATAGTCATGTCTGAGTCATTCTACAATGTTTGATCTCCCACAAGTTATATGCTAAAGCAGAGAAATGTGAGCTTCATCAGACTTCTACCATTTTCCTGGGATATACGCTCTGTCCTGAGGGAGTGGGGATGGATATCCAAAAAGTGCAGGCTATCTTGAACTGGCCCTGACGTATGACTGTCAAGAAGATGCAGAGGTTCCTTGGCTTTGATAACTTATACAGACAATTTATCAGACTTCTGCTCCATCGCAGCTCCTCTAACGTCAATGATTAGGAGGAAGGGTGGACACTTATCCTGGTCACCAGAAGCTGGCAAGGCCACTAATCACCTCAAGGAACATTTCTCCACTGCACCCATACTGCATCACCCTGATCCTGAACATGAGTCTGTGGTAGAGATAGATGCCTCCAGCACAGGAGCAGGAGCAGTCCTTTCACAATGTCATGACAGTTCAACCAAATTCTTTCCCTGTGCCTACAAATGACCTTGAGCACTGGAAAGGCACTATACAAATAAAATGTATTAATATTATTACTTCTCTCACAAGTTAAATCAAGCAGAGCAAAATTATGATGAGGGAAACCATGAGATATGAAGGCAGCCTTTGTGGAGTGGTGATACTGGCTTGAGGGAGCCAAGTTAACCTTCTCAGTTCTCACTGATCATCGCAATCTGGAATATCTCTGCAGTGCTAAGAGACTCAATCACAGACTCACAGGTGGGCCTTTTTCTTCAGACGTTTTCAGTTTACAGTAACTTATCTTCCTGGTTCCAAAAACACCAAAGCAGATGCACTCTTTCGTCAGTTTGAGTCAGCATACCAGCCACTTTCACCTGATCCCATCTTACCTACCACTCTCATGGTGCATCACCTGTACAGTGGATGTCATGACAGAAATTGCAGAGACGCAGGGCACGGATCCCGTACCTGCTGAATGTCCACCCAACAGGACCTATGTACCTCCTTCTTTGAGGAATCAAGTTATTCAACAAGTTCATGACCTTCCCAGCTCCGGTCATCCAGGAATAGCCTCTTCTGGGCTGAATGTGCACAATATTCCCTGTGCAAACTTTCCACTGGACTTACAGCCTTCCAATGTGTGCTTGGATTGCAACCACCTCTCTTTCCCTGGTCTGGTAAGCCCACAGACGTACCTGCAGTTAAAGGGTACATAACAAACAGAGTTTCACCTAATCTCATGTTAATCCTGAGTACCTATAGAGTAGTACTGTATCCTTATTATCTCCAAAAAGTCTTTAGTTTTATCATATTTATAAAAGAAAAATATAGCTTTCCGATTTTCTCCGGAAAAACCCAAGCTTCTGGAGGCGTGTCGCGGGCGGAGCTAAGTGGAACTGCATCCACTGTTCACTAACACTGGGTTCTTCGGGAAGCTGAGCAAAGTTACCTTTGCCTTACAACCAAAGCCACTCTTCCTTAGAGACATTCTTCCCGAGTGAATCCCTTGCAGCAGTGCAGCCGAATGAATCGTGTTGATGTCCGTGTGCACGCTTTTCCGGGAGAAATGCTCATATAAGGAGTTCCACCACTGTCTACGTCATTAAAGCCACAATCGAAAAAAACAGCCGAAACTTGTACCAACCCGGAAGTAAGATTTTCGGCACAGAAATTCTCTTGTCATTCGTCCAAATTATTTTTTTAAACTTTGGCCATGTTTAGCATGAGAATCCAACTCTTTAACACTGAAAACAACTCTGAATACACCAAACACCATTGTGCCCCCCTTTAATGATTGGCTTAGGATAGTGAAGCTATCTGGAACAAGGCCCATACTCTCCTCCAACGTGCCATCAGGAGACAGAAGGAACAAACAAATCACCACTGACGTTCCAACCCTGAGTATGTTCCGGGATCATGGGTCTGGCTTTCCACTCGAGATCTGCGGCTCCGACTACCCTGCCATAAACTCAGACTACCTAGATGAGGCCTGGATCCAGGGACCCCATTCTCTCATCACTGATGGTTAGGAGGCATATCAGGTTCAGGAGTTCTGCAATATCATGTAAACTGGGAGGGCTACAGGCCTGAGGAGAGGTCCTGGGTCGATGCCAAGGACATTCTTTATCCATCACTTACTACCCATCTGGATAGACTGGCCCTTGACCCTCTTGCTCTGTTGTATGGACTGATGTTTACACTGCTTGCTGCCTCCTTGACCACTCACCTGGCCTACACTTAACACATTCAAATATTTCTAATATTCAAATCCATTAAAGGATTGTTAGGCTGCATTAATTAGGTCAACCGGAACCGGGAACACTTCCCATAACACCTTATGCAAAAAAAATGGAATCTATGCTAATATTGTCTGTCTCCTGCTTATTCCGAGGTCAGATCCAGAATGAATCCTGATCAGATGGTCACTGCAGTTTTCCTTGATCCACTTTGTATCCAGATGGTGGGTCAGTACATATAGACCCCCTCTGCAGGTCTGTATGGGAGTATAAACTACTTGTTTATTGGTCAGAGGAGAACTGAGCCTGGTTTCTCCCAAGGTTTTTTTTTCTCCATCAGTGTCACAGATGGAGTTTTGGTTCCTTGCCACTGTCACCTATGGCTTGCTCAGTTGGGGACAGCAACTAAATTGGGGACAAACTATTTATTAATTTGGAACTATTGATTAATTTCCTCAAACTAAAATTGTTTAAAGTTTCTTTTGAATTATTGATATATTACTTTCCCATTTGATACTGTAAAGTTGCTTTGGCACAATTTGTATTGTAAAAAGCGCTATATAAATAAAGCTGACTTGACTTGACTTGACTCGCCTGTATTATTACTCTGTCCTTTGTCTTGTCTCTGATAACTCTGTTTGCTGTTGTTCGTCCATGCCTGCACAACTGTATTTACTTTTATTAAAAGCTGCAAATGGATCCTCAGAGTAAAGCATAAAAATACCACAGAAAGTCAATATTACATGAAGAGTGCCAGTTTTCAACAAATGTGATACTGATTTTATGCAACAGTTCAATAAACAAAAAGTTTATATTAAGAGATGTTTTAGACACAATATTGCCTGTTTTTGCTCTCTTTTGCAGACAAAAAAAATAATTCCAAACACAGCCACAGAACTGTTTTGCATCATTGAGCAACATGATGGTGTTTCGTTCTTGAATGAATCACTCGTTAAATAATTTGGTTCAGTCGCAATGATTCACTTTTAACAGTGACTTGCTGCCACCTACTGGCAATTTTAATTTCACATCTTTTCATTTTTTTAAGTAACTGTATATATCAGTATTCAATGTTTTATGTTTAAAATAACAAAATATGATTTAAGGTTAAATGTATTCATGTCCCTCTGAGCTGAATTAAATAATGTGTCAATTAATATTATTATTATAATTATTTCTATTATTATGATTCATGCCTTAGTTTTAGTTTTGTGCTGTTTATCTTTTTAAACGTAACGTGAAATTGATTTTCATATTTCTTGATTTATGCCTTAGTTTTAGGTTGTAATGTTTACCTTTTTTAAGTAATGTGAGATTGATTTTTGCACTTTTATTCATTTGTTTTATTTGTTTTATTTTTTATTGATATATGTGACCCTGGACCACAAAACCAGTCAAATTTTGAAATAAATAAATAATAAATAAGTTGTATGGTTTGTTAGGCTAAGACAATATTTAGCCAACTATTTAAAAATCTGGAATCTGAGGGTGCAAAAAAATCTAAATATTTAGAAAATCGCCTTTAAATTTGTCCAAATGAAGTTCTTAGCATTTGTAATGCAAATTAATAATCAAAAGTTTTGATATCTTTACGGTGGAAAATTTAGAAAATATCCTGACATGAGCTTTAATTAATATCCTAAAAATTGATCATTTGGACCCATACAGTGTATTTTTGTTACACATATATATCCATTTTTCTTACAACTGGTTTTATGGTCCAGGGTCACATATTTGTATTTGCATTCTGAATATAATTTGGCAATTAAATGGGTTTCGTTTTCACGGTTATTAATGTATGCAATTTCAGAATTCTTCTTTTTTTTCTAAAAAGGAAACAAAAAAAGACTGTCTTATTTTATCTTGTATACTTAGTATTGCTTTTCAATAAAGAAAAACAACTTCTTATCTGATGACTCGATAAATCAACTGAATAATCGGTTATATTATAGAACAGCAGCAGGTGGCGGGATAGTCAGCGGTGTACACTTTAAACTCATTTCCATACACATAATAAAGATAAGGCTTTCCTTTCCACATGTAGTTCACTTTGGTTATGGGAATGAGCTCAATCGTCTGCCTCTGAAACAGAATTAAGATGAAGAATGATGATACTCAAGTGATAAACAATTACTATATAAAATGGACTGGAAACACACAAAGATTACCTGTTGTAAAATGCGGGATGTTTGGGCGTATTTCACCCGATGGTCTCCTACTAAGCGCTCAGAAGCTTGTGCCACAGAAACATCTGGAAAGCCAGCCACTGGATAGACCTACAGTAAACATACAGCCATCTGATGAACTTACCAACTTCATCAAGTCTCTTTTTAACTCTCACTACATGTACGGTCTGTTCTTACCATAAACTGGGCGTCTTTGAAGAGCTCCTTTCCTGTAACGGTCCCCAGCCTTTTCGCTGCCAGACCACTAGTATCTTGTGCTACGAATTCATCCTTCTCAGTGCTCCTGAAATAGTCCAAAAATAGCTTTTAGAATGAGACAGTCCATTTTGGAAGACTTCTGAATGTCATGAAATAATCAATAATAATGAATTTCTTTTTACTTCAAAGAAACTGTAAATGGTGCTTTCTTGTGCAAAGAATGACTACGATGTAAGTCTAAGAGTATGCTTGTTTAGAAACATTACCACACACCTCTTCTCAACAAACTGCAGGATTCATGTCTGTAGCACAAACAGTGACTAGTTAATATGTGAAGCTGGAGCACAAAACCTTATGGCAATAGCCAAAAATATATTGTATGGGTCAAACTTATTAATTCTTCTTTTATGCCAAATATCATTAGGATATTAAGTAAAGATCATGTTCCTTGAAGATATTATGTCAATTTTCTACTGTAAATATATCAAAACGTAATGTTTGATTAGTAATATGCATTGCTAAAAACTTTTTTTTGGAAACTTTTACACTATAAAAACAATTTGCTGAGTCAGCTTAAAATAATTTGTTACCTGGTTGCCTTCAAATTTTAAGTTCAGTCAACTCAACAAAAAAAAGTTTAGTCAACTTGAAATGGTACATTTTACTAAGTGACAACTTAAATATTTGAGTTGATACAACTTAACATTTTGTAACAAACACAGCTGTGTCTAAGTTGTTAACATTTAAACTCATTTTAGTTGACTGAACTTAAAATTTTAAGGCAGCAAGGTAACAAATTATTTTAAGTTGACTCAACAAATTGTTTTTACAGTGTAAAAACAGCTGATTAACTCAATATTTCTTTTTTTTGCACCTTCAGATTGCAGATTTTCAAACAGTTGTTGTTTCGCAGATAAATATTGTCCTATATCCTAAGAAACCACACACCAATGGATTATTTATTCAGCTTTCAGATGATGTATCAATGTCAATTAAAAAAATGACCCTTATGACTGGTTTTGTGGTCCAGGATCACATATAGTAATAGCCATGCTCATGTAGATCATACCATTTAACATTGAGGTTGATGAAGACGAGCAACTTTCCCTTTCCCTGGCAGGTGTCACACTGGCAAGTGCCGTTGCCGCTACATGAACTACATCTGAAAAACACCAGACGAGTCAAAACTCCATGTACATGATTTCAAAAAATAAAACAAAATAAAATACAAATTAAATGGAATAAAATTTACATTTTAAATTAAGCAAAAATATTAAAAAAAAAAAAAAAAAAAAATCCAACAAAAAGAAAAAATAAATTACAATTTAAAAAATTATTAAACATTATAATTTAATTACAATTAAAATAATAATTATAAAATACGTAAAATAATAAAGTAATTTTTTATATTAAAAATGCACAATTTTTAGAGAGAAATCTAAAAAAAAGTCTCATTAAAAACAGCTACGAAGGACTTACTTTTCATGTCCACATCCATTGCAGTGCATGCAGCGGTCATTAGACTCACGATGACCAGAACCATTACACATCCGACAGGGTTTCTGCACATGCACAACAATAAAGGACAAATAGCTCATATACAGGTGCATCTGAACAAATTAGAATGTTGTTGAAAAGTTCATTTATTTCAATAATTCAACTCAAATTGTGAAACTCCTGTATTAAATAAATTCAATGCACACAGACTAAAGTAGCTTAAGTCTTTGGTTCTTATAATTGTGATGATTTTGGCTCACATTTAACAAAAACCCACCAATTCAAATCTCAACAAATTATAATATATGTCATGCCAAGCAGCTAATCAACTCAAAACACTTGCAAAGGTTTCCTGAGCCTTCAAGATGGTCTCTCAGTTTGGTTCACTAGGCTATGTACACAATCATGGGGAAGAGTGCTGATCTGACAGTTGTCCAGAAGACAATCATTGTCAATCAATCAATCAATCAATGTTCTTGTGAAAAAACATAAGTCATGCTTTTTACAGTCATTTTACAGTTTAACATGCTACCATGACATTGCCCTACTGCACTCATATGGTATTAATTTTATTTTTGCAGGTCTTAAAAAAAGGACGTAAAAGACTTTCAGCTTAAAAATGTACATTTGATCTTAAAAATCTTGCAGATAGTCAGTTTAAGATGATTTAAGGGAGCAAAACAGCTCCCTTAAATCATCTTAAACTGAGTATCTGCAAAACTTAAGCTACTTCAGTCTGTGTGTATTGAATTTATTTAATACACAAGTTTCAAAATTTGATTTGAATTACTGAAATAAATTAACTTTTCCAAGTGAACACATGAACTGAATGAAAAACATTCTGTGGCTTATGTGCACATTTCCAATACAATTTAACTTTAATTCTTTTCCAGGCATCACATAAAGAGATACTTTTACTCAATACGAGTGCCATATTTTTCTCTGTGAAAAAAAACTTAGAGGACAATGAAATGCATGGCATGCAGCTGGTTCAATAGTCCAATTTTACTTACGGTTCCAGCTCCAGCACAGGTGGTACAGGGTTTTCTTCCCACTCCCTGACACATGTGACAGTTCTAGGGTACAAACAGAATATAATGCTCTGAAATATAATCTGATTTAATGAACATAACCATTACCGGCATGTTTCACTGCAGCAGGAAACCAAATAGCATTTGTGCTTTAGAGAGTAAAACACTTTTTCAGCAGCCTCAGTTCCATATTTATTTGTCCCATTCATTTTTCCCATAAAGATTTGTAAAAGTTTTTGTGTAAAACCTTGATTGAGGAAGTATAGGGCACTTTAACGGTCTGCTTGTGGTCTTGAAAGAAGGCCGGAGCTTGAGCTGCAATCTGCCAAGGACCTGGAGCAGGCTGAGCACCAGCATCCAAAACCTGACCTGAAATTTGATGCTTTTATTGATTGTGAGCCACATTAAATGCAGCAAAATTCCCAGCATTTGCATTTGAATATCACGCAGGAATTTAGAAATTGGATTTGTATTAATTTTTGCACAGCAAAAGACAGCAGCATTAATGAAAGCAAGTGTAAATGAAAGCAAACGTGTAAACATGCTCTATCTGACTTCTGGGTACCTTTGAATGGCTCCTGACTCCATTCAGTAGATCTGGACTCTGTGAACGTCTCCAAACGATACTGAGAACAGAAATAGAATAAGTAGAAATATCAAAACAACATTTAGATCTATTAATCACAAATCACATGAACTTTCAACATAGTTTAAGTCAAAAGTTTACATACTTCTTGTAGAAAAAAAAAAATTAAGTACTGACCTGAATAAAGTTTACACACACTTTACACAATATTGAGAAAATCACCTTTAAAGTTGTCCAAGTTCTTAGCAATGCATACTAATCAAAAATTAAGTTTGGACATATTTACGGTAGGAAATTTACAAAATATATGCATTAAACATGATCTTTTTTTAATATCCTAAAGAAAAATCTATAATTTTGACCCGTACAGTGTATTTTTGGCTATTGCTACAAATATACCCCAGCGACTTAAGACTGGTTTTGTGCTCCAGGGTCACATATGATATTTAGGCAAAATAAGAAAAATGTACACACCTTCATTCAAAACGCATCATGTTTCCTTTTGAAGCATTAGTGAGCAAAAAACGTCTTGGTTACGTATGGTAACCCTCGTTCCCTGATGGAGGGAATGGAGACGCTTCTTAACTGTAGAGAATTGCTGAGCAAACTCTTTAACAGTATCGCTGAAGAGGCCAGCCTGGGAAATGGGGGAGTCAAGAAAGCGAACCTTCTCAGCATCCTTCATCTCTGCCAGATTCAGCCAAAGGTGGCGCTCCTGGACCACCATAGTGGACATCGCCCTCCCCAGAGCCTGCGCCGTGACTTTCGTAGCCCGGAGAGCATAGTCAGTCGCCGAGATCCTGCAACAGCTCTGGTTTGGAAGCACCCTCGTGCATCTCACTAAGAACCTTGGCCTGATAGACCTGCAAGACGGGCATAGCTTGAAGGGCAGATGCAGCTTGCCCAGAAGCAGCATAAGCCTTCCCCACGAGATTGGCAAGAAAGCCTACATGCCCTGGACAGGAGTTTTGGGCAGTCCCCCCAGGTGGCAGCGTTCTGTGGGCAAAGATGCACCGTGATCGTCCGCTCAACCTGGGGAACCTCCGTATACCCCTTCGCTGGACCTCCATCGAGGGTGGTGAGAGAGGAGGAATTGCATGATTTAGTCAGTTCTTTATGCACTTCTGGGAAGAAAGGCACTGGGGTAGAACGTGGCTGAGAACCACGGTCATTGCCCAGATACCAATCATCCAGGCTTGAACACTCGGGACGGGGCTGAGAATTCCACTCAAGCCCGATCGCCTTGGCTGCCCGTTCAAGCATGGCCGCCATTTCCGCATCCTCCACTGACTGAGAACCCGCCCCCACGGTGGCCATCTCAGACAGGGTATCTGCTTCAGATGGCTGCCCACTCTCCGATGCTGCGGATACTTCCTCCTCCCCAGCAGGAGCCCCGTACTGAGACGAATTTTCAAAGTCAATGCCTGGGAAATGGGGGCGTCAAGAAAGCGAACCTTCTCAGCATCCTTCATCTCCGCCAGATTCAGCCAAAGGTGGTGCTCCTGGACCACCATAGTGGACATCGCACTCCCCAGAGCCTGCGCCATGACTTTTGTAGCCCGGAGAGCATAGTCAGTTGCTGAGCACAGATCCTGCAACAGCTCTGGTTTGGGAGCACCCTCGTGCATCTCGCTAAGAACCTTGGCCTGATAGACCTACAGGACGGGCATAGCTTGAAGGGTAGATGCAGCTTGCCCAAAAGCAGCATGAGCCTTCCCCACGAGATTGGCAAGAAAGCCTACATGCCCTGGACGGGAGATCTGGGTGGTTCCGCCAGGTGGTGGCGGTCTGCGGGCAGAGATGCACCGCGATCGCCCGCTCAACCTGGGGAACCTCTGTATACCCCTTCACTGGACCTCCATCGAGGGTGGTGAGAGAGGAATAACCGCTATATCGCGTTCTGGCTGAAAAAAGAGCCATCCATGATTTAGTCAGTTCTTCATGCACTTTCGGGAAGAAAGGCACTGGGGTACAATGCGGCCGAGAACCACGGTCATTGCCCAGATACCAATCATCAAGCCTTGAACGCTCAGGACAGGGCTGAGAATTCCACTCAAGCCTGATCGACTTGGCTGCCCGTTCAAGCATGGCCGCATCCGCCACTGACTGAAAACCCGCCCCCACAGTGGCCATATCAGACAGGGTATCCGCTTCAGATGGCGGCCCACTCTCTGATGCTGCGGATACTTCCTCCTCCCCAGCCGGAGCCCCGTACTGAGACTAATTTTCAAAATCATCCAGAAGCTCGACCGGCACCCGGAAGTGGAAGAATCGCTTCCACTTCCGGGAAAGACCAACATCTTTGATGACACGCAGTTGAGTAAATTATCAGGAAACTTTTATTCTGGAATTGAACTAATCCTTCAAGAGTTTTATTCGATGGCGCTCTAGTGTGGGTCACCATTTATTTCTTTATTCAAGCTGTCTTAGGCTTCAGGGTAGTCCAAGACTAAAATCCTCAGCAGGATCCCATGTTGGTTAATCCATGTCTTAAACAAAAAATCTCTAGTTGCTATTTTTCTGCTCCACATCCTGGAGAAGAAAATGATGATCATAATGAAGATATGTGAGTGTAGGTCTCACCCTGTAGGTATTAAAGGGCTCCATGTTGGTAATGACTCCCTCTCTGACGGGGGCAGAACTATAGCAGCACTTGCTGGAGACGTACGTCGCGAAAGCTTCACGCGCACTGTCCTCTGAGATGCGTGGTATACTAACATCAAAGAGAAAAAAGATCAATAGGTAAGTCTAACAGGGTGAGCTGTGACTTTTTTTAACAGCTTCATGTTTTTGTAGGTGTTTTGCTAAGCTGACAAACCCTATTCAGGTCATAGTGCAGACTTTCAACAGAATGCATTATAGATAACACTCTCAAACTTTTTGATGCCAAAACCCCCTGCAAGGTGAATATAAAAGCAGCTACCAGAAGTGCAAAAATGGGGTATGCAGTATATGCAGTGCACATTTGCTTATTAATGTTATTAATAAACACACTCTAGCTGTTAAAAATAATGTAATGAAACAGTTTTATTTAACAGCTTTTAGCATTTTTAATGAATCCAAAAATGTATTTAATAAATTGGCCTGAGAAGGACAACTTACTGATCTGCTACCTAAACTTTTTTCTTCTGAGGCTAAATCTGTCGACACTAACTCTAACAGTATGCTAACAACATGCTAATCATGCTAACAATGTTTTAGTAACTTGCCAATCATGCTAGAAACATGTTAGCAACTTGCTAATCATGCTAGAAACATACTATCAACTTGCTAATCATGCTAACAACATGCTAGTAATTTGCTAATCATTGTAGAAACTAGAAACATGCTAGCAACATGGTAGAAACTAGAAACATGCTAGCAACATGTTAGAAACTTGCTAATCATGCTAGAAATGAGAAATATGCTAGCAACTTGCTAATCATGCTAGAATCTAGAAACATGCTAGCAACATGTTAGAAACTTGCTAATCATGCTAGAAACGAGAAATATGCTAGCAACTTGCTAATCATGCTAGAAACTAGAAACATGGTAGCAACATCTTAGAAACTTGCTAATCATGCTAGAAACGAGAAATATGCTAATAACATGCTAGTAACTTGCCAATCATGCTAGAAACATGTTAGCAACTTGTTAATCATGCTATAAACATGCTAGCTACATGCTAATCATCCTAGAATCATGCTAACATGCTTGTAACTTGCTAATCATGCTGTAAACATGCTAGTAACTTGCTAATTATGCTGGAAATGTGTTATTGACATGCTAATCATGTTAGAAACTTGTTAACAACATGCTAATGACATGCTAATAATGCTAAAAACATGATAGTCATATGCTTATCATTCTAGAAACATGCTAGCAACTTGCTAATCATGCTAGAAAGTAGAAATATGCTAACGACATGTTAGCAACTTGCTTATCATGCTAGAAATGAGAAACATGCTAGCAACTTGCTAATGACATGTTAAGCATGCTAGAAATGTGCTAGTGACATGCTAATCATGCTAGAAAAATGCTAGTAACATGCTAATCACGCTAGAAACATGCTAGTAACTTGCTAATCTTGCTAGAAACATGGTAGCAACTTGCTAATCAAGCTAGCAACATGGTAGTAGCATGCTAGAAACATGTTAACAACATGCTAATGACATGCTAATAATGCTAGAAACATGCTAGTAACTTGCTAGCAACATGCTACTCATGATAGAAACATGCTAGCAACTTGCTAATCATGTTAACAACGTGCTAGTTAAAACTACTTTATACTTCAGACTATTTCAGACTGAAAACAACAAACTTTTCAAACTTTCTAAACTTTTTTTTTGTTTTATTTACACACTTTCTCAAGCCAACTCCAAATTTTGTCTTGACTAACTTTTTTATCTAGTTATTATTATTTTTTTTTATTGTAGGTCATGAAGTCACTCAACATGACCTAAGAGGGCGACATCACAAAGAAGTGATTAACGATATCAGTTCATTTCTGAATAATGTTATCTCTATTGCTCAAAATAATTAATAAATAAATAAATAAAGTCAGACATGTCTGTGAATAGGTGTTTGATTTACATTTGAGAGGAGAAGATTGCTAATGAGGATACAAGCTAGCCACCTTTCATCGAAATTGTCGTTTTGAATTCAAAATAGGCCATTTGTGTGATCCAGGTAGATGCGTTTTTTGAAAATTTGTGTTTGAACAGTAAGATTTTTGTTTTTAAAGAATATTCTTTTCTCACCAAGCCTGCATTTATTTCAGCAAAAGCAGTAATATTATGAAATATGTTTACTATTTAAAAAAAACTGCTTTCTATTTTAATATATTTTAAAATGCAATTTATTCCTGTGATCAAAGCTGAATTTTCAGTGTCACATGATCCTTCAGAAATCATTCTAATATACTGATTTGCTACTCAAGAAACATTTAGTATTATAATTATCAACATTTAAAACACAAGTACATTTTTTTCAGTATTCTTTGATGAATAGCAAGATCAACATTTATACAAAGTATAATTATAGAAATTAGCACTTTTATTTAGCAAGGATGCTTTAAATTGATCATATATATATATATATATATATATATTGGGGGCGCCAAGACTGATCTTGCATACCCTTTAGCAAATGTACAGTTGCGCCCCTGGCAGCTACACAAAATACCATTTATATTGTGTGAGAAAACAATAAAGACAACATTTGTTTCCTAAGTTTTTTGTTACTGTACTAAAGTGAAAGTCAATTCTTTAAAAACATTATTTAAATGATTTCTTAATGCATATTATGGAAACATACTGATTTTGGGTTTGTTTCGATTAATCGTGCTGCCCTAGTTGGAGAACCCCAAAAACAAAGAGCACATCCAAACTATGAGGAATGCTCATCGTTGTTTGATGACTACAGTGTTTAAGATTCAATGCATGCATTGCATGGTTTTTGCTTATAGAAAAAGCTCTTACTGCCAGTCTGGTGATCTGGGGGCTTGTTCAGGCGCTGGCATTGGTGCAGATGGCATTGGAGGTGGAAGATACCCACCTGTGAAAACAGAGACAGGTTAGCAACAAAAAAAAAGCATTTCTGTGCTCTGAACACTATACACTACCAGTCAAAAGTTTTCGGACAGTAAGATTTTCTAATGTTTAAAGTTCTTCTCACCAAGCCTGTGTTTATTTGATCCAAAGTACAGCATGTGTGAAATATTTTTACTATTTAAAATAACTGCTTTCCTGTTGATACATTTTAAAATGTAATTTATTCCTGTGATGCAAAGCTGAATTTTCAGCATCATTACTCCAGTCTTCAGTGTCACATGATCCTTCAGAAATCATTCTAATATACTGATTTGATTTTATCAATATTTAAAACAGTTGAGTGCATTTTTAAGGATTCCTTGATGAATAGAAAGATGCACAGATCAGCATTTATCTGAAATAAAAAGCTTTTGTAACATTATACACTATACCATTCAAAAGCTTAGAGTCAGTATACTTTTTGGGGGGAAAGAAATTATAGAAATGAACACTTTTATTTAGCAAAGATGCTTTAAATTTGTATCAAAAGATACAAATGATTTCTATTTTAGATAAATGCTGTTCTTCTGAGCTTTCTATTCATCAGAAAAACCTGAAAAAATCTACTCAGCTGTTTACAACATAATAATAAATGTTTTTTTGAGTAGAATATATATATATATATATATATATATATATATATGACCCTGGAGCAAAAATATTGATTTTTCCTTTATGCCAAAAAACATTAGGATATTAAGTAAAGATCATGTTCCATGAAGATATTTTGAAAATTTCCTATTCTAAATATATTAAAAATTTTTATTAGTAATATGCATTGCTAAGAACTTGATTTCAAAAATTGTATATATATATATATATATATATATATATAAAATACTTTATTATGTCTTTCAATTAAAAAAAGACATAGAAAAAAGCAAACAAAAGCATATTTAATGCAATAATACAAGTGAGTTTTTCTTTTGAAGACATAATACATATATATATATATATATATATATATATATATCTATATCTATATATTTCCCCACCACCAGCACATTAACAAAATTAGATAAATAAATAATAAAAATAACAACAACATTTATGTACCTAGACATATAAAAAAACAGTATACAACTAACAAACAATCACATATTCATATTAAATCTTTTCTGATCAATAATTCCTACAGTAATTCAAATAATATGATTTAAGCATCTATTAATAATTCAATCAAACAATAAACAGATAAATTAAAAGAGAGGGAGGATTATAAAAGAGGTGATTATTATAATATACCTTCTTTATAATAGAGACTTAAATTTCAGGGAATTAGGGACTTTAATTTCTATCTTGTCCATAGAGTATACTTTTGACACTATGTCTAACCAGTCACTTATTGCTGGGGATTCTTGCCTTCTCCAAAATGTAGTTATTGCTTTAAGAGCAGTAATTCCTGTACCCAAAACTATATTTTGCATTTTTATTATATTTGATTTCTTAAAAATGTCTCCTATTACCTCAATTACTTTTACTGTCAACTTTAAAGGCGATTTTCTCACTATTTTGACTCTCAAATTTCAAATAGTTGTTTAAATATTGTCCTAACAAACCATACATCAATGGAAAGCTTATTTATCCAGCCTTTAGATGATAAATAAATCTCATTTTCCAAAAATGGACCCTTATGACTGGTTTTGTGGTCCAGAGTCACATATATTCTACAGTAATTCTACAATACTATGGTATTTTATACATGCAACTTGCACTAACATGCCCCCTATTCAGAAACTCCAGGTTTAAAGAAAAGTTCAAGATCAAAAATATGATCTGAATCTACCAGCTGAGCACATTTTCTCATGCTGAAGCGTTTACTTTATCCTCTTTCATGTTTGACATAACTTGCATGCTTCTTACCGCCGCCAGCCAATGTTCCTTCATATCCAGGGACTGTATTGAACATGTTTGCAGGAGGCGCAGGCCCAGCCGCCATCACTGAATGAGATTCAGAGAAACAGTTTAGATAAGTTTTCCACTGGTTGCACACCAAAAAAGACATCCAGTAACCATTTACAAAATTCAGTTTCAAATATCAGAAAAATGTCACTATGCATTTAAACATGTGTTCAAATACCACCTCTGTTGACTCCATAATGCCTATAAATAGCCAGTTATTATTAGTCTTCAGCTGCTTAGCCTACTGAAAACATTATCCACCAAGCAATAGTTACAGACTTACTTTTTAGATCTTGAAGAACTGATTTTTGTTTTGGTAAGGCTCCTGAAGTCAGTAGCCTGTGGACTTAAGTCTACTGTATTTATGCTTTAGGAAGGTATAGCTGCTGCTATTGGACAGCGCTGAATGGACTGGGTGGAGCTATTTCTACATTATTCTGATTTAACAGTTGCATTTATGGTATGGCTAACTTACAGTATTTTGAATTATATAACTACATAATTTTTAATACTGCAGGGTAACGACAATTATATTTTGCTGATACTTGCCTTACCATCAGGAGCGGACTTAGTTGGGGGAAATGCATTACAAGTAACGCAAGTTACATAATAATATTACTTTTTTCAAGTAACTAGTAAAGTAACGCATTACTTTTTCATTTCCAAGAAAATATCTGAGTTACTTTTTCAAAAAACTAACGGCAGTTACTTTTTGTTTCCTTTATGTATTTAATCCCATTTTATTAACCAATGACTTTGCTTACTTGTCTAGAAAATCCTTCTTCATTTAAGATTTTTTAGATATTTTGGCTGGAAACAAGACAAAAAATCTAAGTAACAAAAGCATTTTTTGCATTTTTTAACATTTGTGGGGGTTTTTTCTCATTGCTGAAGAGTGTTGAACTTTCTTTTCCTCCCGTTCTACTGTACAGACGGGAATTTAATTTTCCTTCATTTCATTTTGGTGTAAAAGGGCTTTTACATTTGATAAGAACTTTTTTATATTAAAAACAAACAAGCACAAGTAACGCAAAAGTAACGTAATGCATTACATTCCATAAAAAGCAACTAAGTAACGTAATTAGTTACTTTTTTAGGGAGTAACGCAATATTGTAACGCATTACTTCCATAAAAAGCAACTAAGTAACGTAATTAGTTACTTTTTTAGGGAGTAACGCAATATTTTAACGCATTACTTTCCATAAAAAAGTAACTAAGTAACGTAATTAGTTACTTTTTAGGGAGTAACGCAATATTGTAACGCATTACTTCCATAAAAAGCAACTAAGTAACGTAATTAGTTACTTTTTTAGGGAGTAACGCAATATTGTAACGCATTACTTCCATAAAAAGCAACTAAGTAACGTAATTAGTTACTTTTTAGGGAGTAACTCAATATTGTAACGCATTACTTTCCATAAAAAGCAACTAAGTAACGTAATTAGTTACTTTTTAGGGAGTAACGCAATATTGTAATGCATTACTTTCCATAAAAAGCAACTAAGTAACGTAATTAGTTACTTTTTTAGGGAGTAACGCAATATTGTAACGCATTACTTTCCATAAAAAGTAACTAACGTAATTAGTTACTTTTTAGGGAGTAACGCAATATTGTAACGCATTACTTTCCATAAAAAGTAACTAACGTAATTAGTTACTTTTTAGGGAGTAACTCAATATTGTAACGCATTACTTTCCATAAAAAGCAACTAAGTAACGTAATTAGTTACTTTTTAGGGAGTAACGCAATATTGTAACGCATTACTTTCCATAAAAAGCAACTAAGTAACGTAATTAGTTACTTTTTTAGGGAGTAACGCAATATTGTAACGCATTACTTTCCATAAAAAGCAACTAAGTAACGTAATTAGTTACTTTTTTAGGGAGTAACGCAATATTGTAACGCATTACTTTCCATAAAAAGCAACTAACGTAATTAGTTACTTTTTAGGGAGTGACGCAATATTGTAACGCATTACTTTCCATAAAAAGTAACTAAGTAACGTAATTAGTTACTTTTCAGGGAGTGACTCAATATTGTAACGCATTACTTTCCATAAAAAGCAACTAAGTAACGTAATTAGTTACTTTTTAGGGAGTAACTCAATATTGTAACGCATTACTTTCCATAAAAAGCAACTAAGTAACGTAATTAGTTACTTTTTAGGGAGTAACGCAATATTGTAACGCATTACTTTCCATAAAAAGCAACTAAGTAACGTAATTAGTTACTTTTTTAGGGAGTAACGCAATATTGTAACGCATTACTTTCCATAAAAAGCAACTAACGTAATTAGTTACTTTTTAGGGAGTAACGCAATATTGTAACGCATTACTTTCCATAAAAAGTAACTAAGTAACGTAATTAGTTACTTTTCAGGGAGTGACTCAATATTGTAACGCATTACTTTCCATAAAAAGCAACTAAGTAACGTAATTAGTTACTTTTTTAGGGAGTAACGCAATATTGTAACGCATTACTTTCCATAAAAAGCAACTAAGTAACGTAATTAGTTACTTTTTTAGGGAGTAACGCAATATTGTAACGCATTACTTTCCATAAAAAGTAACTAAGTAACGTAATTAGTTACTTTTTTAGGGAGTAACGCAATATTGTAACGCATTACTATTAAAAGTAACTTTCCCCAACATTGGATTTGGGGGCCCTAAATTCCAGGTACGGGGCCACAACACAACAACTATGTGCTCTTTTATGCCTAACCCTTATTTTGCTCGCTCTCATAGTTTATATGACTTCACAGTCAGTAATTAATCAACCTGATGCTGTTCTAAAGCCATATTAAGCTACCTTTTTTAGATCACATTTAATAAATAGTAAACTTTTTCTGTCTTTTCACAAATCCCATGCAACTCATTCTATATTCCAAGAGTTCTGAAGGGTTAGCAGAGAAAAAAAATCATAACAGAACTCTGCAAACTCTGCATTTTGAGCAGTAAATGGATTCTAACTTAATATAAAAGATGTGGCCCCCTGATTCCCTGGGGCCCTAAGCAGCTGCTTACCATTTGACATTTTTGTAGTACAAGTACTGCTTCACTGAAAATTTTAGAGTGCATTTAACTCCTTCAGAGTTAAAACTAACACTTGTTCGGAGTATACAGTGCCGCTTGAAAGTTTGTGAACCCTTTTTCAATACTTCTGCATAAATTTGACCCAAAACATCATCAGATTTTCATATAAGTCCTGAAAGTAGACCAAGAGAACCCAATCAAACAAGCGAGAGAATAATATTTGCTTTGTCATTTATTTATTGAGAAAACTTATCCAGTGTTACATATGTGACCCTGGACCACAAAACCAGTCTTAAGGGTCAATTTTTCAAAATTGAGATTTATACATCACTGAAAGCTGAGTAAAAGGCTTTTCATGGATATATGGTTTGTTAGGATAGGGCAATATTTGACCGAGATACAATGATTTGAATATCTGCAATCTGAGGGTGCCAAAAAAATCGAAATGTTGAGAAAATCGCCTTTAAAGTTGTCCAAATGAAGTTCTTAGCAATGCATATTAATAATCAAAAATTAAGTTTTGATATATTTACAGTAGCAAATTTGCAAAATATCTTCATAGAACATGATCTTTACTTAATATCCTAATGATTTTTGGCATAAAAGTAAAATCGATAATCTTGACCCATGCAATGTATTTTTGTCTATTGCTACAAATAAACCCCAGCGACTTAAGAATAAATCACCTCTTTTAAAAATGACGACGCTTCAAATAAAAAGTTTGCATCAATACAAAGTAACGCCAGCAGGTGGAGACAAGTGACTGATGAAAAAGAGATTCCTTCAAAAAACGTTGATTCATTCAGGAATTAAACAAGTGACTTCTTAATAAGCCAGTTCTTAAATCATTTGTTCATCAGTTTTTGTTTTTTTTCAACAATTTGTTGAATATTGAATGCATTTTATAAATAGACTACAGCAATTTTTGTAGAAACTCTAGTGAATTACATGTTATTTTGTTTAGTTTTTTTTTTTTTTTTCTCAGAATCATGGTAGGGGAATAATGATATCTATTTTAAAAATGAAGAATTTATCCACATGTAATGTAAACAAATAAATAAATGACTTTAATTTTAAAATAAAACATCAAAGATCTGGTCAGTGAGGTTCGGCATCCAGAACATTTATTTAGTGCTAAGTATTCTACAAATACATTTATATATTTTAATCTTATTAATAATAAAAATACCCTGCAATTGTACTTTGGTATGCTAAACTGGTAAAATGTAATTTAATTTAAATAATTGTGTGGAAGTAGTGCTGAAATATTTGATTGTGTTAAAGTCAAACTATTGCAAGTATACTTATAATATCTTGCATTTAAAGACCGATATTATACAGAGACCATACAATCTTTATTATCCCTTTAATTGTCACTGTCTCATCTGTGGGACACCTATGTTTACTTGACCATTTTACATATAAATCCTAATTTAATCAAGACAAACTATATATTGTTGGAAAGGTCTAAGACTCCTAAATAGATATTTTACAATTTTTTTGTGTTACAAATTATGTAGGAAAAGTAATAGATTAATTTATGGCAAGAGTGCACCCTTAAAAATCTACTTCATAACAGGAGTTCAGACCTTTGTCACAAAAAGACTTTCTTTGCTGCCTTTTTCTCTATCGCGCTTTAGAAATCATAAGAAATTATAGATCACTTGAAAACTTAAAATCTCCAAATTCACCCTTTGAAAAGCATTTTAAAATCAGACATTGCACTATGATGGACAATGTGCATCAAAATCATATCACAAAATGTCTTGTTCATGAAATATAAAAAATTAAGTTTAAATAATGCTTTTTATTGTCTATGTCAAAAATGGAAGTGATAATTAAAGGGTTAACAGTGATATTAAAACACATGTTAGGCATAATGTTAAGAAATGTGCAATAACAAAATACTCCAAATTAAGCTAAATTATAATTTTATGTTAGAATGAAAATTATTAAATACTTTGAAGAACTTCCTGTCCTTTAAGATGGAGTAGTCAACCTCAGACTCCCCTTGTTTTGTCTGTTTTTTGTTCTGGTTTAGTAGTTATTTCCTTTTTTCTTTCCTAAAATGTACTGTTTTTCAATTATTTGTTTGTGTATATATTATACTAGTACTAGTATATCAATACTAGTTCTTTATTATGTTACCTAGACTGATAATCTGAAAATGTGAACTTTGTGTTTATATATTTATTTATTTTTTATTATTATTATTATCATTTTATTTATTTATTTAATAAATTTTTTTGTGTTAATGAATTTGTTTCTGTCTGTTGCCAAGCCTTTCATGTTAAACGACAAATTATGGACTGAATTTCACTGTTAATTTAAAAAAAAATTCTGAAGTGTTTTGACTCAAGATTATATGGCCGTTGTTGTTTTGTTTTTTGTTTTGTTTTTTGGTAAAGCCGTGTTTTTATTTTACTTTATTTATTTTTTTTCTCTGGGGGGGGGGGGGGGGGTATTGATATATTTGTAAATGTAAAACTCAATAAAGAAAATATTGAAGAATGAAAATTATTATTTATTAGTATGTAAAATGCAAAGAATTAAGGGAGGTTTTTTTTTTTTTAAAGCCCCTCATCTCTTCCAACCTTAGCAACGCCCTTGTCTTGTAAATGCTGATTTAGAAAAAAAAAAAAAAAAAAAAAAAGTGAACATGCTTAGGTTCTTCCACCACAATTTTAACTGGATTACGGTCTGGACTGTGACTCAGCCATTGCAAAACTTTGTTCTTCTTTAAACATTCTCTGGTAGAATGACTTCTGTGCTTGGGGTTAGGGGTCTTGCTGCATGACTCACATTCTCTTGAGACTCTGTTTTCTTCATTTTCCTTTAGGATTTCCTGGTATAATCCAGAATTCATTGTTCCATCAATGATGCACGAGATGCAGCAAGATACCACCACCATGTTTCACAGATGGGATACGATTCTTAAGCTGGAATGCAGTGTTTTCTCTTAAAATAATAGCTAAAGTTTCATCCATTCATTAAACCATTCTCCAATAGTCCACATGATCTTTAGCAAGCAATTTTTTTTGCTTTCATCTTGCAACTCTGCCGTGTGCACCATTGGTTCCTCCTCATGGTGGACTCATGAACATTTGCCAATGCGAGAAACATTTTTAGTTGCTTAGAAGTTACTTAGAAGCAGTGCACTTAAAAGTAATGCGTTACAATATTGAGTTACTCACTAAAAAAGTCACTAATTACGTTACTTGGAAAGTAATGCGTTACATTACTTTTGTGTTACTTTTTAAATCTGGGCAGGGCTTCTTTGTTTTTAATATAAAATAGTTTGATTCTTATCAAATGTAAAAGTCATTTCACACCAAAATGAAATGAAGTGAATAAGGCTAAGGCTAAAGGAAAATTAAATTGACGTCTGTACAGTAGAACTGTAGGAAAAGAAAGTTCAACACTCTTCAGCAATGAGAAAAAAAACACAAATGTTAGTTCATCTAAAGTAAGTTTTGCTTATTAGTACACTGCAAAAAATGCTTTTCTTACTTAGATTTTAGTCTTGTTTCCAGCCAAAATATCTAAAAATTCTTAAATCAAGAAGGGTTTTCTAGACAAGTAACAATGATTGTCTTGTTTTTTCTGAAAACAAGTCAAAATTAACTGTGTTTTTGCTTGAAACAAGCTAAATAATCTCTAAATGGGGTAAGCAAAATACTCTTGCTTTCTGTTTCGAAATAAAAAAATGTTGCTTACCCCATTGGCAGATTATTTAGCTTGTTCTAAGCAAAAACTCACTAAATTTTGACTAGTTTTTTTCTGAAAACAAAAAAATAATTATTTACTTGTCCAGAAAATCCTTCTTGATTTAAGAGTTTTTGATATTTTGGCTGGAAACAAGACAAAAAATCTAAGTAAGAAAGTATTTTTGCAGTGTACGGTTGAATTGGATCAAAGGTCAGCAGCAAAGTCATTGGTTAATAAAATGGGATTAAATATTTAAAGGAGACAAAAAGTAACTGGCGTTATTGTTTTGAAAAAGTAACTCACATATTTTCTTGGAAATGAAAAAGTAATGCGTTACTTCACTAGTTACTTGAAAAAAGTCATATTATTATGTTACTTGTAATGCATTACCCCCAGAAGTTACCCTGGGAACTTTTGCAACCTTGCGGACTATTATACGTTCTGCTTTGGAGTGATCTTTGTTGGTCGACCTCTTCTCAGGAAGGTAACAGTGGTCTTGAAAGTCCTCCATTTGTACACAATCTGTCTGACTGTGGATTTGTGGAGTCCAAACTCTTTAGAAATGGTTTTGTAACCTTTTCTAGCCTGATGAGCAACATCAACTCTTTTTCCGGTGTCCTCAGTAATTCCTTCTGTTCTGTTCGTGGCATGATTCACTTCCACAAACATGATCAGACTTTGAAAGATCCCTGTTTTTTTTTATTAAACTGGTCACATACTGACATCTGCACAGATGGACTCTAATTTTACTTTTACATTAACTGCTAACCCAACAGATTCACATACTTTTGCAACACACAGATATATAACACTAGATAATTTTTCTCAATAAATAAATGACTAAGAATTTTTTTTCTCTCACGTTTGATGTGGTTCTCTTTGTCTACTTTCAGAACTTAAATGAAAATCGGATGATGTTTTGGGTCATATTTATGCAGAAAGGGTTTACAGACTTTCAAGCAACAAATGCAAATGACGTTACAAGTTTATATCTCACAATTCTGAGAAAAAAAGTCAGAATTGTGAGATAAAAAGTCGCAATAACCTTCTTTTTATTTTTTATTGAGCAGCAGAAACGGGCTCCCATAATCAACACAAAAAAGAGGTATGGTATGTCAAATACTCATTAAAGTTATTGTTGTTCAGCAGTAAGTGTAAATTATAAGTGATTGCAATTAATTCATTTAAATTCAAAACAGACATTTATATATATATATATATATATATATACACACACATACACTAGCAGTCAAAAGTTTGGACACATCCTCTCATTTAATATTTTTTAAAGAAGTCTCTTCTGCTCATCAAGGCTCCATTTATTTGATCAAAAATGCAGAAAAAAACAGTAATGTTGCAAAATGTTATTACAATACAAAATAATGATTTTTATGTTAATATACTTTACAATATAATTTATTCCTGTGATGCAAAGCTGAATTTCCATCAGATGTCACATGATCCTTCAGAAATCATTCTAATATACTGATTTATTATTAGAAGTATCAATTTTTTTTGCAACCTGTGATTGTTTTTTCAGGATTCTTTGATGAATAACAAGTTAAAAAGAACAGCATTGATTCCAAATATAAATCTTTTCTAACGATGTAAATCTATGCTATCACTTTTTATTAATTTATCACATCCTTGGTGAATAAAAGTATTAATTACTTTCAAAAAAAGAAAGAAGAAAAATGTACTGACCCATAACTTTTGAACAGTAGTGTATATTGTTAGAAAACCTTTCTATTTTAAATAAACGCTGTTCTTTTTTAACCATTTATTGATCTAAAAATCCTAAAAAAAAAAAACAAGTTTTACAGGTTAAAAAAAAAAAAAAAAAAATTTTTAATTTTAATTAATTTTTTTTTCTGTATTTTTGATCAAGTAAAAACAGCCTTGATAAGCATAAGAAACTTCCTTAAAAAACATTAATTGAGAGGGTGTGTCCAAACTTTTGACTGCTAGTGTATATATATATATATATATATATATATGTAGTATCGTAGTATTAATTCATATTATACGTAACTAATATCATTAGTGCAACATCCAATCTTCAAGAATCTCTTCCATTTTTATTTATCCCTCTAACTCTAGAATTCTCTATTCTATTTCTATTTTTATAAAGATGCAAAGAAAACCTTTATTCGTTTTAATTTTTTTTATCTTTTCTATCTCTTTTCTTTTTATTTATTATACAATTAACAAAAAAAACACACAAATCTTGCTCTATTCTTTTTATTATTATTATTATTATTCTTTATTATATAATACAAAAAAAAACTGCTATGTATACTGCATTAAGCTAATCTGACACTCAAAAGTCATAGCACTTTTGTTGATTTTGATTGCTTCCTTTGTCCTGATTTGTAAGTCACTTTGGATAAAAGCACCTGCAAATTGACTAAAGGCCAATGTAAGATACACTATCAGTGATGTTAATGTAGCATTTATATTTAAATTCATAAAAAAAAGAAAAAAAGAAGTAGTCAACATCTATGAATGGGACGTTTATTAATGTGTTAGTAAAGTTAGTAAAGTTTAGTAAAGTTTCGTGCATTGATTTGAATGATGTTATTTATCATCCATCCTCCCCCTACTGGACGCATCAGGAACAGCAGGGGCTTAAATCTGCCTGGGCTTTAGATAGAGACCGAGTGCATTTAGGACACGCCCAAATCCAACAATCATGCAACTATTGCGGGAAGCTGCCTACTTCTCACAGATGACTTACAACATACGAGAACAATGAATGTTTCCTGTCGCCAATTTAGGTTTCCCTCCAGGGGTGTAGTTCTCTAGTAATATGACACATTAGTGCTCTACTTTTATGTAAGCATTCATAGGAATGGTAAACATGTACAACAGAAAGTAACTTGGGACAATCGAGCAATTGAAATAACATTTGAACAAGAAATACTGAAAGAAGGACATGAGAAAAGAGTAAAGATTGTGTAACAAAATTATTTATTTAACTAATAAACTGAGTAGCTAACTATGGCAAGCTGTTTTGGCTTTAATTCATTCGCAGGATATGAACTCTTGATATCAACAATTTAATTTTCACTACTTAAAATTATAATTATTGATATCAGAAATTAGATTTTACTAGTAACAATGGCCATTTTTGATATCAGGGATTACATTTCCACTAGTAAAATTATTACTGATATCAACAATTTAATTTCAACTAGTAAAAACTGTAATTGTTAATATCAGGAATTGTTTTTTCACTAGTTAAATGTCACCATAGACTCCCATTCAAATTTAATTGTTGATATCAAGAATTGCTTTCTTAGTTAAAATGTCAATTTCACATATCAGAAATAATTCTCACTAGTAAAAACCTATATTTTTCATATCAATAATTACATTGTTACTAGTGCAAATGTATGGCAAGCCGTTTTGGCTTTTATTCATTCTCAGGATATGAATTCTTGATATCAACAATTAAATTTCCACTAGTTAAAATTATAATTCTTGATATCAGAAATTGGATTTTTACTAGTAACAATGGCATTTTTTGATATTAGGAATTACATTTCCACTAGTAAAACAACTGAATTTCAACTAGTAAAAACTATAATTGTTGATATCAAGAATTGATTTCTTACTAGTTAAAATGTCAATTTCACATATCAGAAATACAATTCCTAAAAATTGGTAAAAACCTTTATTTTTCATATCAATAATTACATTGTTACTAGTGCAAATGTCCATTCTTGATATCAACAATTCAATTGCTACTAGTGACGATGTTCATTTCTGATATCATGAATTTGATTGTTACTAGTAAGAATGCATTTTAGATATCTGAAATTACTCTCCTAATTATTAATAACACAAATACATTTTCAGATATCAGAAATAACAAATGTAACATGCTGAAATACATTTACAGATATCAACAATTGACATTTCAGCTAGTGACAATTCATTCTTGATATCAGGAATTGCATTTTTACTAGTAACAATGTAATTATTGATATCAAAAATAGTTTTTACTAGTGAGAATTATTTCTGATGTGAAATTGATACTAGTAAGAAATACATTTTTGATATCAAAAATTAAATTTGAATGGGAGTCTATGGTCTTGATATCAACAATTATAGTTTTTACTAGTTGAAATTATTGTTGATATCAAAACCTTTTTACTAGTGGAAATGTAATCCCTGATATCAAAAATGGCCATTGTTACTAGTAAAAATCCAACTTCTGATATCAAGAATTATCATTTTAACTAGTGAAAATGAATTGTTGATATTGAGAATTCATATCCTGCGAATCAATTAAAGCCAAAACGGCTTGCCATAAGTAACTGTAATCAATGTTATGTATCCCCTGTGTCTATTGTTTGTTAGCTTTCAAGGCGTAGGGCATGATCATTAGATGGAAATGTCTTTACTTTCATGCTTATTACAAATTAAACTGAACAAAATGACGATTTTTTCTTTTTTTTTACTTTTTTAGCTGTTTTTAATGTACTTCTATGTGGGAGAAGAACGCATATTATCCACTTTAACTAAAAGCTCGTACTTTTGACAGCAGAACGTGTTTGTGATAAGTAGGGGAGACCGGGGGCAACTGTAACACACTCAATTCCTCCAATCAGAAATAAGCTAGAGTGATGACGCTTAATCTGCATATACGCAGTAGGATTATCTCTCTGCCTGTGGAAAAGGAGCGCGATCTTTGTACCTCAGCAGAAGTTTTCACCAAAAGGCTGATTTTCAGGTATAAAAGTCAATTTTTGATTGTAAATTATTTTTCTTCTGCTGTCTAAAGTTTAGATGCGAATTTAAAATAACATATATTTTATCTTTAGGTTATTGATTAAAAAATTAACATAAACAACCTATGCTAATATAGGCGTGGCTAGCTAGCATACGAAATTTGATCATAGCTGCAACACTGTGTTACAATTGCCCCCGAGTCACATGGTTCAATGTAAGCACCTTGTTTGTCTGTTGATGCACTTTTCTGTTAGAAAATGAACATATTTCACTAAATGTAAACTATAGTTATGGAAATTATATGATCACACTCTCATCTGTCATTGTTTATGGAAATTTTTAGTGTTAACAATAAATAGTGTAGCTTTTGAATCTTATAAAAATACAATGAATGTTATTTCTACATGATCACATTGTTATTGTTAGTATGTCAATGATTTATACCATTTCATTAAAGTTTGGTTATGAGTAAATATGAGTAAAATATATATTTAAAATAATTAAAATCTAGTTCCCACTAAAATAGTTGCCTTGTCTTCTGCAAAATTAAAAACAGACTTTTGCTTTTTTAATGCTTATGATGCCAGACATCTAAAAGAGGTTGAATCACATACAAAAAAAAATTAATTAATTATTTAATGTTATTAAATACTACAGCAGTAAAGTGATTACTTTGAGGTAGGTTTTTATTTGACATGCATTGGATTAATTTTACTT
Organism: Cirrhinus molitorella; assembly: GCA_033026305.1. Classification (NCBI taxonomy): domain Eukaryota; kingdom Metazoa; phylum Chordata; class Actinopteri; order Cypriniformes; family Cyprinidae; genus Cirrhinus; species Cirrhinus molitorella. The sequence continues at coordinate 1,060,627 of CM065125.1, forward strand.
ATATTTCAGTGTTACAATTGCCCCCACCGAGGGAGCGATTGTAACACTCTGACTTCTTGCATTTAGTTTAGTATTATAGTCTTCTCCTTATTAGTGAAAATATATAAATTGTTTTATTTGTTAGTGCACCTATATCTGTTCCTTGTATCAGAAGATGACTAGTTTATTTCAAGTAGTCTGTGAGTTATGAAGGAAAATGTAAAAAAAATGTTACAATTGCCCCCGGTCTCCCCTACAATTTGACAGAAGTTTGTTTTTTGTTAATGTGTGTTAATAACGTTAATAACGTGTTAACTTAAAAACTTCATTCCAACGTGTTAATAACGTGCTAAGATTCCTTATAATGGACTTCTATGGGAGTGAAAACGCTTAACGTGATATTATTCACTTTATCTGTGGAATAAGGGCTACAGTGGTGTTTATTAAAAGTAAGGTTTGACAGAAATGTGGGTTCGTTGTTTACGTACGTCAAGACACGTTAAGGCGTTTTCACGTTTATTGGAAAGTCCTGTGGAAATCTGAGATTGTTTACATTTTACCTGGTGCTGAAAACGTTAATCCGTAAACCGGGTTGATGATGCCGTCGTTGCTTCAGAGAAAGTCAATGCAATGCAGTCAGGTTTTATTAATAACACAAATAACGATTATGGACCATTTATTTTAAAGCTTACCTCACATTCGGTCTTTGCATTTTGCAAACGCTCTGAAAAGCAAAAGTAAGAGTTCCTGAAATGCAACAGCTTCCAAATCATCATGCAATCATTATTTTTAATAAATGATTCCCCAAATAAGTGCGACGTAAGCTATTGTCTACAGGCCTGGAGTCGTTCGTTGTACACAGAAAGTAGTAGGCTAAACTTCGTTATATTAGTTGTCACGAATGTCATAAAAAGCAAAGTGCAGTTTTTAGTTTAGTTTTGTTTAGTTGAGTTATGTTTGTGTGGGATTCATAAAAGCAGAGCATATAAAATACATATAAAGAATGAGAGAAGACCTACTGTATTTGGTTTCTTCCAAAGAAACTAAAGTTACGCAAACTTTTGAAAGCGAACGCAGGCTTTTTCCAGTTCGGTTGGAAAAGTTGGCAAGATATTTCCAGATTCGACTTCTCCGGATCAATAACTCGTTTTTACCAGACAAAAGATGCCTCTTTTCTTTCGTAGTGATGTAGAAAAGGAGCTTTCCTCCGCCCTTTACAAAACACGTTGATCTCAATGCGCTGGCGTCTGAGAGACAAGTCCGAAGGGACCGTCAACAGTATGGAACGCCAAAGCTGCCAGAATTAGAAATAAATAAATACGTAAACGTACAAATAAATGTAAAAAATTAAAATATAAATAAATAAATATATATATATATATATATATATATATATATATATATATAAAATGAAGAAAAGTAAAAAAAAATAAATAAATAAAAAAAAATAATTTTATTTTCTTATTTATGTATTTGTGATTTTTCAGGAATGGAATTTTGAGAAAAGTGAGACGGGTTTAAAGTGAGACGTGTTTTACTTTCACTTTACAGTTTAAGGAGCGCTATACAGCATTATTACATGAACAAACTAACATCTGTTTCCCGTTGTTTATCATGGGTATAGTCTCTGAACTTTTGATCACCCCTTGTATGTTTAAATACCACCAATAATGCACCTTGTAGTTATAGTTTACATGTAGAAACGCGAGCGCAGCACAACTGTTCACAGTTTATATAACAAACTGTCATCAGACTCCTCCTCTTTAGTAATTTCATCATCCGATCCTTCATCTCTAGATGTGAAATATCCATTATAATATGGTTTAGGACACTGACATCAGCAGGATTGAGCAGATTTAGGCGAGTAAGATCGTTTGTGAGCAGCTTCTTTAGACTGCGTTGATCTCTTGCACTCCACCATCTCACAACATCAAAAAATAAATATATACAACTTTGCGTGCTGTATTTTACACAGGACTGATGGGAAATGTGCATTGAGATATCTTTATTAAATATGTTAGGTGGTTTATTTTGATTGATTAACTGTTTTTGTGGAGTTTAGAGAAAGCACCTCCGCAGCACGTTCTTAACATTAGAGAAAGACACTGTCATTTCTGCTTGCTATAACAAGTTGTTCTAGGATAATAATTTAATGAAAACCTAATTTTGACAAAAAATTGACATTCAACCTATTTTTCGAATTTCCTGAAAATGTCCCAGCACCACATCCCACGGGTTTTCCCAGATCGCATTTACCCACATTTATTTATTTATTTTATTTATTTACTTATTTATTTATTTCCACATTTCTTTATTTCTACATTTCTTCAACATTTATTTATTTCTACATTTCACGTGGAATGAGATCGCTTCACTGGTCTGGTTTTGCCGTTCCAAAACACAAAGTCACATGATTTTTTGATGCATACGGAGGAATTTATTTGGTAGATGCGTTTCCATCAATCATTATTCGCATGAACCCTTTTTCGCAAAAGTCAAAAACCACCTCAAGCGACCATAAAAACTTTTTTGCAAATTAAGGGATTTTTATTCGAAATGTGTCATTTCCATCACTTCGTTTCTGATGCAATACGTCAAAATCTGGTAAAAACCCATTAGATGTGAAAATTTGAAAAATAGGTTGAATGTAATTTTTCCCATTTTATTTATTTTCACATTTATTGTATTTATTTATTTCCACATTTACGTCCCAATAAAAAAGGTAACTAATTACGTTACTTAGTAACTTTTTATGGAAACTATTTGTGTTACTTTTTAAATCTGGGCAGGGCTTGCTTGTTTGTTTTTAATATAAAAAGTTAGATTCTTATCAAATGTAAAAGCCCTTTCACACCAAAATGAAATGAAGTGAATAAGGCTAAGGATAAAGGAAAATTAAATTGACGTCTGTACAGTAGAACTGTAGGAAAAAAAAGCTCAACACTCTTCAGCAACTCTTTCAGCAAATAAGAAAATAAAATGATAAATAATTATTTATTTTTGCTTTTTTACTTTTCTTCATATATTTATTTATATATTTACTTATTTACTTTTGCTTTTTTACATTTGTTTGTACATTGATTTATTTCTAATTATGTCAGCTTTGGCATTCCATACTGCAAAGTGTGGAATGTGAAAAATGTTACTAATAAAATACTCCATAACTTTACTATAAAGCACTGTAGTGTCACCAAATCTAATTTACACATCAATGCTCTTCTGCTGGTTATACTACAATACTTATTTTGAAAGTAATTGCTTTGGAACGTTTATTATGCATTTTTATGATAAAAAATAGTTAATAACTTTACTGTATCACACTGTACTTTCACCAAATTGAGTTCACACATCACTGCCCTCCTGCTGGTTATATGGTGTGTTGGTATTTGCAGTGTGTTTCTGTGTTTTGTTGTGTTGTGGCTATTTTGCAGCACATGTGCTATCAAACTGAGGAAGCTGTTTTCCTAATTTACAGGTGTTTTTTTTTTTTTATTAGTATTATTATTTGCAATGCATTGAGCTCTCTCAGTCACCATAATGTCAATATTTTGAGAATATATTAAGAAAAATGCATGAATATTGAGATTAAAGTCAAAGTTATGAGAATAATGTCAAAATATTTTGAGAATAAAGTCAAAATTATAAGAATAAAGTCCAAATGTTTTGATAATGAAGTCAAACTTATGAGAATATTGTCAAAATATTGAGAATTAAGTCAAATTTTTAAGAATAATGTCAATATTTTGAGAATTTAGTCAAAATATTGAAAATAAAATTCAATTTTATGAGAATGATGTCAAAATATTGAAAATGTAAAAATAGGCTATTCGAATCAGGCCTGGCAATTATTTGAATACAATTATTAGCACAAATGTGACCCTGGACCACAAAACCAGTGCCTTTTATTATTATTATTATTATTATTTTTATTAATGCAAAAAGGAGAACATGCAAAACAATACAAATATATAAATACATTTATTTATATAACACTATATTTTTTCTGTAGAATTTGTTTATTATTTGAATGTTTATTACTACATTTTTTGGTAAAAACACTAAATCCATGTAAAGACAAATCAGGTTCTTTAGTGTAACTCTTACAAAACTTAAATGGCAAAAAGTCAAAAAGTTACCAGATTTATCAAAAATTGAAAGAATTCCAATTATATTCCTGTTAAGGCGAGACACTCCAAATGAAATAGGATTAAAAAAAAACAACTAATAGTTATGGCCTTACTTACCCAGTTGATTGATTACATTGATAATTGCAAACATTTTTTGTATTACATGTTTTCTCAAATGTTAGGTTTAAATATGCAAATGAGGCATTGTTTATTGAAATATGCACTAATTTGCATACATTTCTAGTACAAAAATCTAAACACGAAGTCAGTTTCAAAATTCTTGTTTATTTTTTTTTTTTTTTGGCATATTAGAGTCAAATGTTTTTACAGAGGAGATCTCATTTTGTACTCCATAATTCAGAAAATGCTTAGAACAGACAAAAAACTGTGTATTTTTTTTTTACAATTTTGGGAGGAATAAAATGTTGTATATAATCAAGCAAATTATATATGAACAAATCCCTCTGTAAAGACCTTCAGGATATAGACAGGAATAAAAATGTAAAGTTTGGTGTTTGTGGAGATTTATGGCTCAGTGTAGGAGAAAAAACTCATTTGGAAAAATGGCCTTTAAAAATATGTATTGTAATTGAAATCTATAGACACAAATAGATAAAGTACTATAAAAGAAACCCTTAACTGTGTCTAGTCTGAAAACACACTTCATGAAAAACCAAAAAGCCCAAAATCTCTACTTTGACAGGTTTTGGAAAAACTGTTTTTGCTGCGGTGTCTCGCCTTAAACCATGAAGAGAGAAAAATAGATTTATTCTTAATCATTATATCCGAATTGTTCCATAAAAAGGTTTTATGTGGTGAAAGTTGTGGGAATATGTTTCGTGATGTCATGCTGTTTATTGCAAAACTGTCCTTTAGAGGGCGCTATTTCGATGTAAATGTGGAAATAAATAAATGTGAAAATAAATAAAAGTGGAAATAAATCAATGTATAAATAAATAAAATAAATATATGTGGAAAAATACAAAAATATGGAAATGAAATAATAATTATTTATTTTTGCTTTTTTTTTCACTTTTCTTCATATATTTATTTAGATATGTAGTTATTTATATTTGCTTTTTTTTTTTTTTTTACATTTGTTTGTACATTTATTTATTTCTAATTATGTCAGCTTTGGCATCCCATACTGCAAAGTGCGAAACACGAAAAATGTTACTAATAAAATACTCAATAACTTTACTATAACACATTGTAGTGTCACCAAACTTAATTTACACATCACTGCTCTCCTGTTGGTTATATATTCCCAAGAGGACGCAGGCGTCACGCTGTTTATTCCAACACCGTCCTTTAGAGGCCGCTATTGGGACATAATTGTGGAAATAAATAAATACAATAAATGTGAAAATAAATAAAAGTGGAAATAAATCAATGTATAAATAAATAAAATAAATATGTGTGGAGAAAAAAACATAAATAAGGAAATAAAATAATAATTATTTATTTTTGCTTTTTTTTTTTTTTACTTTTCTTCATATATTTATTTAGATATTTTTTGTTTTGTTTTGTTCTTGTTTTTTTTTTACATTTGTTTGTACATTTTATTTATTTCTAATTATGTCAGCTTTGGCATCCCATACTGCAAAGTGCGAAACACGAAAAATGTTACTAATAAAATACTCAATAACTTTACTATAACACACTGTAGTGTCACCAAACTTAATTTACACATCACTGCTCTCCTGTTGGTTATATATTCCCAAGAGGACGCAGGCGTCACGCTGTTTATTCCAACATCGTCCTTTAGAGGGCGCTATTGGGACGCACGCAAAGCGCCACTGTACGTACACAAATCTGCTTCCTGTTTACGTTTGCGGAGTACTTTCTCAGTGCGAGAAGGAACAGCAGACGTCGCGAACTGCACCTGGAAACAGGCTCCGCGTTAGTTTTGTCCAGAACCGTCGCTGTCCGTGCGCTTACAGCCGATCCTGTCTGTTAGACAGGCCGCTTCAATGCATTTCAGAGAAGCTTTACCGCCGCGCAGATGGACGCTGCTGATCTGTTTTCAAGCTGCAGAAAGGGCGACATTGCCAGAGTGAGGTCAGACAGCTGATGGCTGCTTCTTGTTGTTGTTTTGGTTTAGAGTTTCACATGTGGACACATATGCACGGCCTATTTATTCTCGAGATAGTTTCTATGCATATGCACAAAGCACATAAACACGATACACTGTATATGTGTATAGAAATTAAGTTGCACGCCTTTAAACTCTGATTTATATTCAAGCAAGTGTACATGACCTACATAATGTGTAGATAAGCTGCTGTTTAGTCATAAATAAACAAATGCACGTGACTTTATTGCATATGCGTATCTAAAACACAACCTAAAATAAAGTAAATGTGCACTCCCTATTCAACTTCCTAAACACAAAATATGTTTGATGCAAATTTAATCAGATGTCTGTTTGATATGTGAACGCATGTGTATATAAACCAATTTGCATGACCTATGTATATTCATACATTAATGTGCATGACTAGTGTTGTCTATACAATGTTTAGATAGTGTATATATGCAAATCTAAGCAACTGTACATAGACTATATTTACCTTGTAATAATGCATATGCATGTTAAAGCAGTTGTGCAAGGCATGTGTTATGTAAATGCTGTATGCACGTTCAGTAGTCAACAGTACTGTTATATTACAGTATAGAACTAGATAGAAAAGTTAGTCAAGACAAACTTTAAGTTGGCTTGAGAAAGCCGGACCAGAAAGTTTGAAAAATTTTCAAGAAGTTTTAAAGTTTTGGAAGTTTAAAGTAGTTTTAAAAGCGTAGATAGATGTTGTTGACATGATTAGCAAGTTACTAGCATGATGCTAGCATGATTCTAGCATGGTTAGCATGTCACTAGCAAGTTGCTAGCATGTTTCTAGCGTGATTAGATATTTGTTAACATGATTAGCATGATTCTAGCATGGTTAGCATGTCACTAGCAAGTTGCTAGCATGTTTCTAGCGTGATTAGATAGATGTTGTTAACATGATTAGCATGTTGCTAGCATGATTCTAGCATGGTTAGCAAGTTGCTAGCATGTTTCTAGCGTGATTAGATATATGTTGTTAACATGGTTAGCATGTCACTAGTAAGTTGCTAGCATGTTTCTAGCATGATTATAACATGATTAACATGTTACCAGCATGATTAGCAAGTTGCTAGCATGATTTTGCCATGTTTCTACCATGAGTCTAACATGATTAGCATGTTACTAGCAAAGTTGTTAACATGTTCCTAGCATGATTTTAGTGTGATTAGCAAGTTGCTAGCATGATTTTACCATGTTTCTACCATGAATCTAACATGATTAGCATGTTACTAGCAAGTTGCTAGCATGTTCCTAGCATGAATAGCATGTTACTAGCAAGTTGTTAGCATGTTTATAGCATGATTAACATGTCACTAGCATGATTAGCTAGTTGTTAATATGTTGCTAGCATTATTCTAGCATGGTTAGCATGTCACTAGCAAGTTGCTAGCATGTTTCTAGCATGATTATAACATGATTAACATGTTACTAGCATGAATAGCAATTTCCTAGCATGATTTTGCCATGTTTCTACCATGAATCTAACATGATTAGCATGTTACTAGCAAAGTTGTTAACATGTTCCTAGCATGATTTTAGTGTGATTAGCAAGTTGCTAGCATGATTTTACCATGTTTTTAGCATGAATAGCATGTTACTAACAAGTTGCTAGCATGTTCCTAGCATGAATAGCATGTTACTAGCAAGTTGTTAGCATGTTTATAGCATGATTAACATGTCACTAGCATGATTAGCTAGTTGTTAATATGTTGCTAGCATTATTCTAGCATGGTTAGCATGTCACTAGCAAGTTGCTAGCATGTTTCTAGCATGATTATAACATGATTAACATGTTACTAGCATGAATAGCAATTTCCTAGCATGATTTTGCCATGTTTCTACCATGAGTCTAACATGATTAGCATGTTACTAGCAAAGTTGTTAACATGTTCCTAGCATGATTTTAGTGTGATTAGCAAGTTGCTAGCATGATTTTACCATGTTTTTAGCATGAATAGCATGTTACTAACAAGTTGCTAGCATGTTCCTAGCATGAATAGCATGTTACTAGCAAGTTGTTAGCATGTTTATAGCATGATTAACATGTTACTAGCATGATTAGCTAGTTGTTAATATGTTGCTAGCATGATTATAGCATGATTACCATGTTACTGCCAAGCTGCTAACAAGTTGCTAGCATGATTCTAACTTGACTAACATATTATTAGCATGATTGGCAAGTTGCTAGCATGTTTCTAGCATGATTAGCATGTTACTAGCATGATTCTAACATAATTAGCATTATACTAACAAGTTGCTAGCATGTTTCTAGCATGATTAGCCTGTTACTAGCATTATTAGCAAGTTGTTAGCATGTTTCTATCAGTAATGCGTTACAATATTGCGTTACTCCCTAAAAAAGTAACTAATTGCGTTACCTGGTTACTTTTCATGGAAAGTTATGCGTTACGTTACTTTTGCGTCACTTCTGTGTTACTTTTTAAATCTGGGCAGAGCTTGTTTGTTTGATTTTAATATAAAACGTTTGATTCTTATCAAATGTAAAAGTCCTTTCACACCAAAATGAAATGAAGTGAATAAGGCTAAGGCTAAAGGAAAATTAAATTGTCGTCTGTACAGTAGAACTGTAGGAAAAGAAAGTTCAACACTCTTCAGCAATGAGAGAAAAACACAAATGTTAATAAAATTTTGCTTATTATTACACTGCAAAAATGTTTTTCTTACTTAGATTTTTGTCTTGTTTCCAGCCAAAATATATAAAAATTCTTAAATCAAGAAGGATTTTCTAGACAAGTAAATAATTATGTTCTTGTTTTTTTCTAAAAACAAGTCAAAATTAAGTGTGTTTTTGCTTGAAACAAGCTAAATAATCTCCCAATGGGGAAAGCAAAGTAATCTTGTTTTGTTTGAAATAAGACTTTTTTGCTTTCCCCACTGGCAGAAACTCACTTCATTTTGACTTGTTTTTTTCTGAAAACAAGAAAATAATTATTTACTTGTCTAGAAAATCCTTCTTGATTTAACATTTTTTTAATATTTTGGCTGGAAACAAGACTAAAAATGTAAGTAAGAACAGTATTTTTGCAGTGTACGGTTGAATTGGATCAAAGGTCAGCAGCAAAGTCATTGGTTAATAAAATGGGATTAAATACATAAAGGAAACAAAAAGTAGCTCAGATATTTTCTTGTAAATGAAAAAGTAATGCATTACTTTACTAGTCACTTGAAAAAAGTCATATTATTACATAACTTGCGTTACTTGTAATGCGTTTCCCCCAACACTGCTGTCTCTGCTTGATGTTTTGTTTGTGATCTTCTCCAGATATCTGGTTGAACAGAGGGATGTAGAGCTGAACATCAGAGATAAGTGGGACAGCACACCTCTGTAAGACTTTCGCTTATTTCCTTCCTTTCAATGGTCTTCGGTGTCTGTAGTAATGAAGCCTCTGCCTGATCTCTGTCTCTCGGTCTGTGTTTTCAGGTATTATGCATGTCTCTGTGGACATGAAGAGCTGGTGCAGTACCTGCTTGCCAACGGTAAAAGCTATAATGATAATTCATAACTAACCGGGGAGTTATATATTGTACTGTATATCAGATTTGCATGATTTTGGTACAAAATAAACCTTGAATTATTATTATTTTTTTTTTATTTAAATAAAAAAATTAGTCAGTGAACGTACATGTTGCAACCTTTAGAAAACTTTTTTAGAAACTAAAAATTTATATTTATTTATTTTATTTTATTTACCTTTTTTAATTATTTTTTTTCTGCCTGGGTAACCATGCAAGTAGCGGTTTTCACCTTGATTTAGTTGGTTTGGGACTAAATTTTGGATTGCAATTAATTATAAACCTATATTTTCCATTAAAGACTAAATATACCTACTTTTACACTTTTTTTTTTTTGTACTTTTTAAAATCATAATAGGGTTGTGTGCAAATGTTAAATATCATAAATTAAACTTTAGTTCGACAGATTATGTATTTTATTAATTTATGTCCGAAACCTAGCAATATTTTGTTTGTCAAAAATAAATAAATTAAATAGAAATAAATACAATTATTTAAAATGAATAAATGCAACATTTTCTTTTTTTTGTAACCCTGCATAAGGTTTTTTTTTGTAACCCTTTTACCAAACTTTGAGCATGTCTAAACTCCATTTACAGAACTAGGGTTTGTGTGAGTTTTGTGTAATATATGTAGATTATGTTATGACCTTGTATTATGATCTTAAATTCAGTCAAGACCTTAAGATGATTGATTGTTTAAAAGTTTTTATTCTATGTTTTTATTGATTTATTCACATAATAGATTATCCATCATATTATGGAAGTCCGTAATGGAATAGCGTAATGCAAACTTGTAATTCTGACTTCTTTCTCACAATTTCTCAGAGATATAAACTCACAATTCTGGGAACATATCTTTTTCCCCCTCAAAATTGTATTTATCTCACACTATATCTCACAATTATGATTTTATTTCTCACAATTGCGAGATTATTTTACTTTATATTTCATCATTCTGAGAAAAAAAGTCAGAATTGTGAGATATAAACCCACAATTTATATGATTTATATAGCTCAAATGCAAGTTTGTTGCAAGAAACACTCACATTTGCGAGAAAAAAGTAATTATTTTTATTTTGGTTCTATTTTGCAGTTATGAGTTCGTCTTCCAATTGCGAGTTTATATCTAAAAATTCAGTGCAGAAACATTTTTTATTCTTTTTATTATTTATATCTTTATTCTTATAATAAAAATAATACTTATTTTTATTCATTTATTATTTATATGTATCAGTTATTTGTAAAATGTTGGAAACTATATTCATTAATTATTCCTAGCTTTTACAGGATTTTAAGACGCTGCATTCGTCTCGTCATTTCGTTAGACAAATAATGCAACATCTTTCATACAGGGTGCAATTTGCAGGTCTGCATCCCTGTCCGGTGGAGATAAAAATCCCTTTCTGAATCAAATGATGTTACAATTAGTGTAGAATTTAAAGTTAAAATAAAGAAAATGTTTTTAAATTCCAGTAAAAAGAGGCAAATTAGTGACAATTGGTGGCCAGAACGATAATATTTTCAGTCCCATAGTTTAACCAGTAGATGTCCTTCTGGCTGTTTAATAAATACGTGTAATCAAAACAGTATTACCGGTCATAACTGCGTTTTGTTTTGTTTTTTTGCTTTTTAACCTACATTTAGACATTATCAAGCACTCGATTTTTCTCTGTTTGAATTTTATTTTAATTCTTACATTTAAAAAGGTTCATTAACGACATTGCATGTTATTTTATGATATTCACATAAGAATACAACACAAGTCAAAATTAAGGCAAGTAAATAAGGAATTTAACCCAATAAAGAAACAAAAAATAAATAAAAGTTATGGTGCAACTCTGGTACAGAGATATTGCTCCACAATATGCAGTAGGATATGAAAGATGTTGCTTTATTTATCTCCCAGATATGAATCCAGTGTCTTAAAATTTAAAGCTAAGAATAATTCATGAATATAGTTTCTAACATTTTACAAATAACTGATACATATGAATAAAAATGTTTCTGCACTGCAAATTGCCATGGCTGGCGCTGTTCATTGGTCAGCCATCGACCAATAAAATTACTTAATTCGCACACTAGCCCCGCCCCCGGCTCTGCTCTCTCTCCTCTGCATTTACAAGTGCACAAGTGAGTTTGGCGCAAAAGGAGTAGCAAACGTTGAAGAGCTAGGATTTGAAGTTGTACTGCCAGATCTGAGAGGTTGTAAGTGGCGACTTTACGTTGTACAACAAAATGAAAGAAAAGTGCAAAAGTAAAAATGTCGTACACATATGTCTGTGTCATTTTCTTCACGTGAATGTCATTCTACACATTTATAGCTATTAATCTGCAACTTTGTCTTAAAAACACGATCTTTGTCCATGGGTGCTAATCGAAAGATTCAGCTTTTCACATCAGAGCTGTGTGTAAATTTCAACTTACAAATACAAATGTGAATATGACAAGTTCTCACATTCAAATCGGCAAGCTCTCGAGTTTTGATACTGATTTACCTTCATACGATTGTGAGATATAAACTTGCAGTTGCAAGAAAAAAAGTCTTGTGAGACAAGGTGCAATTACGTTTTTTAATTCAGTGGCTGAAACGGGCTTCCATATCATATGAAGTCATGAAGTCGTTTGAGAAACTGGTTCTGGCCTATCTGAAGGACATTACTGGACCCTTACTGGACCCCCTGCAGTTTGCTTACCGAGCAAATAGATCCGTGGATGATGCCGTAAACATGGCATTGCACTTCATTCTGCAACATCTGGACAGGCCACGGTCTTACTGTGAGGATCCTGTTTGTGGACTTCAGTTCAGCTTTCAATACCATCATTCCTACACTCCTCCAAACCAAACTGCTCCAGCTCTCTGTTCCCAGCCCTCTCTGTCAATGGATCAACAGCTTTCTGACAGATAGGCAACAGCAGGTGAGAATGGGGAAATTCATGTCCAGCAGTCGCACTATCAGCACCGGTGCCCCTCAGGGTTGTGTTCTCTCCCCTCTGCTCTTCTCCCTCTGCACCAACCATTGCACCTCTAAAGACTCCTCTGTCAAGCTCCTGAAGTTTGCGGATGACACCACACTTATCGGCCTCATTCAGGACGGTGATGAGTCTGCTTACAGACGGGAGGTTAAAGAGCTGGCTGTCTGGTGCAGTCATAACAACCTGGAGCTCAACACGCTCAAAACAGTAGAGATGATAGTGGACTTCAGGAGGAACCCCCCTGCACTTTCCCCACTCACCATCATGGACAGCACTGTGGCTACAGTGGAGACATTTAAGTTCCTGGGATCTTTCATCTCCCAGGACCTGAAGTGGGACACTCACGTTGACTCCATTGTAAAAAAGGCCCAACAAAGATTGTACTTCCTTCGCCAGCTGAAGAAGTTCAACCTACCACAGGAGGTGTTAAAGCAGTTCTACTCAGCTGTCATCGAGTCTGTTCTGTGCACATCAATAACTGTCTGGTTTGTCTCAGCTACAAAATCAGACATCAGAAGATTACAGAGAACAGTTCGGACTGCAGAGAGGATTATTGGTGCTCCTCTGCCCACCCTTCAAGAACTGTATACATCCAGGGTGAAGAAAAGAGCTCAGAAAATCACCCTGGATCCCTCACATCCAAGCCATTCACTCTTTGAACCTTTGCCATCTGGCCGACGTTACAGAGCCCCCAACACCAGGACAACCAGGCACAAGAACAGTTTTTTCCCCCAGGCAATCCGACTTATGAACAGCTAAATGTTCACCTCGTTGTGCAATAAAAATATGTGCAATAACTTCCATCAAGCATCAACAGCACAACTGTATATGCCACTTATTTCTTAATTCATTTTTCGATATAAATATTTTTTGTGTCTATATATATTTATATTTACATATGTATATTTTCTATTCTCTATTACCTTTATTTATTTTATTTTATTTTATTTTATTTTATTTTATTCTTTTATTGTCTGTGTTTTTGTCTATGCACCCTGGAAGCTAATGTCACAAAAACAAATTCCTTGTATGCGCAAGCATACTTGGCAATAAAGCTCTTTCTGATTCTGATTCTGATTCTGATATCTAATAGTTCTCACTAGAAATAAAGCAGATTTTGTGCTAAATGTATTAGTAGCATACATGAAAGTGCATTACATGTGTGTTTGGTGTTTCAGGAGCCAAGTGCGAGGCGAACACGTTTGACGGCGAGCGTTGTCTGTACGGAGCGCTGAGTGACCCCATCCGCCGTTTGCTCAAAGAGTACAAGCGCATCACGGCCAAAGCCATGCAGAGAGACTATTACGACCAGTTCCTGCAAACGTGAGGAGGATGCAAACACAAACACAAAACACAGTCACTTTCACAAACTCACTGGGCCTCACAGGGCTCTACGCTTACACTGTAAACCCGAACAGTGAAATGTACTGAAATGAAATGAGTTGTTTTCACTCAAATAAAGTTCATTGGACTTAATTGAAGTAAGTTCTGTAAACTCAAAATGTCGTTGTAGTAAACTGAACTTAGAATGATTGAGTTTTCTAGCTCCCAGCATGCTTTGCATCAGACCACATGGAAAATAAATGTTGAAATTAAGTGTTATTTAGTGTTTTTTTGCACAAGGTTAACATAGGGAGACATTAGTTAGTACATAAATGTTGTGTTATGTTAGGATTTACATAGGTTTCTGTTCTGTTGAATTTGTTGTGTTACCGTTGTAAAGAGTAGAGCCTGTGGTTTTGGTTGAGGATGGACAACAACATTTGAAGACTACATATACTGCATGTTCTTTGACAATTTAAATGCAAGTATATATTAAGAGTCTTTCTGATAACCACTTTAGCATGTGCTGATGTGTTATAGCTAATTAGTACTAAGTATTTTTGCATTAAATTTTTTATATCTGGTTAAATTAAAACATTAAATATGATAAACAGTATTTTTAAGGATACTGTACTTAAATATTAAATAAAATGAAATTTAAATATGTAAGTTTTTATTTGTTATAAATTGTGTTTACTCAAGAATTTTGAAATGTTTACTCAAAAGTTTTGAGGTAATTGAGGTTTTGAGGCATTTTGTTTTTACCTTTTATAATGGCGTTTTTTATTAGAAGGATGTCATCTTTTATGTTAAGTTTAAAAAAATATATATTTATAATCTTTATTTGTGACCCTGGAGCACAAACCAGTCTTAAGTCGCTATAGCCAAAAATACATTGTATGGGTCAAAATTCTAGTTTTTTTTTATGCCAAAAATCATTAGTTTAGTTCGTAAAGATTATGTTCCATTAAGATATTAGGTAAGTTTCCTACCATAAATATATCAAAACTTAATTTTTGATTACTAATATGCATTGCTAAGAACATTTGGACAACTTTAAAGGAGATTTTCTCTATATTTTTATTTTTTTGCACCCTCAGATTTTCAAATATATCTCAGACAAATATTGTCCTATCATAACACACTGCAAAAAATGCTTTTCTTACTTAGTTTTTTTGTCTTGTTTCCAGCCAAAATATCAAAAAAATCTTAAATCAAGGAGGATTTTCTAGACAAGTAACAATTATTGTCTTGTTTTCAGGAAAAAAAAAGTCTAAATTAAGTGAGTTTTTGCTTTAAACAAGCAAAATAATCTGTCAATGGGGTAAGAAAAATAATCTTATTTCAAGATGAAAGATAAATGCAAGGTTTGCATTTATAATATTTCATAATTCTGACAATTTTCTCAGAAAGTTTATATCTTACAATTCTGACTTTTTGTTTACGCTATAGAATAAAAAACTACATTTTAATAGAATTTTCCTCACAATTCTGGCTTTTTGTTTACGCTTCAGAATAAACAAATACGTTTTAATTGACCTTATAAAATAAATCCTAATTTAATCATGACAAACTATTTATCGTTGGAAAGGTCTAAGACTCCTAAATAGATATTTTGCTATTTTTTGGTGTTACAAATGAGGTAGGAAAAGTAATAGATTTATTTATGACAAGAATGCACCTCAAAAATCTACTTCATAACAGGAGTTCTGTCCTTTGTCACAAAAAAGACTTTCTTCGTTGCCTTTTTCTCGATCACGCTTTAGAAATCATAAGAAATTATAGATCACTTGACAACTTAAAATCTCAAAATTCATCCTTTGAAAAGCATTTTAAAATCAGACATTGAACTACGATGGAAAATGTACATCAAAATCATATCACAAACTGTTTTTGTTCAGGAATTATAAAAAAAATAAGTTTAAATACTGCATTTACACATATTTGTTAAAAATGGCAGTGAGTGTTAAAGGGTTAAAGGGTTAGTTGTGGAATATGGAGAGCTAAATAGGCCATAATGCTTATAAATATTTCGTTATATTTATTGGTATTTAATATAGGTATAAATGAGTGTCATTGTTTGCAAATATAAGGTTAAAGGGTGTTTCAGAGTAAGATAATGGTTTCCTTCCTCTTTTTTGGCCGGGTTTTGTTTCTTTGTGTCGTAGGGGCAAGGCTTCTAAAGCGGGGTGTTTTTAGGGGCGTGATATTTAAATGACAATCGCTTTGAGCCGCCATACAAATGTTTCATGAATCCCACATGAACTCTGTCGTACGTTAGATTGATAAATGAAGCCCAATGTGTGCTGCTTCTCCTGTGTTTAGGCTTCTGGAGCAGGGAAACTACAGCGATGTGACGTTTATGGTGCACGGGGAGATGTTTAAGGCCCATCGCTGTATCTTGAGCGCCAGATCAGAATACTTCGCCCATATGCTGGAGACCAAGTGGAAGGGGAAGAGTGACATTACTCTCAAACATCCACTGGTAGGCGCTGTTTCATTACACACACATCTGTCGCTCTGCTGACTGTCCTCACTGTGCTCTGTGTTTATTTCACAATTTGGAGTTTGTTTGGACTCTCTTTCTCAGGATTGTGAGGTATAAACTTCCCATTTTGACTTTCTCGCAGTTTTTCTCTCACAATTCTCCAAATTGCACGTTTGCACCTTGCAATTCTGACTTTTTGTTTCCACTAGGCTTTTTCTCACAATTCAGACTGTTTATGTCTCACACTTCTGAGTTTATAGCTCACAATTCGGATTTAACAGAATTAAAAAATGTCTGAAAATTCTGAAATTGCTCTCACAACTCAGACTTTTTCTCCAAAATGCAAGTTTATAATCTTGCAATTCTGACTTTTTGTTTCTGCTACAGAATAAAAAAACAAATTAATTGACCTTTCTCACAATTAAACTTTTTGTTTTCAGAATAATATCTTGTAATTCTGACAATTTTCTCATAATTATAACTTACTTTTTAACTCTTTTTTTTTTTTTCTCACAATTTTGTAAGTTGTGTATCCCACAGTTGTATATCCCACAATTAAGTTGTATATCCCAGTATATTAAGTTGTATATCCCACAATTCTGACTTTTCTGCAAAATGCACATTTGTAACTTGCAATTCTGACTTTTCATTTAAACTTCAGAATAAAATAAATGTAATTGACTTTCATACAATTTTTAGCATTTTTTTTTTGGCAAAATTCACGTTTAAATCTTGCAATTCTGAAGCATAAAAAATTGCAAATTTTGCATTTATTATATTTCGTAATTCTGACAATTTTCTCAGTTTCTCAATTCTGAGTTTGTAGCTTACAATTCGGACTTTATTTTCCTCACAGTTTGTAGTTTGCATCTGGCAATTCTGACTTCACAGAATAAAAAATGAAAAATGTATCTTACGTTTTATCTGACAAGTCTGACTTTTTTCTTGCAATTGTAAGTTTATATCTCACAATTCTGAAGGTTGCTGGCAATTCTGACTTTTTGTTTCTGCTACAGAATAAAAAAAAGTTTTCACAATTCAGACTTTCTCTTCAAATTGCAAGCTTTACATATATTTCTCATAATTCTGACAAATTTTCTCACAGTTCTGAATTTGTCACAATTCTGACTTTTTTTTTCTTCAGAATTTGGAATAAAAAATAGAAGAAAAAAATGTAATTGACTTTCTCACAATTTTTACTGTTGTTGTTTTTTTTTTTTTAGCAAATTGCAAGTTTAGAGCTTGCAATTCTGACCTTTTTGTTTCTGCTACAGAATAAACAAATACATTTAAATTGAGCTTTTCTCACAATTTAGACTTTATTTTTCTGAATTGCAAGTTTTGCATTTATAATATCGCATAATTCTCATAATTTTTCTCTCAGTTCTGAATTTATGTCATAAAAAAATTAGTTCATAGTTTACAATTCTGACTTTTTCTCAGACTTTTTGTTTCTGCTACAGAATTAAAAACAAATTAATTGACCTTTCTCACAGTTAAACTTTTTATTTTCAGAATAATATCTTGTAATTCTGACAATTTTCTCATAATTATAACTTACTTTTTAACTCTTTTTTTTTTCTCACAATTTTTTATATCCCACAATTCTGGCTTTTCTGCAAAATGCACATTTGTAACTTGCAATTCTGACTTTTCGTTTAAACTTCAGAATAAAATAAATGTAATTGACTTTTTCGTACAATTTTTAGCATTTTTTTTTTTTGGCAAAATTCACGTTTAAATCTTGCAATTCTGAAGCATAAAAAATTGCAAATTTTGCATTTATTATATTTCGTAATTCTGACAGTTTTCTCAGTTTCTCAATTCTGAGTTTGTAGCTTACAATTCGGACTTTATTTTCCTCACAGTTTGTAGTTTGCATCTGGCAATTCTGACTTCACACAATAAAAAATGAAAAATGTATCTTACGTTTTATCTGACAAGTCTGACTTTTTTCTTGCAATTGTAAGTTTATATCTCACAATTCTGAAGGTTGCTGGCAATTCTGACTTTTTTTTCTGCTACAGAATAAAAAAAAGTTTTCACAATTCAGACTTTCTCTTCAAATTGCAAGCTTTACATATATTTCTCATAATTCTGACAAATTTTCTCACAGTTCTGAATTTGTCACAATTCTGACTTTTTTTTCCTTCAGAATTTGTAATAAAAAATAGAAGAAAAAAAATTAATTGACTTTTTCTCACAATTTTTACTGTTGTTGTTGTTTTTTGTTTTTGTTTTTGTCTGACCTTTTTGTTTCTGCTACAGAATAAACAAATACATTTAAATTGACCTTTTCTCACAATTTAGACTTTTTAATTTAATATAATATATAATTTAATTTAATATAATTTTTTCTCTCAGTTCATAGCTCACAATTCTGACTTTTTCTCAGAACGGCACATTTATATTGCAGAATTGTACATTTATATCTGAGCTACAGAAAATTATGAGATAAAAAAAAAATGTCAGTTACTTTTTTATTTTTTATTATTATTTTTTTTTTACTTCATGGCGCAAATGGGCTTCCATACAAATGATATTATGTCAAAGGAGCTCATGTGGTGTATTTGCAATGCATGCTTTTTCATACTTTCATAGAAACATAAAAATTGAGAAATGTCACTTTTCTGAAAAGTAAATTATGCAACCTTCTTATCATTTAGGATTAAACATGTAATTGTTACTAATAAATGTTTACACTTTGCAGACTTTGAAATTAGGAAAACAACAAGCGATTCATTATAAAATATTTAGACATATAAAATGTTTAGGGATCAAGAAAAAGAGTTTGTTTCATGTTTTCTTCAGAAAGCGTTAATGCTGCTGTTCATGTCTTTTTGAGCTGCTTTAATGGTCTTCTTGTGGCTTGTGTTAAATTTCTCTCTTATAACCTTAAACTTCAGCATGCATTAAACTCCCATGATCCTAATTTGTCAATTATAATTGCTTTTTTCAGGTCAATCCTGCTGCATTTGGTGCAATCATGCAGTATTTCTACACTGGTGAGCATCACACTATGACCAAGAGTTTGCAGGTGTGCCAGACAGTGTTATCCTCCACCATGTGCTGTCTTTTTCCAGGTCGTTTGGATATAGATGTGAATTACGTGGAGGACTGCAAGCGTTTGGCGAAACAGTGCAAGATCAGCGAGCTGATTGAGGAGCTGGAAGTGAAGTGCAAACAGGTTTATGAGTTTGGTGAGGAGCCGTGAAGCTCATTTGAAACTCATCGTTTAACGTTGCTTCGCTGCGGTGTTAACAAAAAATAGATAACTGCATTACTACCGTTTTAGTCTTTTTACTGCTACCCAAGGCTGTATTTATTTGATCAGAAGTACAGTAAAATTGCTAAATATATTATTACAATTTAAAATATTTTTATATTTGAATACATTTTAAAATCTAATTTATTTATGTGGTGCAATGCTGATTTTTGTTCCTTCAGAAATCATTCTGATATGCTGATTTGCAGCTCGAGAAACATTTCTTCTTCTTATCAGTGTTGAAAACGATTAATATATTTGTGCAAACCTTGATAATTCGAGTCTTTGATGACTAGACAGTTCAAAAGAACACTATTTATTTAAAATAGAAGTCTTTTGTGGCATTATAAATGTCTTTAATGTCGCTTTTGATCAATTTGTTTAACTAAATTTGTCTTTGAAAAAAAACACTCACTTTTAAACAGTGTTTATTTATGGGATGTAATATTTTTCTGATCATACTGCTGTGCAACCTGCATAAACCTGCCCCTGTTGGTTTGGCAGTAGCTTATTGCCTACACTTTTCTTCATTTAAATTTATACTATATATACTTTTACTTAAAACGCGCTAAAATCCCAGCCTCAGCCCAATCAGAAACACCAGGACTTGCATAGAAGCCTATACTGCCGTGCAAAGGCAAAAGACCTTAACTTCGATTTTTGGTCGTAAATGAGTTATTGATATTTTTGGGACATTCAAGGCATCCTTTATCATGTGCATAAGTATCTTGAGTATTAAACATTTAAGAACCACTGCAATGAGACTCTAGTGATCGCTAGATTTTATACACGTTACTGTAATGATTTTGTAAATGGCGATCAGCAACCAAATATTGATAATGTGGAAGTTACTGCCTTTTGCCTTGGTGTGACTTCTCACTTTTTGCAAACACTGCAAAGGCAGAGTACAGTAACTTCAAAATAGGGGTAAAAATAAACTTTGAGCTCACAGTTTTTTTAATGTAGATCATTTTCATTACTAAAACATATAATTGCCAAATTTTTGTGTCCTGCCTATAATTAATTTGGCTGGACAAATCAAATAAAAAACTTTAAAGTCATTTTTCTCAGTTTCACACTCATACATATACATATACATATACATCAGAGCCTGGAAAAATGCATTTTTTACAGAAAGATGTCAGATGGATTTAGAGGCTTTTGCATTTGTATTCTTCATACATATATATCGGCCGATATATCAGTCTTTATATATATATATATATATATATATATATATATATATATATCGGTATCTGTCTTTTTAT
Organism: Cirrhinus molitorella; assembly: GCA_033026305.1. Taxonomy (NCBI): domain Eukaryota; kingdom Metazoa; phylum Chordata; class Actinopteri; order Cypriniformes; family Cyprinidae; genus Cirrhinus; species Cirrhinus molitorella. The sequence goes on from CM065125.1 coordinate 1,081,696, forward strand.
ATATATATATACCGATATATTGGTATTGGTCTTTTTTATAGATCTTTATAAAACGGTTAGTTCCATTCCTGGATTCTGATTGGTCAGCAGCTGTGTTTTATTCACGATACAGCACGGCTATGACCGTTCCACCCAATGGTTCTTAGTATCACTGCGCAGCACCCTTAGCAACCACCCTTAGCAACATAAACATATATTAGTTCTTATTAGTTCTTATTAGAAAGCAATAAGAGCTAGTAAAGTAAAGTAAATTCAAGTAAATTTTGATTTATATGACGTTAGATGAGTGGTTTGATTAACAATTTGGAAATACACACCGATTTCTGCTAAGGACAGCACCATTAAACTGTCTGACATGCTTAATCCAACACACCTGAAGTACTCGTAAACAAAGTCTGGTTTGATGTGCAGTTACACACGGACTTATAGAAAAAGAGGGGAACCGAGAACTCATGCCAGACTCATTCAACATTTTAACCGAAGAAAATGGTCTCAAGTATGGCACAATGAGCTTTAACTTGTTTATCAGGCGGCTTTGCGTATATCCGCTTCTAATACCCTCCGATGTGCATCATTCAGTGTCCTGCATTAGCCAAAATCATGACTGTCTTTGAAATATGTTTGATGATTGCGGCTGATGCGCCCGCTCTGTGTCCCGCATCTGGGATGCTGCTGTTCACACGCGAGAGCACTCCAGGGAAGGAGAGCGAGTGGCCCGCCAGGCGTTTTCATCCGGCACGTGAGGCAATTGGAATAAACTGGCTAATTTGATGCAATATCAGTAAAGTCCAATAGATGTCGCATTTAGTGTGGTATATAGCGGCTTTCGCTTTTTTACGCTTCGTTAAACATAAGCGCCTAGTCATTCTTGACGGCATCCAAACCGCACATCTCAGATACAAAATAAAAAGTCAAAATATACACCCTGTGTAAAACTGGCACATTTGTAAAATGTTGCTGTTTTTAAAAATGTGAAAGTGTTAATTTGTTGGACAAGTGCAAAACAGATTGGTGACTATGAAAGGCAAGTGAGTTTGCATTGCGCATTTACCAGCAACGTTCAGTTTCTCTTTTAAATAATTTGGCTGGGCGTTTATAATAAATGTTTATAGTGAACGCCACTATAATTTGTGCTTGTTTTTTTACTTACAGTGTCAGTCACATGTTTTTGAATAGTTCCTAGCCTGTTTGTATTTAAGTTCCATGAAATGACCCCTTCAGCCGTGATTTATTTACGATACAGCACGGCCTCTCGTACCTTATTGCTTACATATATCGGTATCGGCCTTTTTATATATATATATATATATATATATATATCGGTATTGGTCTTTTTTATAGATCTATATATCGGTATTGGTCTTTTTTTTACTCCCTAATATCGGTATCGTATCGGTATATATATATATATATATATAGATATATCGGTATTGGTCTTTTTTTTACTCTCTAATATCGGTATCGTATCGGTATATATATATATATATATATATATATATATATACACCGATATATCGGTATTGGTCTTTTTTATAGATCTATATATCGGCCGATATATCGGTAACAGTCTTTTTTTACTCCCTAATATCGGTATCGGCCTCAAAAAACCCATATCGGTCGGGCTCTAGATGAAACCTCATCCAATAAATAATGTTAATGTTAAATGTTGAACAAATGTATTTAAATTAATAAATAACTAAAAAACTGTATGCTGATAGCCATAATTTAAAATAAAAATCAGCGGTATTTATTTTGTACGTTATATTTATTTATTTATTTATCAGTAATTTCAGTTTTGTGTATTAGATCGATTTCTGAAAGACACTGAAGATTTGAGTAATGATGCTGAAATAAACATTTGTAATAATTTCAGGATTTTGGGTGAGCAATTTAGTTAGTGTTGATGAATCAGTATTTCTTTAAAAGAAATCTTGACTTCTCAACTCTGTTTCTTTTCTGTCTCTGTCAGTGTCTAATAAGCCTGGTACGTGTGTGAAGGTGTTGACTCTGGATCCTCATAACTTTCAGCTGCAGGATGGAATGGCTCTTCTGGCTGACAGCGCACTTCCTGCTGAGCTGCGGGTGAGAGGATGCAACTTGTGGTTTAATTCATAGTATTATTTAATATTCAATATTCAGATGCCAGTTCCTGCTACCCTGCTGGAGCTGGAGGCTTTTCACGTGGCACATGGGGAACAAAATTACCTCAAGGACCTAGAAATTCTTTTATGTTGTTTAGTATTTGACATTTAAAAAAAAAAACTAACTTTTTTCTCATGAACTGCACGTGTAGTGGAGATGAGTTTATGGACATTGTTTTTAAAAGCTTACAAATGACATTGTATTTGTTTTTGTGCATTTAGAAATTAAATTGTAAGACATCAATGCATCTCCATACACTAATGTTCAAACATGATTTTTTTTTAAAGAAATTAATACTTTTATTCATCAAGGACATATGAAATTGGTCAGAAGTGAGAGTAGAAACATTTATAGTATTAAAGATTTCTGTTTCAAAGAAATGCTGTTTTTTTTTTGTTTTTTTTTACATTCTAGTCATCAGTGAATCTTCATTTTCCACAAAAATATTAAGCAGCACAACTTTTTTTATCATTATTAATTATAATAAATGTTTCTTAAGCAGCAAGTCAGACACTGAAGACTGGAGTAATGATTCCGAAAATTCAGCTTTGCATTGCAGAAGTAAATTATATTTTAAAATATATTCACATAGAAGATATTTATCTTAAATTATAACAATAATTCACAATATTACAGATTTTTGACACACATACAAGACTTAAAAAAGGTAACGTTGAAGACTGGAGTAATGAAGCTTTGCATCACAGAAATAAATTACATTTTAAAATCAATTCAAATAGAAAATATTTATCTTGAATCATAATAATATTTCATAATATTACAGATTTTTCTGTATTTTTTGACACACGTTCAAGACTTTAAAAAGGTAACATTGATAATAGCAAATGTTTCTAAAAATCAGTATATTAGATTGTAATGATACTAAAAATTCAGCTTTGCATCACAGAAATAAATTATATTTTAAAGTATATTCAAATAGAAAATATGTATCTTAAATTATAATAATATTGCACAATATTACAGTTTTTGACACACATATACAAGACTTAAAAAAGGTAACACTGATAATAGGAAATGTTTCTTACGAACAATCAGCATATTAGAATGATTTCTGAAGGATCATGTGACACTGAAGACTGGAGAAATAAATAAATTAATAAATTAGATTTTAAAGTGAATTACAACAGGAAATTGCAGTAATATTTCAGGGGTTTTTTTCAGTATTTTTGATCACAGCTTTGAGCATAAGTGACTTACATTAAAAGCATTAAATTGTAATGTTAATTAAATTGTAATAATGTTTCACAATATTAAAAACAGTTGGTGTTTGGTGTTTAGGTTGGATACGGTCAGCTTCCGTTCGATCTGACCGACAGTTTTCCGAGTTATCCTGACATCTGCTTGCGGGTGGAGGGCTATGACTTCCTGTGTCATAAGGTCAGTGTTGAAAAGGCAATCGAAGACATCAATCTGATATCTGTCTCTTTTTTGAAGTACTGAGAGTCATTTATTAGAATGACTGTGGTGCTTTAGTATTGTGGTCTGATGAAGTGTGTTTGTGTGCAGGCGTTTTTCTGCGGTCGTAGTGATTATTTTAAGGCGCTCTTGGAGGATCATTTCAGCGAGGGTGAAACTCTGCAAACTCATCCCAGTATTCCTGTCATCACCCTTCATGATGTGTCTCACGACTTGTTTACAAGAATCCTTTACTACATCTACAGCGATAACACTCAGGTACACACTATGAACACTACACACTACCTCCACTGATCACCGGAGGATTGCAAGACAAAAAAAGCAGAAAAAAAGTATTAAAATTACAAAATAAAAATGAAATAAAAAGCTAAATAGAAATATAAAAAAGAACATAACGGAAATAAAAAATGAAAGTCAAAATATGAATTAAATTAATTGAAACAAAGCAGGAATGCAATTCCTTGAAAGTAATACAATTACAAAAAACTAAATAGAAATAAAAAACTAATAGAAATTACAAAACCACATCACTAAAATAAAAACTACATTAAAATATGAATAAAGTAATTGAGATAAAGCAGAAATAAATTAAAAAAAGCAATAAAAAGAATAACAATTAAATGAAAACATAAAAGACAAACGAAAATATAAAAATGAAAAAAGATGAAATAAAATACAATTAAATTAAAAAGTACTAAAATGACTAAAAATGAAACACAAACTAAGTAGAAATATAAAAATTCATTATAAAAGCACATAACAAAATAACTGAAATTAAATAGAACTGAAAATATAAAAATTAAAATTGTCAAAATATAACTAAATAGAAAAAAATGTAAAATAAAAACTAATAGAAATTATTACTATTTACTACAATTAAATTAAAATAGTACTAAAATGACAAAACTCTAAATAGGAATATATAAAAACTAATATGAAGTAATTGAATAAAGTAATTGTATATAGAATAAAGTAAAAATTTAATTAAATTTAAAAAGTACAAAAATGACTAAAAATGAAAACTAATTAGAAAAATAATATAAATAAATAATAGAAATTATAAAAGCACCTAACAAAATAACTGAAATTAAAAAGAAAACTGAAAATATAAAAATTTAAACTGTCAAAATAGACAATTTTGAAAAATAAAAACGAATAGAAATTCTAAAAGCACATATGATTACTACAATTAAAAAAAAACTAATATATATATATATATATATATATATATAATGTATATGTGTGTGTGTGTGTGTGTGTAAAAAAAAATATGAATAAATGAATTGAAAAAAGCAGGAATTACATTAAAAAGTGCTAAAATGACAAAAAAATACATAGAAATATAAAAATTAATATAAACTACAAATAACTGAAATAAAAAATAAAACTAAAAACAAAGTCAAAATATGAATAAATGAATTGAAATAAAGCATTTAAGTACTTAAATGACTACAAATAAAATTGAAATAAAGCTAAACGGAAATATAAAAACTAATAGAAATTGTAAAAGCACATAAAATAACTGACATTTAAAAAGAAAACTGAAAATATTAAAATTAAAACTGTCAAAATGTAACTCAATAGAAAATGTAGGAACAATAAAAATGAATAGAAATTCTAAAAGCACATATGATTACTACAATTAAAAAAAAAAAAAAAAAAAAAATATATATATATATATATATATATATATATATATATATATAACTAAATAAAAAATATGAATAAATGAATAAAAAAGCAGGAATAAAATAAAATAAAAAAAGACAAAAAATTAATAGAAATATAAAAACGAATATAGACTACAAATAACTGAAATAAAAAATAGAACTAAAAACAAAGTCAAAATATGAATAAATGAATTGAAATAAAGCGTTTAAGCACTTAAATGACTAAAAATAAAATTGAAATAAAGCTAAACAAATATATATATATATAAATATAAATATATATATATATAAATATATAAAAGCTAATAGAAATTGCAAGGGCACAACAAGATTACTAAAATAAAAAATGACATTATAAAGTCAAAATATGAACAAATAATGTATAATATGAGTATATCACATTGATTTAATTTCTTGATTGGAGCACACTTCATAAGGGCTGTGCTTTTATTTCATTGCATCCTCCTTGAAAGCTTGATGAAAATGTCAGACTCTTTGACGTCCCGAGTGTTTCCTGAGGGATGTGTTTGCGTGTGTTTCTCCAGCTGTGTCATGAGAACGTGTCTGAGGTGCTGTGTGCGGCGGACATGTATCTGTTGCCGGGTCTGAAGCGTCTGTGCGGCAGGACTCTGGCTCTGCTGCTGAACGAGGATAATGTGCTGCACATGTGGAAGACGGCCAAACTCTTCCGGCTCTCGCGCCTCGAGGACCACTGCACTGAATACATGGCCAAGATCATCGAGCGGGTGCTGCACAATACACCGGCTTTACGCAAACTTCACCCATATAAATTGTAATATTAGTATAGTATTAAAAAAAAATATATTTAAGTTAATTATTTAATATTTATTGATATTTAATTATATTTTATGTAAATATAAGTAATATATAAGTTTGTGTTAATATAAAATATTTAATATATAATTATATAAATATATACTATATTATTTGTGTCTTTAAATATTTAAAAAATGCAATATTTAATTTGATTAATATTGAATTTTATATGAATATATATTTCTATAATATAAATGTAACTTTAAATATTTAATTAAAATAATATTAATTAGAATATTATTAGAAAGTATGAAATATTTAATTCAAATATAACATTTTATATCATTTTAATTTAATTATGTAATATATTTTATGTTATATTTAATTTATATTTTATATAATAATTTTATCATTTTGATATTTATATAATATAAATATAATTCTGTAATATAAATATATGTTCTCTCTCTCTGTATGTGTATGTGTGTGTATGTGTATATATATATATATATATATATATATATATGTGTGTAACTTCATTACATATTTAATTCAAATATTTATATAATGTAAATATGATTTTTTAATATAAATATTTTAAATAAACATTCTTATATATATATATATATATATTAAAAAGTATATAAAATAAAAATAAAAAATATAATATATATTATAGGTATTTTATTTGCAAAAATGAAATATTTAATATATTTATATAATGTAAATAAAATTTGAAATATTTTAATATTTTAATAATTAATAAATATTACAATATTATTTGAAAATCTGAAATATTTAATTAAAATAATGTCAAATTGTATATTAATATATTATATTTATGTAATAAAACATATATTTTAAAATATTATAATATTATATAATATTACAAAACAATATTTAATGTTAAATACATAATTTTAAATGATTAATTAAAATAATATTTATATTAATATAAATATAATTCTGTAAAAATATGATTAGAATGTTATTGGGAAATAAATATACGTTCATGTTTATATAATATAAAGATATCAAAAGTATTTGTATAATATTAGAAAATTATTTTAATAAAAAATAAAAGTATAAGCTTATATTAATTAAATATATTATTTTTATATTGAAAACGTTATATTATATCATATTTTAAACTAATGAAGTTTGAAATAAAATACAAAAATGAAACCGTTATATTTGTACAGTATAATACAATTTTGTATAATTTAAAAAAAATAAAATAGAATCTTAATTAAATATTTTTTTAAAATAGAAAAAGCATTATGTAAAAATATATATTTTTAAATCTTATAGCAAATATTTGTTTTATAGTTAGTTATATTAAATTAATATTATATAACTACATATCTATATAAAAAGTTATATATTTCTTGTAATTTTATTATAAAACATTTTAAAATATAAAATAACTATTTTAATCTAAATATATATTTTACTAATATAAAGATATAAAATATATTTGTGTAACTTTAAATGTTTTTAAATATATAAAAAATAAATATTTGATTTTAAATATAAACGTATATTTATTTAATCTAATAACTTATAATATTAAATGAAATACTTCAAAGCAATAAATAACACACACATATATGAAATCTATTTTTATAATATTAGAAAGTTCTTTAAAAAATAAAAATGAATACAATTTTTTTTATAGAATCTTGTATTAAATATTACTTTTTCTATTTAAAAAAGCATTATATAAAAATATATATTTTTAAATCATATAACATATATTTGTTTTATAGTTATATATATATATATATATATATTAAATTAATAACATATAAAAAGTTATATATTTCTTGTAATTTCATTATAAAACATTTTAAAATATAAAATAACTATTTTAATCTAAATGTATATTTTACTAATATAAAGATATAAAATATATTTGTGTAACTTTAAATGTTTTTAAATATATAAAAAATAAATATTTGATTTTAAATATAAACGTATATTTATTTAATCTAATAGCTTATAATATTAAATGAAATACTTCAAAGCAATAAATAACACACACATATATGAAATCTATTTTTATAATATTAGAAAGTTCTTTAAAAAACAAAAATGAATTAAATTTTTTTTATAGAATCTTGTATTAAATATTACTTTTTCTATTTAAAAAAAATATAAAATATATAAAAATATATATTTTTAAATCATATAACATATATTTGTTTTAGTTATATATATATATATATATATATATTAAATTAATATTATATAAAAAGTTATATATTTCTTGTAATTTCATTATAAAACATTTTAAAATATAAAATAACTATTTTAATCTAAATGTATATTTTACTGATATAAAGATATAAAATATATTTGTGTAACTTTAAATTTTTTTAAATATAAACGTATATTTATTTAATCTAATAGCTTATAATATTAAATGAAATACTTCAAAGCAATAAATAACACACACATATATGAAATCTATTTTTATAATATTAGAAAGTTCTTTAAAAAATAAAAATGAATAAAAAATTTTTTATAGAATCTTGTATTAAATATTACTTTTTCTATTTAAAAAAGCATTATATAAAAATATATATTTTTAAATCATATAACAAATGTTTTTAAATATATAAAAAATAAATGTTTGATTTTATTTAAATATCAACGTATATTTATTTAATCTAATAGCTTATAATATTAAATGAAATAGTTTACAGCAATAAATAATAACATTTTTATTTTTATAGAGATGTAAATTGTTCTAAAAACAAACAAAACAAAGCTATTTCCTGCTGACTGTTCAGCTTCACTGGAAAATGCATCACTTTATTTCCATCTAATGTTTTGCTTTATTCGTGTCAGCTGGTGGAAAGGCCTGATTTTGCCGATATGATCAGAGAGGACGCTGGGAACGTTGCGGCCCGGCAAGAAACCGACTCCATTCCTCTGGTGGACGAGATCCGTTTCCACATCGCCAGCGACGTCCAGACGTTCAGCGCCATCGAGGAAGCAAACCAGAAACTCAGCGCTCTGGAGCTCCTGCTGGCCAGCATCGGCCTGGAGTGCTGAACAACACTAAAACAAAGCTAAAACCTCCATCAAACGCTTCCTGAATGCTTCACTGCACAGATACTCCGTAGCAAACCAGCAGCGCATTAGCAGAAACCAACTAAAATGCTCAGCTCAAACCAAAAACAGGCAGAAATACAGTCAAATATTGCGCTGCAGCTTCCTGTCTTTAGTTTCTGTTGTTTTTAATGAACAACTTCACCGGTAGCCAGCCTTATATATCAGGACAAGCTGAGCTTAGCCTTCGTTTCTTCCAGATTCATCACTGACAGATGTAGCAGAGCATTGATCAAGCTTTATAAGGAAGATGCAAAGCGTTACTAGATTTTTGTTAGATTAAAAGCAATATATGGGCCCAAATGGAAACTAATTATGATTAAAGCAAAATATATTTTTTTTTACCCATTATATTTTTAACTTATCATTTAAAAATCTACTAATAATAGCATTTGTAATCAGAAAAAAAAATTATTTGTAGGTCAAAATGTAAACAAATTCATCTTGAGTGTCGCTGTCAAGAAAAAAAACATTGTGCTCTGAATTAAAAAAAATTTTTTTACTCAAAATATTTTCAAATTATCAGTCGAAAATATACTAATAATAACATTTGTAATAATTAAAATTAAAAAATTTGGTCAAAGACATCTTGTTACTGTCAAAAAAAAAAAACTCAGAATTTTATTTATTTTGTATTGTAACTTTTCACTCAAAATATGCTCACAATACACTTTTTAAAAATAGATTTATATTAAATTAAAATGATACATAGCTCCAAATGTAAACAAATTATGATTAAAGCAAAAGAAAACACACACACACTAATATGATTTTTTTTTTTTTTTTTTTTACCCATTAAACATATCATTTAAAATCTACTAATAATAGCATTTGTAATCATAAATATCTATGAAATAAAGCCATCTATGAAATAATATATATATTAAAAACACATAGTATTATTATTTATTTATTTTTTTTGCTTTAATGACACAATTTTTGTCGTTTTTAATTTCATACAAAGCTATTATTAAAAATTGTATTGTGAGCATATTTTGAGTGACAAGTGTTATATAGTTTTATATTTTGAGTACAAAAATGCATAGTATTTAGTCTTTTTTTTTATTGAAACAATTTTTTTAGTTTGTTTACATTTTGATCTACAAATAGCTTTTTTATTTCGTAAATATTTATGATTACAAATGCTATTATTAGTAGATTTTAAATGACAAGTTGAAAATCTATATTAAAATGCATAGTATTTGGTCTTTTTTTGTTTTTTGTTTTTTTTGCTTTAATGACATAATTTGTTTACGTTTGGACCTATATATTGTTTTTAATTTAATACCACTCTATTATTCTTTTTTTTTTTTTACTTTTTATTTGTAACTTTTCACTCAAAAATATGCTCACAATACAATTTTTAATAATAGATTTGTATGAAATTAAAACTGATATATAGGTCCAAATGTAAACTAATTATGATTAAAGCAAAAGAAAAAAAACATACTAATATTTAATATTTTCAACTTATCATTTAAAATATATTAATAATAGCATTTGTAATCATAAATATCTATGAAATAAAAAAAGCCATTTGTAGGTCAAAATGTATCAATATAATGTGTATTAAAAATACAATTTTTTCGCTTTAATTTTATTATTAAAAAGTGTGTTGTGAGCATATTTTGAGTGAAAAGTTAAAAAATATTTTGAAAAAAAAAAAAATACATCAATGTTTTTTTTTTTGTTTTTTTTTTCCCAACAGTGACACTGAAGCTAAATTTCTGGACATTTTGACCTACTTTTTAAATTTCATAGATATTCATTATTACAGATGTTGTTATTATTAGTATATTTTGAGTGACCAGTTGAAATTATGAGTGTACAAAAATACATAGTATTTAGTCTTTCTTTTTTCTTGGCCTTAATGACATAATTCGTTTACATTTGGACGTATATATAGTTTTTATTTAATACAAATCTATTATTAAAAATGTATTTATTTTTTACTCAAAATGTTTTCTACTTTTCACTCAAAATATTCTCAAAATACAATTTTTAATAATAGATTTGTATTAAATTAAAACATTATATAGGTCCAAATGATAACAAATAGCAAAAGAAAACAAAAAACTGTTTTTTGTTTTTTTTTACCTGTTATATTTTCAACTTATTTAAATATACTAATATAACATTTGTAATCATAAATATATATTAGGTCAAAATGTCAAGAAATTTGTCTTGAGTGTTACTCTCAAAAAAAAAACAAAAAAACATTGATATACTCAGAATTTTAGTTTATTTTTTTATTTTCCAAAATACTTTTAACTTTTCACTCAAAATATGCTCAATCAAATATTTTGAAAAATACATCAGTGTTTTTTTTCTCGACAGCAACACTAAAGCTAAATTTCTTGACATTTTGACCTACTTTTTAAATGTAATAGATATTTATTATTACAATGTTATTATTAGTATATTTAGAAAATATGAGTGTAAAAAAATACACAGTATTTAGTTTTTTTTTTGTTTTTTTGCTTTAATGACATAATTAGTTTACATTTGGACCTATATAGTGTTTTAATTTAATACAAATCTATTATTAAAAAGTGTATTGTAAGCATATTTTGAGTGAAAAGTAAAACATATTTTGAAAAAGAAAAAATACATCAATGTTTTTTTTTCTTGTCCAGAAATTTAGCTTCAGTGTAGCTGTCGTTTTTACCTACTTTTTAAATTTCATGGATATTTATTATTACAGATGTTATTGTTTGTATTTTTTTTACACTCAAAATATACTTAGTATTTAGTCTTTTTTTTTGTTTTGGCTTTAATGACATTTGTTTACATTTTGACCTATATATCATTTTTGATTTAATACAAATCTGTTATTAAAAATTGAATTTTTTATTTTTTTTACTCAAAATATTTTCTACTTTTCACTCAAAATATTCTCAAAATACAAATTTTAATAATACATGTGTATTAAAGCAAAAATGATATATAGGTCCAAATGAAAACAAATTGTCATTAAAGCAAAAGAAAAAAAATACTAATATGATATTAATACTCAATTTTTTTTTACCCATTACCCATTATATTTTCAACTTATTTAAAATATACTAGTATAACCATAAATTTGTAACCATAAATATCTATGAAATAAAAAAAATTGATCAAAATGTCAAGAAATTGACATAGTTTGAGTGTTACTGTCGAAAAAAAAACATTGACATACTTGATATAATTGAATTTTATTTTTATTTTTTCCAAAATATTTTTATTTTTTCACTCAAAATATGCTGACAATTAAAATATTTAGAATACATCAATGTTTTTTTTTTTTTTCTTGACAGCAACACAAGCTAAATTTCTGGACATTTTGACCTACTTTTTAAATTTCATAGATATTTATTATTGCAGATGTTATTATTAATATATTTTGAAAATGAGTATAAAAAAATACATAGTATTTAGTCTTTTTTTTAATGACATAATTAGTTTACATTTGGACCTATATAGCATTTTAATTTAATACAAATCTATTATTACAAATTGTATTGTAGGCATATTTTGAGTGAAAAGTTGAATTCAGAGTCCATCGTTGTTTTTTTTCTATAGGATGAGGCTGAATGATTTATTGTCATGCACCTTTGAGCTGATAGGACTGAAACTAGTCCACTTTTTGATCCGAGAATGAATTCTGAAAGGATTTTCTTGTGTTTTTGTGATAGTTCACCATTTGTTCAAGGAAGTCGATCATTTATGCCTCGTTTATGGCGTTTTCCAGCTTTGCATCCGCAGATTCCTGCTCAATGATATAATCGGGAAACATTATCCTTAATATTTCTTCACCTAAACATTTTATTTCATAGCCTTTTATTTATTGTATTTTATGCCGGTCTTAAAGCATATCTTCTGCAGCACTTGATGAGTTTGTGTTTCTGAAATCCCACATATGAGGCTTGTGTTTGCAATGTCACGAGTGTCTAAGATATGAGGCATGTTTTCTGTCATTGCACTTTCCTTTCCTGTCATTTACTGTGGGATGCTCTGACGAATGGGATGTACATAAGTGAGCAAAAATAAATATTATTTAATGTATGTATTGCTTGTGGGTCTGTTTGATTTACCTTTGGAGAAGTTTTTAGAATTATTAAAATGTTTAAGTACATTAGTATTTATTTTTTTCTTTAATGACAGCAACTCAAAGCAAATTTTGAATATCAACTTATTTTGAATAAAAAAAAATCAGAGAACACTGTTTTTTTCTTGACACCAAACGTCTACATTTCCACCTACAAATGGCTTTTTAATTTCATAAATATTTATGATTACAAATGCTATTATCAGTATATTTTACTTTTTTTTTTTTTTTGCTTTAATGACAATTTGTTAAAAAAAAAAGAGAAATCTTGACAAGCGTCACTCAAGCTGAATTTGTTTACATTTTGACCTACAAATAGCTTTTTTTTATTTCATAGATATTTAAAATATACTGATAATAGCATTTGTAATCATAAATAAGTTAAAAAATATAATGGGTATTTTTTGTTTATATATATATATATATATATATTTTTTTTTTTTTTTTTTTTTTTTTTTTTTTTTTTGCTTTAATGACACAATTTGTTGACATTTGGACCTATACATCATTTTTTTATTTAATACAATTTTTTTTTTTTTTTATTCAAAATATTTTCAACTATTCACTTACAAAAATGCTATTGAATAGAATAATAGATTTGTATGAATTAAAAGTGATATTAAGGTCCAAATGTAAACAAAGTATATCATTAAAGCAAAAAAAAAAAAAAAAAAAAAACATAATATAATATAATATGTAACATTTTTTTTACTGAAAATATTAGCAGCTTATCAATCAAAAATATACTAATTATAAATTATATATTAATTATATATACATATATTAAATTAAAAAAGTAGGTCAAAATGTCAAGAAATTTGTCTTGAGTGTTGCTGTCGAGAGAAAAAAAAAACATTTTTGCTACACTTTTTAATAATAGATCTGTATTAAATTAAAACTGCTATATAGGTCCAAATGTAAACAAATAGTGTCATTAAAGCAAAAGAAAAGACTAAATACTACTACTATTTTTAATATATATAACATTGATGCATTTCCACCTACAAATGGCTTTTTAATTTCATAAATATTTATGATTACAAATGCTATTATCAGTATATTTTACTTTTTTTTTTTGCTTTAATGACAATTTGTTAAAAAAAAAAAGAAAAATCTTGACAAGCGACACTCAAGCTGAATTTGTTTACATTTTGACCTACAAATAGCTTTTTTTATTTCATATTTATGATTACAAATGCTATTATCAGTAGATTTTAAATAAGTTGAAAATATAATGGGTAATTTTTTATAAATATATAGTTTTTTTTTTTTTCTTTAATGACACAATTTGTTGATATTTGGACCTATACATCATTTTTAATTTAATACAAATCTATTATTATTATTTTTTTACTCCAAATATTTTCAACTATTCACTTACAAAAATGCTCACAATACAATTTTTAATAATAGATTTGTATGAATTAAAAGTGATATTAAGGTCCAAATGTAAAAAAAAAACAGACATACTAATATGTAAATTTTTTTACTGAAAATATAAGCAATGTATCAGTCAAAAATATACTAATAATAACATCTGTAATAATATATATATATATATATATATATATAAAAAGTAGGTCAAAATGTCAAGAAATTTGTCTTGAGTGTTGCTGTCGAGAGAAAAAAAACATTGATGTTTTTATTTTTCAAAATATTTTTAACTTTTCACTCAAAATATGCTCACAATACACTTTTTAATAATAGATGTGTATTACATTAAGAACAATATATAGGTTCGAATGTAAACAAATTGTCAAAAAAAAAGACTAAACACTACATAATTTTAATATACTTAACATTGATGCATTTTGACCTACAAATGGCTTTTTTATTTCATAGATATTTATGATTACAAATGCTATTATTGGTATATAAATTTTAAATTTGGCATTTAAATGATAAGTTGCAAATATTTTGAGTAATGAAATGTTCCATATTAGTATGTCTGTTTTTTTTTTTGCTGTTGTTGTTGCTTGAATGTATTTAATACAAATCTATTATTAAATATTGTACTGTGAGCATATTTTGAGTAAAAAAAAACATAGTATTTAGTTTTTTTGTTGTTGTTTTGTTTTTTTGTTTTTTGTTTTTGCTTTAATGACAATTTGTTAAAAAAAAAAGTTTTTTTTCTTGACAAGCGACACTCAAGCTGAATTTGTTTACATTTTGACCTACAAATAGCTTTTTAATTTCATAAATATTTGATTACAAATGCTATTATTAGTAGATTTTAAATAAGCTGAAAATATGGGTAAAAAAGAGTTACGTTAGTATGTCTGTTTTTTTTATTTTTTATTTTTTGCTTTAATGCATTTAAAACAAATCTATTATAAAAAAAATTGTATTGTGAGCATATTTTGAGTGAAAGATTGAACATATTTTGAGTAAAAAAAATCATAGTATTTAATTTTTTAACAAATTGTGTCATTAAAGCAAAAGAAAACAGACACTAATATGGAACATTTTATTACTCAATATATTTTCAGCTTATTATTTAAAATCTACTAATAATAGCATTTGTAATCATAAATATCTATGAAATAAAGCCATTTGTAGGTCAAAATGTATCAATGTTATGTATATTACAAATATATATATTAAAAACACATAGTATTATTATTTATTTATTTTTTTTGCTTTAATGACACAATTTTTGTCGTTTTTAATTTCATACAAAGCTATTATTAAAAATTGTATTGTGAGCATATTTTGAGTGACAAGTGTTATATAGTTTTATATTTTGAGTACAAAAATGCATAGTATTTAGTCTTTTTTTTACTGAAACAATTTTTTTAGTTTGTTTACATTTTGATCTACAAATAGCTTTTTTATTTCGTAAATATTTATGATTACAAATGCTATTATTAGTAGATTTTAAATGACAAGTTGAAAATCTATATTAAAATGCATAGTATTTGGTCTTTTTTTGTTTTTTTTGCTTTAATGACATAATTTGTTTACGTTTGGACCTATATATTGTTTTTAATTTAATACCACTCTATTATTCTTTTTTTTTTTTTTTTTTACTTTTTATTTGTAACTTTTCACTCAAAAATATGCTCACAATACAATTTTTAATAATAGATTTGTATGAAATTAAAACTGATATATAGGTCCAAATGTAAACTAATTATGATTAAAGCAAAAGAAAAAAAACATACTAATATTTAATATTTTCAACTTATCATTTAAAATATATTAATAATAGCATTTGTAATCATAAATATCTATGAAATAAAAAAAGCCATTTGTAGGTCAAAATGTATCAATATAATGTGTATTAAAAATACATTTTTTTCGCTTTAATTTTATTATTAAAAAGTGTGTTGTGAGCATATTTTGAGTGAAAAGTTAAAAAATATTTTGAAAAAGAAAAAATACATCAATGTTTTTTTTTTTGTTTGTTTTTTCCCAACAGTGACACTGAAGCTAAATTTCTGGACATTTTGACCTACTTTTTAAATTTCATAGATATTCATTATTACAGATGTTGTTATTATTAGTATATTTTGAGTGACCAGTTGAAATTATGAGTGTACAAAAATACATAGTATTTAGTCTTTCTTTTTTTTTGGCCTTAATGACATGATTTGTTTACATTTGGACGTATATATAGTTTTTATTTAATACAAATCTATTATTAAAAATGTATTTATTTTTTACTCAAAATGTTTTCTACTTTTCACTCAAAATATTCTCAAAATACAATTTTTAATAATAGATTTGTATTAAATTAAAACATTATATAGGTCCAAATGATAACAAATAGCAAAAGAAAACAAAAAACTGTTTTTTTTTTTTTTTTTACCTATTATATTTTCAACTTATTTAAATATACTAATATAACATTTGTAATCATAAATATATATTAGGTCAAAATGTCAAGAAATTTGTCTTGAGTGTTACTCTCAAAAAAAAACAAAAAAACATTGATATACTCAGAATTTTAGTTTATTTTTTTATTTTCCAAAATATTTTTAACTTTTCACTCAAAATATGCTCACAATCAAATATTTTGAAAAATACATCAGTGTTTTTTTTCTCGACAGCAACACTAAAGCTAAATTTCTTGACATTTTGACCTACTTTTTAAATGTAATAGATATTTATTATTACAATGTTATTATTAGTATATTTAGAAAATATGAGTGTAAAAAAAATACACAGTATTTAGTTTTTTTTTTTTTTTTTGCTTTAATGACATAATTAGTTTACATTTGGACCTATATAGTGTTTTAATTTAATACAAATCTATTATTAAAAAGTGTATTGTAAGCATATTTTGAGTGAAAAGTAAAACATATTTTGAAAAAGAAAAAATACATCAATGTTTTTTTTTCTTGACAGCTACACTGAAGCTAAATTTCTGGACGTTTTTACCTACTTTTTAAATTTCATGGATATTTATTATTACAGATGTTATTGTTTGTATTTTTTTTTACACTCAAAATATACTTAGTATTTAGTCTTTTTTTTTGTTTTGGCTTTAATGACATTTGTTTACATTTTGACCTATATATCATTTTTGATTTAATACAAATCTGTTATTAAAAATTGAATTTTTTATTTTTTTTACTCAAAATATTTTCTACTTTTCACTCAAAATACTAATTTTAATAATAGATGTGTATTAAAGCAAAAATGATATATAGGTCCAAATGAAAACAAATTGTCATTAAAGCAAAAGAAAAAAAATACTAATATGATATTAATACTAAATTTTTTTTTACCCATTACCCATTATATTTTCAACTTATTTAAAATATACTAGTATAACCATAAATTTGTAACCATAAATATCTATGAAATAAAAAAAATTGATCAAAATGTCAAGAAATTGACATAGTTTGAGTGTTACTGTCGAAAAAAAAACATTGATATACTTGATATAATTGAATTTTATTTTTATTTTTTCCAAAATATTTTTATTTTTTCACTCAAAATATGCTGACAATTAAAATATTTAGAATACATCAATGTTTTTTTTTTTTTTCTTGACAGCAACACAAGCTAAATTTCTGGACATTTTGACCTACTTTTTAAATTTCATAGATATTTATTATTGCAGATGTTATTATTAATATATTTTGAAAATGAGTATAAAAAAATACATAGTATTTAGTCTTTTTTTTTAATGACATAATTAGTTTACATTTGGACCTATATAGCATTTTAATTTAATACAAATCTATTATTACAAATTGTATTGTAGGCATATTTTGAGTGAAAAGTTGAATTCAGAGTCCATCGTTGTTTTTTTTCTATAGGATGAGGCTGAATGATTTATTGTCATGCACCTTTGAGCTGATAGGACTGAAACTAGTCCACTTTTTGATCCGAGAATGAATTCTGAAAGGATTTTCTTGTGTTTTTGTGATAGTTCACCATTTGTTCAAGGAAGTCGATCATTTATGCCTCGTTTATGGCGTTTTCCAGCTTTGCATCCGCAGATTCCTGCTCAATGATATAATCGGGAAACATTATCCTTAATATTTCTTCACCTAAACATTTTATTTCATAGCCTTTTATTTATTGTATTTTATGCCGGTCTTAAAGCATATCTTCTGCAGCACTTGATGAGTTTGTGTTTCTGAAATCCCACATATGAGGCTTGTGTTTGCAATGTCACGAGTGTCTAAGATATGAGGCATGTTTTCTGTCATTGCACTTTCCTTTCCTGTCATTTACTGTGGGATGCTCTGACGAATGGGATGTACATAAGTGAGCAAAAATAAATATTATTTAATGTATGTATTGCTTGTGGGTCTGTTTGATTTACCTTTGGAGAAGTTTTTAGAATTATTCAAATGTTTAAGTACATTAGTATTTATTTTTTTCTTTAATGACAGCAACTCAAATTTTGAATATCAACTTATTTTGAATAAAAAAAAAATCAGAGAACACTGTTTTTTTCTTGACACCAAATGTCTACATTTCCACCTACAAATGGCTTTTTAATTTCATAAATATTTATGATTACAAATGCTATTATCAGTATATTTTACTTTTTTTTTGCTTTAATGACAATTTGTTAAAAAAAAAAAGAAAAATCTTGACAAGCGTCACTCAAGCTGAATTTGTTTACATTTTGACCTACAAATAGCTTTTTAATTTCATAAATATTTGATTACAAATGCTATTAGTATATTTTAAATAAGTTGAAAATATGGGTAAAAAAGAGTTACATGTTAGTATGTCTGTTTTTTTTATTTTTATTTTTTTTGCTTTAATGCATTTAAAACAAATCTATTATAAAAAAAAATTGTATTGTGAGCATATTTTGAGTGAAAGATTGAACATATTTTGAGTAAAAAAAAATCATAGTATTTAATTTTTTAACAAATTGTGTCATTAAAGCAAAAAAAAAATGATTTTTTTTTCTTGACAGCAGCACTCAAGCTGAATTTGTTTACATTTTGACCTACAAATAGCTTTTTAATTTCATAAATATTTATGATTACAAATGCTATTATCAGTATATTTTACTTTTTTTGTTTTTGCTTTAATGACAATTTGTTAAAAAAAAAAAGAAAAATCTTGACAAGCGTCACTCAAGCTGAATTTGTTTACATTTTGACCTACAAATAGCTTTTTTTATTTCATATTTATGATTACAAATGCTATTATCAGTAGATTTTAAATAAGTTGAAAATATAATGGGTAATTTTTTATAAATATATATATATATATAGTTTTTTTTTTTCTTTAATGACACAATTTGTTGATATTTGGACCTATACATCATTTTTAATTTAATACAAATCTATTATTATTTTTTTACTCCAAATATTTTCAACTATTCACTTACAAAAATGCTCACAATACAATTTTTAATAATAGATTTGTATGAATTAAAAGTGATATTAAGGTCCAAATGTAAAAAAAAAACAGACATACTAATATGTAAATTTTTTTACTGAAAATATAAGCAATGTATCAGTCAAAAATATACTAATAATAACATCTGTAATAATATATATATATATATATATATATATATATATATATAAAAAAATAGGTCAAAATGTCAAGAAATTTGTCTTGAGTGTTGCTGTCGAGAGAAAAAAAACATTGATGTTTTTATTTTTCAAAATATTTTTAACTTTTCACTCAAAATATGCTCACAATACACTTTTTAATAATAGATGTGTATTACATTAAGAACAATATATAGGTTCGAATGTAAACAAATTGTCAAAAAAAAAGACTAAACACTACATAATTTTAATATACTTAACATTGATGCATTTTGACCTACAAATGGCTTTTTTATTTCATAGATATTTATGATTACAAATGCTATTATTGGTATATAAATTTTAAATTTGGCATTTAAATGATAAGTTGCAAATATTTTGAGTAATGAAATGTTCCATATTAGTATGTCTGTTTTTTTTGTTGTTGTTGTTGTTGCTTGAATGTATTTAATACAAATCTATTATTAAATATTGTACTGTGAGCATATTTTGAGTAAAAAAAAACATAGTATTTAGTTTTTTTGTTGTTGTTTTGTTTTTTTGTTTTTTGTTTTTGCTTTAATGACAATTTGTTAAAAAAAAAAGTTTTTTTTCTTGACAAGCGACACTCAAGCTGAATTTGTTTACATTTTGACCTACAAATAGCTTTTTAATTTCATAAATATTTGATTACAAATGCTATTATTAGTAGATTTTAAATAAGTTGAAAATATGGGTAAAAAAGAGTTACATGTTAGTATGTCTGTTTTTTTTATTTATTTTTTTTGCTTTAATGCATTTAAAACAAATCTATTATAAAAAAAATTGTATTGTGAGCATATTTTGAGTGAAAGATTGAACATATTTTGAGTAAAAAAATCATAGTATTTAATTTTTTAACAAATTGTGTCATTAAAGCAAAAAAAAAAAGATTTTTTTTCTTGACAGCAGCACTCAAGCTGAATTTGTTTACATTTTGACCTACAAATAGTTTTTTTTTATTTCATAGATATTTAAAATATACTGATAATAGCATTTGTAATCATAAATAAGTTAAAAAATATAATGGGTATTTTTTGTTTATATATATATATATATATTTTATTTATTTATTTATTTTTTTGCTTTAATGACACAATTTGTTGCCATTTGGACCTATACATCATTTTTTTATTTAATACAATTTTTTTTTTTTTTTTATTCAAAATATTTTCAACTATTCACTTACAAAAATGCTATTGAATAGAATAATAGATTTGTATGAATTAAAAGTGATATTAAGGTCCAAATGTAAACAAAGTATATCATTAAAGCAAAAAACAAACAAAAAAAAAAAAACATAATATAATATGTAACATTTTTTTTACTGAAAATATTAGCAGCTTATCAATCAAAAATATACTAATTATATATATATATATATATATACATATATTAAATTAAAAAAGTAGGTCAAAATGTCAAGAAATTTGTCTTGAGTGTTGCTGTCGAAAAAAAAACATTTTTGCTACACTTTTTAATAATAGATCTGTATTAAATTAAAACTGCTATATAGGTCCAAATGTAAACAAATAGTGTCATTAAAGCAAAAGAAAAGACTAAATACTACTACTATTTTTAATATATATAACATTGATGCATTTTGACCTACAAATGGCTTTTTTATTTCATAGATATTTATGATTACAAATGCTATTAGTAGTATATTTTAAATGTTAAGCTGAAAATATATTGAGTAATAAAATGTTCCATATTAGTGTCTGTTTTCTTTTGCTTTAATCACATAATTTGTTTACATTTGGACCTATATAACGGTTTAATTAAATACAAATCTAATACTAAAAATTATATTGTGAGCATATTTTGAGTGAAAAGTTAAGAAAAAAATACATAGTATTTAGTCTTTTTTGGCTTTAATGACACAATTTGTTTACATTTTGACCTACAAACTGCTTTTTTTATTTATTAAATATTTACTATTACAGATGTTATTATTAGTATATTTTGAGTGACCAGCTGAAAATATGTAGATTAAAAATACATAGCATTTGTAATCATAAATATCAATGAAATAAGAAAGAGCCATTTGTAGGTCAAAACGCATCAATGTTATGTATATTAAAAATACATAGGATTTAGACTTTTTTTTTTTTTAATGCCATAATTTGTTTACATTTGGACCTATATATCGTTTTTATTTTAATTCAAATGTATTATTACATTTTGTTTTTGTTTTTTTTACTCCAAATATTTTGAACTTTTCACTCAAAAATATGCTCACAATACAATTTTTAATAATAGATTTGTATGAAATTAAAAGTGATATTAAGGTCCAAATGTAAACAAATTATGGCATTAAAGCAAAAGCAAACAGACACTAATATGAGACATTTTATTACTCATATTTTCAACTTATCATTTAAAATATACTAATAATAGCATTTGTAATCATAAATATCTGTTAAATTAAAAAAAAGCTATTTGTAGGTCAAAATGTAAACAAATTACAAATGTATTATTACAAATTTTAGGCATATTTTGAGTGAAAATGTGAAAAATATTTAGAGTACAATGTTTTTTTGTTTGTTTTTTTATTCTTGACAGCAATCCTCAAGCCAAATTTCTTTACATTTTTTACCCTTTAAAAAAATTATAGACATTACAAATGTTATTAGCAAAAATATTATTAATACAAAGCTTATTATCAATAAATGTTAAGTAAAAAGTTAAAAATATGTTAAGTAAAAAAGAAAACGTTTTCATAGAGTGCTGTCATTAACTATGAAAACGTTTTCTTTTTTATTTAACATATTTTTAACTTTTTACTTAACATTTATTGATAAATGACAGCACTCAAGCCAAATTTGTTTGCATTTGGACTTAGAAATAGTTTTGAATTCACTACAAATGTAATAGTATTATAAATTATAATATTATATATATATATATATATATATAATACAAAGTAGACAACATTTTGAGTTAAAAGTAAATGAATACAATTTATTTTATTTATTCATTTATTATTATTATTATTATTATTATTTATAGATTTTTACATTTAATTTATTTATTTACTTATTTAAAAATGCTCAACATTTATTTTAAAGTCTAAATTAATTAAAACCTCAAATGTTTAGTCTCAGAGGTATTTGTAAATATATATTTCTAAGCTGCTTTATTAGTTTAGTCCTGCAGGAGGCGCATTAGTCCAACTCAAAACTTCACAATGACACTTAAGGACAAATCTTTACTTGATTACTGGGATCTTTTCATCGCATTTTCATCACACATTTGTGTTAGAAAGCCTCATAACAACTGTAAATGTTTAACCCTTTGGCCCATTTCGTTTAGGAGTCACACTTACCTTCTTCGCAAAACGTAACTTACTTTTTTTTTTTCAGGAAAATCAATGCTAATGTTCAATAATAGGTTGAATTTTGAGGAGATACCCTACAATATTTATACCATTTTAATAAGCAATTTTTTTCCATTGGAATTAATATATATTTTTGTATTTATTTATATATTATCTTTCAATAAATGCAATAAAAACATTTCATATTAAAATAGAGTAAAATCCATTTTTTGAACTGAGAATTTTGCATTTAGTGGCATTAAAAAATTAAAAAACAGTCAAAATGTATTAATGTACTTTAAAGAAGTCTCTTCCGCTCATCAAGGCTGCATTTATGTGATCAAAAATACTGAAAAAAACATTAATATTGCAAAATGTTATTAGAATATAAAATAATGATTTTTATTTGAATATACTTTACAATATAATTTATTCCTGTGATGCAAAGCTGAATTTTCATCAGCTGTTACTCACTTAAGTGATTTATTATTAGAATGATCAATGTTAGAAACAGTTTTTTTTGCAACCTGTGATTGTTTTTTTCAGGATTATTTGATGAATAACAAGTTAAAAAGAACAGCATTTATTCAAAATATAAATCTTTTCTAACAATGTAAATCTATGCTATCACTTTTTATTAATTGAACACATCCTTGATGAATAAAAGCATTAATGTCTTTCAAAAAAAAAAAAAAGAATAAAAATGTATTGACCCCAGACTTTTGAACAGTAGTGGATATTGTTAGAAAAACTTTCTATTTTAAATAAATGCTGTTCTTTTGTAACCTTTTATTGATAAAAAAAAATCCTGAAAAAAAATCACAGGTTCCAATAAAAAAAAAAAGCAATAAAATAAATGATTTTTGAAGGATCATGTGACACTGAAAACTGGAGTAATGATTCTGGAAATTCAACTTTAATGACAGATATAAATTAAATTTGAATGTATATTAATATAGAAAAACATTGATTTACATCTTAATAATATTTCACAATATTAATTGTTTTTTTCTGTATTTTTGCTCAAGTGAAAACAGCCTTGATGAGCAAGAAACTTATTTGAAAAACATTAAGTATCCAAACTTTTGACATATCTTTAATGCATTTGCTTTAGTGCGTTCTGAAATTTGGATGAGTAGCGAATTTTATTTTAATTTTTTTTAATTAACATAGTCTTAAATGAGCACATATGTTCCTCCCCGCTTATAAAACCTCTGAAAAGTGATTTAAAACACTGTAGAGTTTGGTGAGTCGTCAGAGAACAGCAGCAGGCTTCAGTCTGGGTTTTTCGTGTTTCTCCAGGCAACAGGAGGCAGAGTTACCATGACAACCGACTCAAGTGAGGGATGAAGGCCTGTCAGAGCAGCATCGCGGTCCTCTGACATCTATCCTGAGAGCCGTGTGTGTGTTTGTGATCCCTGAGTCACCGTGAATCTCTAACTAATCAAACAGCGCTGGATGATTTTGGTTCTGTGAATTTAGGTACCAACTATCAGCCACTGATCTCAGATCAGAACCACCGCAATAAGCCTCTAGATGTGCTGATGTCATCTCACATCACGCGCTTTATACGAGGAATAATAGGCCTCTAAAGCGCATTTAGATGAGTAAGACAAGGTAGAGTATGTGCTATTAGTCACAGCTCATCAGATGCTGAATATTTGATCATTACAATGACTACACATCAGTTTTGGGCTACCTCTTTAACACACCACTAGTAAAAATAATATAATAATTAGGTGTATAATGTTTTTTTTTTTTTTTTTAAGCATCTTATGTTCACCAAGGCTGCATCATTTATTTGATTAAAACATAATAATAAGCAGCATATTATAATGAATTCTGATTCTGAAAAAAAAAAAAAAAATGTAATTTTAATATTGTTATAAAATATTATTTTAGAAATTAATTATAGTAATAATAATATTTTCATTATTTGTATAAATTATTATAAAATATTTGTATAACCTATAATACTTAATTTTATGTATTTTTAACTATTTAATTATTTATTAATAATTATTTGATTTATATTAATATATAATACAAATGTATAAAATATAATAATTATATAATATAATAATTATTTTAAAAATAAATTATCTAATACAAAAAAAAATGTTATGTAATTTGTAATATTTTATGTATATACTGTATATATAATAGAAATACATTTGTAGAGTATTATTAGACAGTGTTTTACATACATATAAAATGTATAATTAATAATTGATTTATATTAATATATAATATAAATGTATACAAAAATGTATATAAATATTATTATTTCTATAAAAAATTAAATATTTAATAAACAAAATAATTGTATGTAATTTTTACAATTTTAATTATATATATATATATAAATGCATAAAATATAATTTTATTTTTAATGTATTTATATCTATTACAAATGCATAAAATATAACAATATTATTATTTTATGCATAATAATATTATTGTTATTTTTACAAAATATTACAAAAATACATTAATACAAAATAATATTGAATTTGATGTCATTTGTTTCATTTTATGTATATACTGTATATAATAGAAATACATTTTTTCAGTATTATTACTGTAGACAGTCTTTTAAATATAAAATTAATTATTTATATAATAGTTTTTTTTATCTATTTATAATAGTTATCTATCTATTTCTATCTATCTATTACATTAAATTTATAAAATATAAAAATATCATTATTTTATACAGTATAATATTTTTTTTTTATAAATTATTAAAAAAATAATATTTAATACAAAATAACATTTAATTTTATGTAATTTGTAACATTTTATGTATATACTATATATTTTTTTTTATATTATTAGACTGTTTTACATATAAAAGTAATCATGTTAATAATCATTGATTTATATTAACATATAATATAATTGCATAAAACATAATAATAGTATTTTTAAATATATTTCTATTTATCTTATCTATTATACATTTATTAAATATAATAATATCATTATTTAATACATTATATATATATATTTTTTACAAATTATTATAAAAATAAATAATTTAAATCAAAATAATATTTAATTTGATGTGATTTGTATCATTTTATGTATATACTGTATATATTTTTAAAAAGTCAGAGAATTGTGTGGTTTCTTTAACCCTATGTGTATGTGTTAACTCAGAATTATCACTCTAACCATACTTTCTTCCAAAACGAAAAGAGAACAGCAGGTCGACATCTGCAGGCAAATATCCTTAACGCTTAAATAATAATCAAATGTTAAACAAATATATCAAAGTGTCAGATGCATGTTCTCCTGCAGCTTACAGAAGGACTAAGTTTCCTTGAAGAGAGACCTGAGAATCCAGAGCACTTTTCCCAGCATTTTCTGCCCTCAATAAAACAGAAACACCCCCAACATCAAAGACCTTCTGAACCTGTCCCATATCAGAATGATCATTAACTCACTTAATAAAACACAGTGGATGAAAAACAGACCAAAGCAGCACATATAGACTCATATTTACATATTTGGGCTTTCATTCCTTTACAGAGAACTGAAGAAATCACAATATTAATTCACACTAGTTATTAAGTTGACTTGAGAAAGACACCTTACTGATCTGCTACTTAAACTTTTTTCTTCTGGGACTAAATCTGTGGACTCTAACTCCTCCTAGAGCTTTACCTCGACAAACTCCAATCTCAGGCCAGATCTTCAGACTGATCTGACTCCAGTCGCTGTATCTTTTCTAACTGATGGGACTTACGATTTTCCTAAAAATAAAGATTAAAACTGGGAACAATCCCATAGACTTCCATTGAGGGAATGTTCAAATGAGCCAAGAATCAAACTCACACTGACAAAACTCCCACAATCCCTTCACACTCAATCAAGCTGCCCTTCTGTCTGCTATTAGAATCCATTCACACTCATTCACACTCACTTGATCATCATGCTAACAACATGCTGGAATCATGCTAGAAACTTGCAAATCATGCTAGAAACATGTTAGTAACATGCTAATCATGCTAACAACATGCTAATCATGATAGAAACATGCTAGAAACTTGCAAATCATGCTAGAAACATGTTAGTAACATGCTAATCATGCTAACAACATGCTAATCATGCTGGAATCATGCTAGAAACTTGCAAATCATGCTAGAAACATGTTAGTAACATGCTAATCATGCTAACAACATGCTAATCATGCTGGAATCATGCTAGAAACTTGCAAATCATGCTAGAAACATGTTAGTAACATGCTAATCATGCTAACAACATGCTAATCATGATAGAAACATGCTAGAAACTTGCAAATCATGCTAGAAACATGTTAGTAACATGCTAATCATGCTAACAACATGCTAATCATGCTGGAATCATGCTAGAAACTTGCAAATCATGCTAGAAACATGTTAGTAACATGCTAATCATGCTAACAACATGCTAATCATGCTGGAATCATGCTAGAAACTTGCAAATCATGCTAGAAACATGTTAGTAACATGCTAATCATGCTAACAACATGCTAATCATGATAGAAACATGCTAGAAACTTGCAAATCATGCTAGAAACATGTTAGTAACATGCTAATCATGCTAACAACATGCTAATCATGCTGGAATCATGCTAGAAACTTGCAAATCATGCTAGAAACATGTTAGTAACATGCTAATCATGCTAACAACATGCTAATCATGCTGGAATCATGCTAGAAACTTGCAAATCATGCTAGAAACATGTTAGTAACATGCTAATCATGCTAACAACATGCTAATCATGATAGAAACATGCTAGAAACTTGCAAATCATGCTAGAAACATGTTAGTAACATGCTAGCAACTTGCTAATCATGATAGAAACATGCTAGTAAAATGCTAATCATGCTAACAACATGCTAATCATGATAGAAACATGCTAGAAACTTGCAAATCATGCTAGAAACATGTTAGTAACATGCTAGCAACTTGCTAATCATGATAGAAACATGCTAGTAACATGCTAATCATGCTAACAACATGCTAATCATGATAGAAACATGCTAGAAACTTGCAAATCATGCTAGAAACATGTTAGTAACATGCTAGCAACTTGCTAATCATGATAGAAACATGCTAGTAACATGCTAATCATGATAGAAACATGCTAGAAACTTGCAAATCATGCTAGAAACATGTTAGTAACATGCTAATCATGCTAACAACATGCTAATCATGCTGGAATCATGCTAGAAACTTGCAAATCATGCTAGAAACATGTTAGTAACATGCTAATCATGCTAACAACATGCTAATCATGATAGAAACATGCTAGAAACTTGCAAATCATGCTAGAAACATGTTAGTAACATGCTAATCATGCTAACAACATGCTAATCATGCTGGAATCATGCTAGAAACTTGCAAATCATGCTAGAAACATGTTAGTAACATGCTAATCATGCTAACAACATGCTAATCATGCTGGAATCATGCTAGAAACTTGCAAATCATGCTAGAAACATGTTAGTAACATGCTAATCATGCTAACAACATGCTAATCATGATAGAAACATGCTAGAAACTTGCAAATCATGCTAGAAACATGTTAGTAACATGCTAGCAACTTGCTAATCATGATAGAAACATGCTAGTAAAATGCTAATCATGCTAACAACATGCTAATCATGATAGAAACATGCTAGAAACTTGCAAATCATGCTAGAAACATGTTAGTAACATGCTAGCAACTTGCTAATCATGATAGAAACATGCTAGTAACATGCTAATCATGCTAACAACATGCTAATCATGATAGAAACATGCTAGAAACTTGCAAATCATGCTAGAAACATGTTAGTAACATGCTAGCAACTTGCTAATCATGATAGAAACATGCTAGTAACATGCTAATCATGATAGAAACATGCTAGAAACTTGCAAATCATGCTAGAAACATGTTAGTAACATGCTAATCATGCTAACAACATGCTAATCATGCTGGAATCATGCTAGAAACTTGCAAATCATGCTAGAAACATGTTAGTAACATGCTAATCATGCTAACAACATGCTAATCATGCTGGAATCATGCTAGAAACTTGCAAATCATGCTAGAAACATGTTAGTAACATGCTAATCATGCTAACAACATGCTAATCATGCTGGAATCATGCTAGGAACTTGCAAATCATGCTAGAAACATGTTAGTAACATGCTAATCATGCTAACAACATGCTAATCATGATAGAAACATGCTAGAAACTTGCAAATCATGCTAGAAACATGTTAGTAACATGCTAGCAACTTGCTAATCATGATAGAAACATGCTAGTAAAATGCTAATCATGCTAACAACATGCTAATCATGATAGAAACATGCTAGAAACTTGCAAATCATGCTAGAAACATGTTAGTAACATGCTAGCAACTTGCTAATCATGATAGAAACATGCTAGTAACATGCTAATCATGCTAACAACATGCTAATCATGATAGAAACATGCTAGAAACTTGCAAATCATGCTAGAAACATGTTAGTAACATGCTAGCAACTTGCTAATCATGATAGAAACATGCTAGTAACATGCTAATCATGATAGAAACATGCTAGAAACTTGCAAATCATGCTAGAAACATGTTAGTAACATGCTAATCATGCTAACAACATGCTAATCATGCTGGAATCATGCTAGAAACTTGCAAATCATGCTAGAAACATGTTAGTAACATGCTAATCATGCTAACAACATGCTAATCATGCTGGAATCATGCTAGAAACTTGCAAATCATGCTAGAAACATGTTAGTAACATGCTAATCATGCTAACAACATGCTAATCATGCTGGAATCATGCTAGAAACTTGCAAATCATGCTAGAAACATGTTAGTAACATGCTAATCATGCTAACAACATGCTAATCATGCTGGAATCATGCTAGAAACTTGCAAATCATGCTAGAAACATGTTAGTAACATGCTAATCATGCTAACAACATGCTAATCATGATAGAAACATGCTAGAAACTTGCAAATCATGCTAGAAACATGTTAGTAACATGCTAGCAACTTGCTAATCATGATAGAAACATGCTAGTAACATGCTAATCATGCTAACAACATGCTAATCATGATAGAAACATGCTAGAAACTTGCAAATCATGCTAGAAACATGTTAGTAACATGCTAGCAACTTGCTAATCATGATAGAAACATGCTAGTACAATGCTAATCATGCTAACAACATGCTAATCATGATAGAAACATGCTAGAAACTTGCAAATCATGCTAGAAACATGTTAGTAACATGCTAGCAACTTGCTAATCATGATAGAAACATGCTAGTAACATGCTAATAATGCTGGAATCATGCTAGCAACTTGCTAATCATGCTAAAAACATGTTAGTAACATGTTAATCATGCTAACAACATGCTAATCATGATAGAAACATGCTAGAAACTTGCAAATCATGCTAGAAACATGTTAGTAACATGCTAGCAACTTGCTAATCATGATAGAAACATGCTAGTAACATGCTAATAATGCTGGAATCATGCTAGCAACTTGCTAATCATGCTAAAAACATGTTAGTAACATGCTAATCATGCTAGAAAAATGCTAGCAACATGTTAATAATGCTAGAGTCATGCTAGCAACTTGCTAATCATGTTAAAACATGCTAGTAATATGCTAATATGCTATAATCATGCTAGCAACATGCTAATCATGCTAGAAACATGCTAGTGATACGCTAATCATGCTAGAAATGTGTTAACAACATGCTAGCAACTTGTTAATCATGGTAACAACATGCTAATCATGTTAACAACATGTTAGTAACTTGCTAATCATGCTGGCAAAATACTAGTCATGCTAGAAGTGTGCTAACAAAATGCTAGTAACTTGCTAAGCATGCTAACATCATGCTAGTGACGGCTAAGCATCCTAACAACATGCTAGTGACTTGCTAATCATGCTAGCAACATGGTAGTAACTTGCTAATAATGCTATAAACATGCTAGCAACTTGCTAATCACGATAGAAACATGCTAGTAACATGCTACCAACTTGCTACTCATGCTAGACTCATGCTAGCAACATGCTAGTAACTTGATAATCATGCTAATACCGTGCTAGTGACACGCTAATCATATTAACAACATGTTAGTAACTTATTAATCATGCTGGTGACATGCTAGTCATGCTAGAAGCGTGCTAACAACATGCTAGTAACTTGCTAATCATGTTAACAACATGCTAGTGACATGTCAATCATGCTAACAACATGCTAAAAAGATGTTAACAACATGCTAGCAACATGCTAGTGATATGCTAATCATGCTAGAAGTATGCTAGTGATATGCTAATCATGCTAAAAACATGTTAACAATATGCTAGCAACTTGCTAATCATGCTAACAACATACCAGTGATATGCTAATCTATCTATCCATTCATCTATCTAACGTTAAGCTTTCAAAACTACTTTAAACTTTTTATCTTCATAAACTTTTTAAACGTTCTGGTCTGGCTTCTCAAGCCTTAACAAAGTTTGTCTTGATGAACTTTTCTATCTAGTTTTAATCTGCAATTTCTCAGTTTTATAGGTTTAATCACACAAATTGGAATTCTTTCCATGACCCCCAGTCAGGAATCACTTTCCATGAAAGCATTTCCTGCTGCGATCAAAGCATTGTTGTGAGGTCGCAGCGTCGTAGATCTCCTGCATTGCTCTTACACTTTCAATCGAGCGCAGCATATGTCAGTCCGTGTGTAGAACACAGTATTTTACGTTTTGCCGAATCGGTGGCTTGCGTGAATGAAATCTTTCAGTATTCCCCAGCTACCCTGTGACACAAACAGAGCACATGTGAGGGTGAAAGAGGCTTACTGCGGCGGCACATGACTCTTCCCATAGTCCACCTGCTTCACATGTCAGTAAAAATACAGCTCCAAAAACTCACAGCGCAAATCCATCCACATGACACCAGGAATCTAATGCACAACTAATGACAACGCCAGTAATTAACAACTAACAATGAGCTCTTGGCACGCCGCTGCTTAGAATTCAATCAAACGCAGGCAAAGAGATCTCATCACATGCAAATGTCAGCGTTACGCAACCCCAATACAGCTGGACTCAGCACTCCGGGGCTGAGCTGATTTACTGCTATTATTTTGGCATGGATAAAAAAACAACCTGCTCCATCGCCCGCCTCTTTAATCTCCTCCTGGGTGACCCGCGGCTCCTGAGACCGGCGAGGAAACCTGGCAACCCGCTCAGCGTCACACGCTAAACACTCGCATACTCTTGCTGGGAACTATTAGAATTCTTGTTGACTTCAACACGGTCTTAATGGCTCACAACAAAAAAGTCAAGTTTGAAATGATATGCAAAACTGAAACGAGAGGATAATGTCATATAATAAACTATGAAAACTAAAGCATTCTGTGAAAATGGAGATTTGCATTATGGATACTTGAATTAAAAATGTTGTTAGTTTTCTAGAAGTATGCTATAAGAAATATTGATTGAAGATACAAAAAAAATTAAAAAAAAATAAAAATATATATATATATAAACACACACACACACACACACACACACACACAATATAATAATATTATTTTTTAATATATTTAATTCAGCTAAATATTTAATTTCTATGTCATTTTAAAAAATGTATGTATATACACTTTTGGAATATTATTAGACAATGTTTTACATATAGCATTAATCAATGATTAATAATTGAATTATTTTAATATATAATATAAATTTATAAAATAAAATATTATTTTATAAATTAACTTTAATATAATTATTTCTATAAATTATAAACAATAAATGATTTATTAAAAAATGTTTAATTTTATGTAATTAAAAAAAAGAATTATATATAATTAAAATTTTATATATATATATATATATTAGTGCTGTCAAATGATTAATCGCGATTAATCGCATCCAAAATAAAAGTTTATGTTTACATACTATATGTGTGTTTAGTTTGTATATTTATTATGTACATATAAATACACACACATACATGTATATATTAAAACTAAATATTTATATGTATATATATTTATACCTGTATACAATTTAGATTATAAATAAATATAAATATTTTATATATAAATCTAAAATATTGTCCCTTAATATATACATGCATGTGTTTGTATTTATATCTACATAATAAATATACACAGTACACAAATATATAGTATGTAAACATAAACTTTTATTTTGGATGCGATTAATCGTGATTAATCATTTGACAGCACTAATATATATATATATATATATATATATATATATATATGAACACATTTTGAGAGTACTATTAGACAATGTTTTACATTTAAAACTAATACATTAATTATATTATTATTATTATAAATAAATTTTTATAAAAATAAATTATTTAATACAAAATAATACTTAATTTTATGTCATTTTTAACATTTTATGTATCTGCTATAAGAAATACTGACTGAAGATACAAAGGTAAAACTTGTAAGTTTTGTTACCATATATAATGAAAGTATCTTATATGTTTCTTGAACAGCAAATCAGAATATTACAATGATTTCTGAAGGGACTGGAGTAAAGATGCTGAATATTCAGCTTTGAAATCACAGGAATAAATTACATTATAAAATATATTCAAATAGAAAACAGTTATTTTAAATAGCAAAATTATTTCACACTATTACTGCTTTTGCTGTATTTTGGATCAAATAAATGCAGGCTTGGTGAGCAGAAGAGCCTTCTTTAAAAAAAAAAAAAACATTAAAAACTATTGACTGATAGTGTATTGATATAATTTATGTATATGGAATATAAAATTATGAGCGATACGATATATAACCATAGTGACTATTCAGCATGATAGATACTATATTAAAAAGTAGCTTTTTAAAAGGTAATGCATATCATTTTAAGTTGGTTTATGTGTTAATATTACATCACAGTGCATTCTGATCATTCAAACAAGTATTTTTAATAATAAATTCTCCACATTTGTGACCCTGGAACACAAAACCAGTCATAAAGATCAAGTTTTTTACAATTGTGAAAATGGAAAGCTAAATAAATAAGCTTTCCATTATTTATGGTTTGTTAAGATAGGAAAATATTTGAATATCTAGAATCTGAGGGTGCAAAAAAATCTAAACGCTGAGAAAATCGCCTTTAAAGTTGTCCAAATTAAGTTTTTAGCAATGCATATTACTAATTGAAAATGAAGTTTTGATATATTTACAGTAGGAAATTTACAAAATATCTTCATGGAACATGATCTTTACTTAATATCCTAATGATTTTTGGCGTAAAAGAAAAATCTATAATTTTAATCCATACAATGTATTTTTGACTTTTGCTACAAATATACCCCAGTGACTTAAGACTGGTTTTGTGGTCCAGGGTCACATATAAATAAATAAATATATGAAAAAAAAAAAAAAAAAAAGCAGCAAAAATAAGTAATTATTTATAATTTTATTTCCTTATTTATGTATTTATTTCCACATTTATTTATTTATTTATTATTTTATTTATTCATAAATTTTTATATTTTCACATTTATGCATTTATTTATGTATTTATTTCCACATTTATTTATTTCTACATTTATTTATTTCTACATTTCTTCGACATTTGTGACCCTGGACCACAAAACCAGTCATAAGTGTCATTTTTTTTTAATTGATAAGCTTTCCACTGATGTATGGTTTGTTATGAAAGGACAATAATTGGCCGAAAAACAACTATTTGAAAATATGAAATCTGAGGGTGCAAAAATTATATTTACTTAATAATATCCTAATGATTTTAGGCATAATTTTGACCCATACAATGTATTTTTGGCTATTAAGTGCTGCTTAAGACTGGTTTTGTGCTCCAGGGTCACATATAAATAAATGAATATATGAAAAAAAAAAAAAAAAAAAAAAAAAAGCAGCAAAAATAAGTAATTATTTATAATTTTATTTCCTTATTTATGTATTTATTTCCACATTTATTTATTTATTTATTTATTATTTTATTTAGTCATACATTTTTATATTTTCACATTTATGCATTTATTTATGTATTTATTTCTACATTTATTTATTTCTACATTTCTTCGACATTTGTGACCCTGGACCACAAAAGCAGTCATTTGGTTTGTTATGAAAGGACAATAATTGGCCGAGATACAACTATTTGAAAATATGAAATCTGAGGGTGCAAAAATTATATTTACTTAATAATATCCTAATGATTTCAGGCATAATTTTGACCCATACAATGTATTTTTGGCTATTAAGTGCTGCTTAAGTCTGGTTTTGTGCTCCAGGGTCACATTTTGAATTGACAGATTAGATATTGTCACATGTATGTGGCATGCACATTTACATGCACAGCATGTATGTGGGAAAAATAATAGAAACGAAGCAGCCGTCCCATAGAGTAATGACCGCAGCTCTCACCCTTTGAGTGATCAGCACAGTGTGGACACATGGACGAGCCATCTGTCTGCAAACAATCTCACACATGCGTATGTCATGAATTTGGGTGGCCAAACTCTTTATTATACACTATGCAAGAGCAGAAACACTGCAATAGCTTCAAAGGGCACAATAACAGACCTTGATGAACATAACCTTGGATTGTAATCATGCAATCATTAGATTTTATCAAAGCAGATAAGAAAAGGAGAGGCATCGCTTCATGGAAAAACACCACTGAGGATCACAATCCTTTGGCTCAGCATTGTTGCCATACAATCAGACTTTGGACATATACGCCTTCTCCACCCCACCACTTTTCCCTTTCTTTTCCTCTAAGTTGATCCCGAAGTTTTGAGTCTGGGTGGATTATCCCCTCACAAGGCCACTGACCCCTTCATGTGAGCTCACTTTAGCACTACAGTCGAGGTCAAATGTTTACGTATCTGCAAAATGGTAATTATTTTACCAAAATAAGAGGGATGCCCACATCAGGACAACTGAGAGACTCATATGCAACTATTACAGAAGGTTCAAACACTCACTGATGCTCCAGAAGGAAAAAACATGCATTAAGAGCCGGGGGTGAAAACTTTTGGAATCTGAAGATCGGTATAAATTTAACTTATTTTGTCATCTGGAGAACATGTAAGTATCTTCTGTAGGGCAGTACTAAATAAAAAAAAAAAAGATTGTTAGACAAAATAAGAAAAATGTACACATCTTCATTTGGTTCAAAAGTTTTCACCCCCGGCTCTTAATGCATGTTTTCTCATTCTGGAGCATCAGTGAGTGTTTGAACCTTCTGTAATAGTTGCATATGAGGCACAGTTGTCCTCAGTGTGAAAAGATGGATCTCAAAATCATACAGTCATTGTTGGAAAGCGTTCAAATACACAAAATGCTAAAAAAAAAAAAAAAAAAAGACAGAATCTTAAGGACTTTTCTAAAGAACAGCAGGCGGCTCAACTGTTCAGGACAAATTAAGGGACTCACAAACAACTATCACTAGACAAACAAACAAGCAAACAAACAAAAATAAGTATACTCAGTATTAAGAAGGGGTTGGGGTCCTAGTTTTTGTATCAAAATATGACATTTCCATACCAAAACTATATATTTTACAGTCACCGCTGTGCAGATTGATCATAAACACAGCTAAAAAGCTTCCTGCCACAGTGGCCATCCTTCACAAAACTAATATCTACAACAGTTTTATCACAGGTAGAATGCAAAATGTTTCAATACAAGCGTTTCAGTCAAATGGAATTTATGCAATATTTCAAACTTTCAACCCACAGGAGAAAATCAACCCGCTGCAAGTTTAAAATCAGACCAATTGCGTGGAAAAAAATGGATTTGGCAACCCTAGCTGCATCCAAAGCGATTTAAACACTCTGCATATTGATAGCGACTCCGTGATGCACGAAAATTATATTCAATATTAGAGTGTTTGTAGGAGTGGGATTAAGAAAACAGTCCCACACAAGGCTTTAATACAACGCATAAAATGAATGGCGACTGTAGAAAGCAAAAGCAAAAGCCGAATCCCAGACATTTTGGGTGATTTAGGAATCCCGGCCAGACATGTTTTTTAAATGTTTTGTCCGGGGAAAAGAGGATGTATGGTCACCCTACAATATTTCAAATGTTTAACCCACGGGAGAAAATCAACCCACCGCAACAGTTCAGCCCAATTCCGTTGAAAAAATATGGATTTGGCAACCCTACATCCAACACCAACTGCATCCAAAGCAATTTAAATACTCTGCATATTGATAGCAACTCCGTGATGCACGAAAATTATATTCAATATTAGAATGTTTGCAGGAGCAGGATTAAGAAAACAGTCCCACACAAGGCTTTAATACAAAAACGCACGACTGTAGAAAGCAAAAGCAGAATCCCGGACATTTTGGGCGATTTAGGAATCCTGGCCGGATGCAATTTTTTCCAAGTCCAAAAAGATGACATGTCCAGGGGAAAGGGGCTGTATGGTCACCCTACAATATTTCAAACTTCTAACCCACGGGAGAAAATCAACTCGCTGCAAGTTTAAAATCAGACCAATTGCGTGGAGAAAAAATGGATTTGGCAACCCTAGCTGCATCCAAAGTATATTAATACTCTGCATATCGATAGCAACTCCATGATGCACAAAAATTAAGAAAAATCAAATTTGCAGGAGTGGGACTTCTAACCCACGGGAGAAAATCAACCCGCCACAACAGTTTA
Source organism: Cirrhinus molitorella (assembly GCA_033026305.1). Lineage (NCBI taxonomy): Eukaryota > Metazoa > Chordata > Actinopteri > Cypriniformes > Cyprinidae > Cirrhinus > Cirrhinus molitorella. The sequence continues at coordinate 1,119,944 of CM065125.1, forward strand.
AAATCAGACCAATTCCGTGGAAAAAATGTGGGTTTGGCAACCCTACATCCAACACCAGCTGCATCCAAAGCAATTTAAATACTCGGCATATTGATAGCGACTCTGTGATGGGCGGAAATTATACTCAATATTAGAGTGTTTGCGGAAGCAGGATTAAGAAAACGGCTTTAATACAAAAACGCACGACTGTAGAAAGCAAAAGCCGAATCCCGGGCATTTTGGCTGATTTAGGATCCTAGCCGGATGCAATTTTTTGAGTCCAAAAAGAGGACATATCCGGGGAGAAGCAGATGTATGGTCACCCTACAATATTTCACATTTTTAACCCACAGGAGAAAAATCAACTCACTGCAAGTATAAAATCTGCCCAATTCCGTGGGAAAAATGCCGATTTGGCAACCCTACATCAAACATGAGCTACAGCCAAAGCAACTCTGTGATGCGCAGAAATTATACTCAATATTAGAGCGTTTGCGGGACCGGGATTAAGAAAACAGTCCCACACAAGGCTTTAATACAAAAAAGCACGACTGTAGAAAACAAAAGCTGAATCCCGGACATTTTGGGCGATTTAGGAATCCTGGCCGGATGCAATTTTTTCCAAGTCCAAAAAGATGACATGTCCAGGGGAAAGGGGCTGTATGGTCACCCTACAATATTTCAAACTTTCAACCCACGGGAGAAAATCAACCCGCCGCAAGAGTTTAAAATCAGACCAATTCCATGGAAAAAATGTGGATTCGGCAACCCTAACTGCATCCAAAGCAATTTAAATACTCCACATATTTACAGCGACTCCATGATGCTAGAAAATTATCTTCAATATTACAGAGTTTGCGGAAGCGGGATTAAGAAAATAGACCCGTGCAAAGCTTTAATACAAAAACGCACGATTATTTCTGATATGTGAAATTGACATTTTCACTAGTAAGAAATCCATTCTTGATATCAACAATTAAAATTGAATGGGAGTCTATGGTGACATTTAACTAGTGAAAAAATTCTTGATATCAATAATTATAGTTTTACTAGTTGAAATTCAGTTCTTGATATCAATAATTAACCTTTTTACTAGTGGAAATGTAATTCCTGATATCAAAAATGCCATTGTTACTAGTAAAAATCCAATTTCTGATATCAAGAATTAGCATTTTAACTAGTGAAACCTGAATTGTTGATATCAAGAATTCATATCCTGCGAATGAATAAAAGCCAAAACGGCTTGCCATATTGTCATAGACTCCCATTCAAATTTAATTGTTGATATCAAGAATTGATTTCTTACTAGTTAAAATGTCAATTTCACATATCAGAAATAATTCTCACTAGTAAAAACCTTTATTTTTGATATCAATAATTACATTGTTACTAGTAAAAATTGCAATTTCTGATATCAAGAATTATAATTTTAACTAGTGAAAATTGAATTGTTGATATCAAGAATTCATATCCTGCGAATGAATAAAAGCCAAAACAGCTTGCCATACATTTGCACTAGTAACAATGTAATTATTGGTATAAAAAATAAAGGTTTTTACTAGTGAGAATTATTTCTGATATGTGAAATTGACATTTTCACTAGTAAGAAATCCATTCTTGATATCAACAATTAAAATTGAATGGGAGTCTATGGTGACATTTAACTAGTGAAAAAATTCTTGATATCAATAATTATAGTTTTTACTAGTTGAAATTCAATTGTTGATATCAATAATTAACCTTTTTACTAGTGGAAATGTAATTCCTGATATCAAAAATGCCATTGTTACTAGTAAAAATCCAATTTCTGATATCAAGAATTAGCATTTTAACTAGTGAAACCTGAATTGTTGATATCAAGAATTCATATCCTGCGAATGAATAAAGCCAAAACGGCTTGCCATATTGTCATAGACTCCCATTCAAATTTAATTGTTGATATCAAGAATTGATTTCTTACTAGTTAAAATGTCAATTTCACATATCAGAAATAATTCTCACTAGTAAAAACCTTTATTTTTGATATCAATAATTACATTGTTGCTAGTAAAAATGGCAATTTTCTGATATCAAGAATTATATTTTTAACTAGTGAAAACTGAATTGTTGATATCAAGAATTCATACCCTGCGAACGAATAAAAGCTAAAACGGCTTGCCATATCTGGTGTCAGATAAACTCATCACCAAGCAACAAAACCGACGCGCTCGACGCCGAGCGATGCGAACGGAGCGTGTGCTTGTCTCTTTAAGAAGCACTCCTGTTGCATGAGAGCCTGGTGTTTTTCCACTCTCTCCGTTATTACATGCGCTCGCATATAAGACAGAAGTCTGGGGGAGAGGGCGTAAAGATTATTTCCCTCGCTTTGTAGCCTTCACCACAAGAAGACAAAAGAACAAGAGACGGACCTGAGCAATAAATTGCATTGTCAGGTGAGTGGCACCTCGCAGGTCAGCGGATGCTGAACTGCATCTTTAAGCGCATCTTTATGTGGCATGCATTTGATCAACATGTCTAAGGTGGATAAATCTCTAAACATATTTAAATATATTGAATTAAAATTCAGATTTGAATCTTTGAGATGCGAACCTTTATGTCTAGACCTAACTATTTTGCCACTAAAATGTAATGTTTCTAGCATTGCATTGAAAGCTTTGTGCCTTAGCACTTTTTTTCCCCCCATAAGTGTTCTCACAGGATTTTGGAAGCGTGGTGTCATTAAATATTAAATGCAATCAATTTATTTTACATGCACCGTAATTAAAGATGAATTGCAAGCGCTGGTTAACAGTGCACCCGTCTAAAATGGGCTTGTGACAGCACCCTCAGGACCATCACAGAGCATCGTTCTCACTTCTCTAGACAAATGTGGGTTAATGTGAATTTATTCTGCACGTAAACACGAGACAGACCTGTCTCAAACATCCTGTCATGTGGGTTCATGTAACAGTGGCACGCGCGCAGACACAATGTAGGTTATTGGGGCACAGCCAAGATGTTAACTTCTTCTGTCCATTGTTCGAGTGTGGAAAATGCAAAAACCCCCCGTTGATGGATGTGCATTAGAGACGTAATTGCTTCGCAAATGAATGTTTTGAGGCGTGTCCGCATGCGCGGCCTTTTATCGTGGCTCGTGTAATGTCTGTGTTTATCGTGAGAACTTGCATTAGCTTAAAAAAACTTGTTTAGGGGCTGGGGTTTTGCAAATCAAGCATGCATTAAAAATGTGATTTAATCAGGAGCGCGCGCTGGAGAATTAGGGCACCTGGTGACGCTCGAGCGGGATATTGCTCAGGTTTAATTTTGCGAGCAGACAGATTTAGTTTTATAATGCATGACATGAGATGACCTTGCGCTTTCTCCTCAGCACACTCGAGGAAAGTACTGTTGCAGGAGCATGCACTTGATTCCGAGTCATCAGAAATATGTTTTGCGTTATGAATTTGGGTTAACTTTAAGAAAACGTTACTTCTGGACGCTTTTGCAAAGAACGTTTCTTGGTTATGCGAACGTTAGAGGAATATTCCGTTTTGTAATTTTGAAAATGCTGTGAAAATTCAATTCTGTAATTTGAAAACGTTATGGGAACATTACATTTAAATAATTTCTCAACGTTTCCTCTCAACATTAAAAGATGAAATATTGATAATGCACTATACATTCCATAAACATTATTATAAGAACGTTTTGCCAACATTTTGTGAAAATGTTACTTTTGAATGTTTTTTTTTTTTGTTTCTTGGTTATGTGAACATTAGAGGAACATTCCATTCTATCATTTTGAAAATGTTATGAAAACGTTACATTTGAATATTTGCTAATCGTTTAAAACAGCCATTTTTAAAACTTTATAAAAACTTTATTTCTAAACTTAAAAAAAAAATCAAAATGTAGTTTTTTAAAAATGTACAAACATTTCTTCTTGGTTATGCGGATGTTAGAGAAACATTGCATTTTATCCTTTTGAAAATGCTGTGAAAATTCCATTCTGTCATTTGAAAACGTTATGGGAACTTTACGAAAACGTTACATTGAAATAATTTCTCAATGTTTAAAAAAAAACATTTTTTATTTTTCGGAATGTTTCCTCTCAACATTCCAAGATGAAATATTGATAATGCTCTATACATTCCATAAACATTATTTTAAGAATGTTTTGTCCTAATTTTATAAAATATGTTCTAAGAACGTTTTGAGAAAATGTTACTTTTTAATTTTTTCTTGGTTATGTGAACTTTAGAGGAACATTCCATTCTATCATTTTGAAAATGTTATGAAAACATTATATTTGAATATTCGCTAAACATTTAAAACAGACTATGAAATTTTTATTTCTGAACTTTTTTTTCAATTCAAAATGTAGTTCTCTTTTTAAAAATGTATTACAAAGATTTCTTCATGGTTATGTGAACGTTAGAGGAACATTACATTTTATCATTTTGAAAACGCTATGAAAATTAAATTCTGTATTTGAAAATGTTATGAGAATGTTACAGTTCAATATTCACTTAACGTTTAAAATAGCCATTTTTTAAAGACTATGAAAACGTTATTTCTGAACATTTTTAAAAATATATTTTTTTAAATGTATCAAAAATGTTTCTTCTTGCTTATGCGAATGTTAAATGTTAGAGAAACATTCCATTTTATAATTTAGAAAATGCTATGAAAATTCCATTCTGTCATTGGAAAACATTATGGGAACGTCACGAAAACGTTACATTCAAATAATTTCTCAATGTTTAAAACACCCATTTTTTATTTTTCAGAATGTTTCCTCTCAACATTACAAGAAAGTATATGAAAGTGTAATAATGTTACACTGGGGGGAAAAAAAAAAAAAAAAAAAAAGATTAATTGATTGCAAGCAATTTAGTAAATTCAATTTAGTAAATTAAATGAATCTTTTTTTCTTTTCTTTTTTGTCAAAGTATAAGAATGTCCCTAAAACATTATTTTAAGAATGTTTTGTCCTAATACCTAATATTTACATATTCTTTAATGAAAACCTTTAAAATGTTACCTGTTAGCTGGGTTATGATTGCCATATTCATGTACTTCAGAGAATACCACGGTATTACAACAATATGGGGTAAAATGTCACCAAAAATACTGCAATATCATTGCACCATGTTCTAAATCTGCTTCTTTTTTATCCCTAACCTTTACAGATTTTGTACTGCGCAAAGCTTTATAAAGCTGTTTTTAAATCTCACTGTTTGATTGACTAGACGACAATGAACTAACATTAGAGTATTTTCATAGATAATGGCTTTAGTTTTTATAATACTCATTTGCTTCATGAGTTTTCATCTGCTGGCTCTCAAGTATAATTGGAACGTAAGAGCCTCTTTTTACCCCTATTGCATATTCATGCGCTTCGGAAAATACCATGGTATTACAGCAGTATGTGGTAAAATGCCTTTTTAATCCATAACCTTCACTGATTTTGCATTAAACAGAGTTGGTATGATTTTTCCACTCTTACTAAGTTTAAGTATCATTGTTTGAATGACCAGACATCAGCGTAACATTAGAGTATCTTGCATTGGATTCGATTAAATGAGCTTTATGAGTTTTCCTTGGTTGGCTTTTGAGTATAACTAGAGCTTTAGACCATCTTTTTGTCTTTCAGAGCTGATAGAGTGTCATTTATAACCTTCAGCGCTTCAGTCGCAGCTGTCTGTTGATTAAACATGCGTTTACATCACTTTTGCTGATAGCGAGCTATCGGTGTTTATCTGTGTGGAGGCTAAAGAGAGATCCAAGCATTTTTACAAGGTCACCGCTGGGGTCAAGGTGGAAAAGCCTGATGATGAAGATAAACTGAGCTGTGACCCTGTGATATTTCTCAGCTCATGGCCACAGAAACACTGACACAAGGGCACTGGATTCCAGTCTATCATTTGAAAACGTTATGGGAACGTTACGAAAACGTTACATTGTAAATAATTTCTCAACGTTTAAACACCCAACACCAATTTTTATTTTTCAGAATGTTTCTGAAACTGTATAAAAAAATAAAAAATAAAATAAAAAAGATTAATTGATTTTACTACCGTTTTTTTTTAAGTGAAGTGGTTGCAATCAATTTATTTGAGCTATATTTGAATCAACAAATTTAGTTGACTAACTTTCAACATTTCTGCTAATGTAGCTAAAATAAATAGTTTGCAAGCAATACTGGTGTGGAGTTCTTATGGGTTTTATTTCGCAATGAATTGACACATTGCTTGTTCTCCAGATTAGATAAGATGCATTTGGAATGATTTAGTGGCTCGTTGGAATCTAATGTCAAAAGAGCGCAAGATTCTAAATCAGTTTCAAAATTAGAACACTTTTAGAATTTTGAAAAATGCTAAACACAGACTGAGCCAGGTGACAAATGTGTTACATGTTTCTAAAATGTTAAAAATGTCAGAGATTTATTTTTTTAAAGGATACAAAAACATTTCTTAACATTTCAACATTCTAACTTTATTTTCACCTGAAATATAGCATTATTTAAAGTATTTAGCCCGTTAACTTGTCAACCCTTAACCCCTATTTTTGAAAATTCATACGAAAGTGCACTCCAAACCAGGGCCATAACCACACCTTGAACATTGGGGGGGACCAAAACGATCGAGCAATCTCTCTCTCTCTCTATCTGTCTATCTATCTATCCAAAAGTACAAACAAAACACAAGATATTTCCATTTTTTTACTCAAAAATTACAGTAAGCTCAATGAGCATATCACATCACCTTTTGAGGGTTTGTAAAAGCATCTTTTTAGCTAAAAATTGTCCTTTATATTCACAATAAAAACAATTTTATTTATTATTACAATTTTTTTAATAGACTAGTGGCCCAAAACAAATATTCAATAAATGTAATACAAAATGTAAAAAAAAAAATAATAACATACATTCTAAAACCATCTCACTTTCCATTACAAAAACCCCTAGGTCAATACAATTATTTACAATGTTACATAACAATTCATGTCTTCTTGCGCTTTTCATTTACTTGAATGAAGGCCTGGCATACTTTTAGAAGTTCTATGTTGTACATATTACACAAACCTTAGGATACTTGGAGTATATAATGTTTTAGTACACTTTTGTAATGCTTTAACATATTTGTCCTTTGTATTACACTATATTTTATTGAATAGACCTGGAATGGATTTTTTTATGAAGAATACCAGAAGGGTGATATTTCAATTCGATGATAACCCATTTTCATTTTTACTTTAAATGTCATAACAGACCTGATATGGATATATAAAAATAAAATGGTAGACACTGAGGTTTATTGTTAAAAAAGAAAAAAAAATGAATCTGACGCAAATAGGTTAATATTTGTTGAAACATTGAATGTAACTCACAAACTAAAAACACACTTGAGTCAAAGCCCCATTTAAAAAAAAAAAAACACTCCCTAAAAACTGCCATAATTTCTTTACATTTTTTTCATACTAAGTAAAATTCTAATCCATTAACATGTTTATTGACATATCACTTACTGATATAAAATTATAATTTAGCTTAATTTGGTGTATTTTATTATTGCACAATGCTTATTTCATAATAGTATGCCTAATATGTATTTTAATAACACTATTAATAAAGATTGTATGTCTTTAAATGCAAGATATTTAAAGTGTACCTGAAGTATACTTGCAATAGTTCCACTTTAACACAATCAAATATACAGTTGCTATATTTTAGTTGGATTTCAGCACTACTTCCACACAATTATTTAAAAAATTAACAAACAAAAAAAAAGAAAAGTAAATTAAATTAAATTAAATTGTTGTTGTGAAAGTGTCCACAAAATAGTTGTTCCGATTTAGCACACTTTAGGTATATCAGTTTTGTATACCAAAAGTACAATTGCAGGGTATTTTTATTATTAATAACATTTAAATATGTAAATGTATTTGTAGAATACTAAGCACAAAATAAATGTATATGTTCTGGATGCTGAACCTCACTGACCAGATCTTTGATGTTTAAAATTAAAGTCATTTATTTGTTTCCATTACATGTGGATAAAAGACCAACTAGTGCTGTGCGATTCTGTACGAATGGAGAATAACTACTTTATTTTTTAAAATCCATATCACTATTCTCCCACATCATGATTCTGAAAAAAAAAACAGACAACTAAACAAAATAACTTGTAATTTACTAGAGTTTCTACTAAAATTGCAACAGTCTATTTATAAAATATATTCAATATTCTACGAATTGTTAAAAAAAAAAAAAAAGAACAAATAATTCAAGCACTGGCTTATACAGAAGTTACTTGATTCATTCCTGAATGAATCAATGTTTTTGAACGAACATCTTTTTCATCTCCACCTGCTGGCGTTACGTTGTAATTGATTCAATCTTTTTATTTGCAGTCGTCACTTTCAAAAAGGTGATTTATTATATTTTGTCCACTACTGTAGACAACAGTGTTCTAAACTATACACTTTTATTCCAGCACTTCTGTGATTATTTGAATGTTTGTAACACAGAAACAGCGATACAAAAGCCTGTGTAAAGCATGCATATATGCATTAAACTGTTCTCTCTAGGCAGCGCGAAGGCAGATTTAAATTTCACATTGTGACTTAAGGCTTTAATAAACATAGCTGAATCCTGTCATTTAGGAACAAGATTATATGGGTAATTGAATATGTTCGCAATCTGGCTATTTATTTAAATATCGGTAAAACATCAAACAAGGGCTTCAAAGCTGTATTTTAGTGGAATGAAAACGTACGGTAAACCATCTTTTAAATACTGCTTTTCGTCATGGACAGTTTGATTTCTAGTACTTGGAGAGCAAACTAAAAATTATAAAACATTTTATTTGTTAAGTGAATGGTCCATCTTCAAAAAGATCAGGGGCTTTTGGCAAAACATCGGGGGCTTAAGCCCCCAAAGCCCACCCCTCGCAACGCCACTGATGTAGCCTATACAGTATATTCAATCGTGTGAATTATATAGGCTAATAATTAGCCTTGAGTATTAATTTGAAGTCTCACATCGCATATAATGCACTGCATTACGTTAAATGTTCAAAAATGTTTGCATTCCATTACTGTCTGTTTTGAAAAGCCTCCGCGAAATGTTTGTCAAATATTAAAGTTTAGCTGCTTAGCGTAATCTTTTTTTTTTATTGAATGTTTAAACAAATTTACATATGAATCAAGACATCCAAATAGACAACATAGGACATAAGAAAATGGGGTTATAAACACATGAAACAACACATACAAAAACAAATAAATAACTAAATAAAATAAAAAAAAAAAAGAAGAGACAGCAATTACATGTTATTTTCAATTAACTTTAACTTTTCAGCAAGCATAATTGTATACTTAGATTTTTTGTTAGTGCATTTAAGAGAATCCATGAACATAGAAAAATCTGCCAAAAACGCTTTAAAACAAGGTTTAGAATTACACGTTTTACTTTTATGTATATAAAATTTACCATATAAAATCAGAAGATTCACCATAAAGTTAACAGAAATAATTTTTGATTCATAATATATGAAGACATCTTTACATGTTATATCTAAATTGCTGCTTAGCGTAATCTTACCTCATACTCTGCTAAAACCGACGCGCTGCTTCTGTGAGCTGTAAAGCCCGCCTTCTTTGATTTGATTGGCCAACATTTTGACATTGACGAGCGCTATTAGAGCTGCGGCAGACCTCGCTAAAAAAATATTTTGAATTAATTTTTTAGCAGTTTCCATAGTAGTCCAATGTCTATTGTGGTTACGGCTCTGCTCCAAACTTAAATTATTATAATCAGGGAGCGATTCGTGAAAAATGCTTTTGAAAGCTTTTTTCTCTCTCTATAGGCAGAGGCTGGCCCAAAAGCACACATTATATACCTGTCTGTTTAAGCAAGTAGCAGATAATGAGTGTCATGTCATGAAATGTTTTTAATACGATGGAAACTGTGTCTAACGTGATCACAATTTAACAAAATCATTGTAAGTTAGGCCTATTAATTGTAAAGATTTCCTTTGAAACACCGGATAAATCACAGTAGAAGAGAAAGCAAGCCGAGATCACAGTAGCTATCAACGGAGCTTTTTGAAACTCAGAATCAGTAAACCACGCGCAAAATTATTTTAGACTTTTTTTTAGAGTTTAAATTGCGTAACACGAATCATTTTTCAAAACAGGACATGAAAGCATGTATCACAAATCATTTGATTTAAAACCGGATTTTTTAAGTGCGTATGGCATATAATTTCATTGAACGGGACTTTAAAGTGCGTATGGTGAATCATTTGATTCATAACCGGAGTTCAAAGTGCGTAATGCGAATCATTTGATTCAGAACTGGACTTTAAAGTGCGTAACGCAAATCATTTGATTCACAACCGGAGTTCAAAGTGCGAAACGTTTTTTTTTTTACAAAACGGGGCGTATGGCAAATCATTTAATTGAGAAGGGGAGTTTAAAGTGCACATTGTGAACCGTTTGATTTAGAACCGGGCTTTAAAGCGCGTAACGCAAATCATTTGATTCAGAACTGGACTTCAAAGTGCGTAAGGCGAATCATTTGATTCAGAATCGGAATCGCGAATCATTTGTTTCAGAACCGGACTTCAAAGTGTGACTGGCGAATCATTTGATTCAGAATCGGAATCGCGAATCATTTGATTCAGAATCGGAATCGCGAATCATTTGATTCAGAACCGGACTTCAAAGTGCGTATGGCGATTCATTTGATTCAGAATCGGAATCGCGAATCATTTGTTTCAGAACCGGACTTCAAAGTGTGAATGGCGAATCATTTGATTCAGAATCGGAATCGCGAATCATTTGTTTCAGAACCGGACTTCAAAGTGTGACTGGCGAATCATTTGATTCAGAATTGGAATCGCGAATCATTTGTTTCAGAACCGGACTTCAAAATGTGAATGGCGAATCATTCGATTCAGAATCGGACTTCAAAGTGCGTATGGCGATTCATTTGATTCAGAATCGGAATCGCGAATCATTTGTTTCAGAACCGGACTTCAAAGTGTGAATGGCGAATCATTTGATTCAGAATCGGAATCGCGAATCATTTGTTTCAGAACCGGACTTCAAAGTGCGTATGGCGATTCATTTGATTCAGAATCGGAATCGCGAATCATTTGTTTCAGAACCGGACTTCAAAGTGTGACTGGCGAATCATTTGATTCAGAATTGGAATCGCGAATCATTTGTTTCAGAACCGGACTTCAAAATGTGAATGGCGAATCATTCGATTCAGAATCGGACTTCAAAGTGCGTATGGCGATTCATTTGATTCAGAATCGGAATCGCGAATCATTTGTTTCAGAACCGGACTTCAAAGTGTGAATGGCGAATCATTTGATTCAGAATCGGAATCGCGAATCATTTGTTTCAGAACCGGACTTCAAAGTGCGTATGGCGATTCATTTGATTCAGAATCGGAATCGCGAATCATTTGTTTCAGAACCGGACTTCAAAGTGTGAATGGCGAATCATTTGATTCAGAATCGGAATCGCGAATCATTTGTTTCAGAACCGGACTTCAAAATGTGAATGGCGAATCATTTGATTCAGAATCGGAATCGCGAATCATTTGATTCAGAACTGGACTTCAAAGTGCATATGGTGAATCATTTGATTTAGAACCAGACTTTTACAGAAGTGAAATCATTTAATAAAATGAAAGCATTGAAAAGTTATAGAAGTTTACATTTTATTTTTATATTTTTATATAAAATGCATATTTTAAAAAATAGTTAAAAATACAAAATAACTATACAATCAAAGCCATATGTCTACATAAGTTGTGTTCCAAATTTGAAGTTGATATAAAAAATTGAGGTTCATATGCGTTATTGTTTAGGCGCCATGCCAAAAAAAAATCAGCGGGTGCCACCCAAACTCCATAGATTTTTTTGTATGCATTTCTCTCACAAATCTATCAGTTTCTCTCTCAGTATTATGTCTATCATGAAACGACCAAATATGGATTCTTGAGACTCGTATTTTGTCAAGATTATAAAAAGTTTTGATTCTAAAACACCATAATATATTTTGTAATATGACACCCCTGCTAATGGGGAGGAGACCGCTAAAGGATTTTAAGTACCATTTCTATGGTAAAGCAATGTCCGATTTCAAAATGGTTTTTTACCAGATGAGATTTTAGGCTTTCAAATGGCATATAACTTAGTCTAACTGTTCCTACATAACCCTACAAAATTGTAATATATCAATTTAGTCTTAGACCTTTGCAATGATATGTAGTTTGTTATGATTACATTAGGATTTAATTGTAATATAGTGAAGTAAACTAAGTAAACGTCAGTTAAGAGATTAAAGTTTGTTTTTAATATTCTAAAAACATTAAAATTACAGTTTTCAAAAATGCTTCTTAGAACGTTCAAGTTCAAACAGCATCATAAGGATATTCCGAGAATGTTTTGAGAATGCATATCAAAGTTCTAAAAAAGAATGTTTATGTAACATTTCAAAAAATGTGACCCTGGAGCACAAAAGCAGTCATAAGTCGCTGGGGTATATTTGCAGCAATAGCCAAAAATACATTGTCTGGGTCAAAATTATCGATTTTACTTTTATGCCAAAAATCATTAGGATATTAAGTGAAGATCATGTTCCACGAAGATATTTAGCAAATATACTACTGTAAATATATCAAAACTTAATTTTTGATTAGTAATATGCATTGCTAAGAACTTCATTTGGACAACTTTAAAGGCAATTTTCTCAACATTTCGATTTTTTTGCACCCTCAGATTCCAGATTTTCAAATAGTTGTATCTCGGACAAATATTGCCCTATCCTAACAAACCATACATCCATGAAAAGCTTATTTACTCCGCTTTCAGATGATCTATAAATCTCAATTTGTCAATTTAAGACTGGTTTTGTGGTCCAGGGTCACAAATGTTAGCAAAAATTGTGACAACATTCCCTTATGCTTCTAAAATCTGGAATAATGCTAGAGAACATGATCATCGCATTTTATGTCATTTAAAGAAGAGTGACAAAGAGCAAAGAAAGGACTAAGACACTCTCAAATTTGCACACTTTTAACTCGACTTTGCATCCAAATGTTGTGCCGATCATAGATTAGTAATGAAAACAGCTGAAATAAATGGGAAAAATGCAAAACACTGGAGGACTCACAGGAGAAATACAACTTGCTGTATCTCTCCAGAAGGCTTTATCCTTAGATAACTAATGATAGGAATGGAAAAGAGGCTGTTAAGAAGACCTGCTGATAAAAATATAGATGCAAAAACTGGTATCAAACCCCCTGAACATACAGAAAAAAGGACCCTGGCCAAATAGGACACGTGTGTGGAGTCAGTGCTTGAGCTGTCAGCATGAGTTTCAAAAAGGAAATCAAACTGTAGAACGTTTTTTCTTAGCTTCCTACATCAGCCTGAATCTCATTTCAAGAGCTCATTTCTTCCTCTTACTGTAGCCAGTGGTGGAAATGGCCAAAATTCACTGGGGGGACGTTTATTAACAACTTATTTCATAAGCAATTCTGGCCAAATTAAAGATAAGTTGTATGTTTAATAAAAATGTCTCTAATTGGTCTGTTTAGCTAAGACCTCAAAACACTTCTTCTTTGCTGCTACAGTATTGCATGATTTGTAGATTATATTTAATAGTTTACACTTTGCAAAAACATTTGCACTTCGGTAACATTGCATTTTTACGATTTCTTTTCATGAGTACTAGTGCTCCTACTTAAAAAATAAATAAATAAATAAATAAATAAAAATAAAAACTTCCTATTATAAGGTGATATTTGACTCCATAAAGATTTTTTTACCTGTGTAATGTTATTTTTCTAACTTTATTAAATGTATGTCATCTTTTGTGCCAAAAAAATTGATTTATAAACTTTTATTAAAATGTTTTAGTAAACAATAAATTAAACTAAAATCATTTCAGGCTGAATAAGTTAGCAATCAAATGAAATCAGTATCAACAATTCATCTTTTCATCGCACAGAAGAGCTCAAATGTGGCATTATGGAATATTTATAGAATTTCTGACAAGACTCAGAGGTGGAATTAATGCATTTCATATTAACATTGTTATGGGGTTGTTTTAAATATAAAGTTTTGAATATAGAAATTTTAATAATTTAAATGACTGAATAATAATTAACTAAATCAGTTCGCTCAGAAGCGCAGTTAATATTAACTTTTATATAAAATCAAATTGATCAAAATGTCTATCAGCTGTCTAAAATGTTGTTTTTTAAGTTTATAGCATTCTCACAAATTTGCATTTTAATGAATAAAGCTCTCTACGCTGCACACAATCTATTATTTGCATCACTTATATGTTATAATGAATGGCAAAAACCGCAGTCTGCTTTCAGGATGTGTGCTGTGAGGAGCAGGAAGCGCATCGTCAGAGAAGCATTTCTATTGGCTGCAGTCTATTATGGCAAAAGACGGCATTGCGCAGCGAACCATAGACACAGATATCCCATTTTTAGCTTGAATTGGGATCGCTTTCATAGTCTTTTGAATGGGTAAATATAGAAATCACTTTAGTTTTAAAAAAAAAAGCCTAACCAGGGAAATGCTTTATTAAAGAAAATGCAAGTTTGTGAGATCGCGATGAACTAAGACTTTTTAGACAGCTTTTTAATGGTTATAAAGGAAGTTTGCAAATGTGAAAACAACAGCTTTATACGTTTTTGATTTTATACAAAAGTTAATATTAAGTGGCTTACATTTCAGGAACACTGTTGTCTGATTGTGCTTTATTTCCTCAACGACAATAGTTGCAAACAAAGCAATGAAACTGCGCTTTTATTTAGTCACAAAGATTTTGTCTTAGTGCCACCTGCTGGCGGTTTCAGTTTATTTATTTTTTTTAATTATTCAAATTTCTATATTCAAAACTTTATATTTAAAAAAAACAACCCCATAATATTGTTATTATGAAATGCATTAATTCCACCTCTGAGTCTTGTCAGAAATTCTGTAAATACTCCATAATGCCACATTTGAGCTCTTCTGTGCCATGAAAAGATGAATTGTTGATGCTGATTGCATCTTATTATTTTAACTGAATTTATTGTTTAAATAAAAATGTTGATAAAAGTTTATAAATCTACTTTTTTTGGTACAAAAGATGACATACATTTAATAAAGTTAGAAAAATGGCAATACAAAGGTAAAAAAAAAACTTTTCGGAGTCAAATATCACCTTATAATGGGATTATTTTTTTTTTTATTTTTTTTTTTAAGTAGAAATGTAGCATAGAGTCCTTAAAAATATAATGCTACCTAAGAGCAAATGTTTTTGCAAATTGTAACCTATTAAATATAATCTACAAATCATGCAATACCAGAAAATAAGAAATGTTTTGAGGTCTTAGCTAAACAGACCAAAACAGACCTTTTTTTTATTTTATTATTAAACACATTAATGATGCTCACATGCAAATTCACACACAACTCATCTTTAATTTGGCCAGAATTGCGTGAGCCTGTCGTAATATACAAGAAGGTTTAAAAATCTGAAATAAGTTGTTAATAAATGTTATTATAGATTATAAAGGGTTTTATAATTAAATACATCCGAAAAGTCATCTAAAAGTACCATTATTATGTTAGGTTTTTGAGTCCAAACAATGTTTTGCATGAGCTTTAAGCAGTCGAACTGACATTTGCTGATTTTTTGAGCTTTTGCTTCTAGATCTGTCTTATATAACACTACATGCTTTGTGCAATCTCAGTGGAAATGATTTTACAGCTTAGATTTTGTGTTTATTTATCTGTTATGAGATTTATTTTGTTCTCGTGGGTCTTCATGAAGGTTTTTCAGCGCAGTCTCACACATTTATGATACACTACTGTTCAAACATTAAGGGTCTGTAAGATTTATTTGATGTTTTCTAATGAAGTCAACATGGCTGCATTTATTTAATTAAAAATGTGTAAAAACTGTAATATAGTGAAATAATATTGTCATAATTGTGAGATATAAACTCACAGTTCTGAGAAAAAAAGTCACAATTACAAGATGAAGTTACAATTCGGAGAAAAAAATTCATAATTGCGAGATATAAATGGAAAAAGTTATAATTGTGAGATATAGTCACAATTCTAAGAAAAGTCCCAATTGCGAGATAAAGTCACAAATCTGATAAAAAAAAAAAACCTCATAATTGTGAGATAAAATCACAATTTTAGGAAAAAAAGTCCCAATTGTGAGATATAAACTCGCAGTTCTGAGAAATAAGTCATAATTGCTAAAATATAAAGTCAAAATTCTGATTAAAAAGTCACAATTCTGATATAAACAATTCTGAGAAAAAGTTACAATTGCAAGATAAAGTTGCAATTATGAGAAAAAAAAAAACACAATTGCAAGATAAACTCACAGTTCTGAGAAAAAAAAGTTCTAATTGCTAAAATATAAAGTCAAAATCCTGGTAAAAAAAAAAAAAAAGTCATAATTGTTATAATTGTGAGATAAAATCGCAATTTAAAAAAAAAAGTCCCAACTGTTAGATCTAAACTCGTAGTTCTGAGAAAAAAAGTCATAATGGCTAAAATATAAAGTCAAAATTCTGATAAAATAGTCATAATTGTTATAATTGTGAGATAAAATGTCCTAATTGTGAGATATAAACTCATCTATAAAAATAGATATAAAAAGTCATAAAATATAAAATATAAAGTCAAAATTCTGATTTAAAAAAAAGGTCATAATTGTTGCAATTGTGAGATAAAATCGCAAGAAAAAAAAGTCATAATTGCTAAAATATAACGTCAAAATTCTGATAAAAAAGTCATAATTGTTATAATTGTGAGATAAAATCACAATTTTAAGAAAAAAGTCCCAACTGTTAGATCTAAACTCTAAAAAAAAGTCATAATTACTAAAATATAAAGTCAAAATTCTGATAAAATTCTGATAAAAAAGTCACAATTTTGTTATAAACAATTCTGAGAAAAAAAGTTACAATTGTTACAATCGCAAGATAAAGTTGCAATTATGAGAAAAAAAATCACAATTGCGAGATAAACTCATAGTTCTGAGAAAAAAAGTCATAATTGCTAAAATATAAAGTCAAAATTCTGATAAAAAAAATCATAATTGTTATAATTGTGAGATAAAATGTCCTAATTGTGAGATATAAACTCATCACTAAAAATATATATAAAAAGTCGTAAAATATAAAATATAAAGTCAAAATTCTGATTAAAAAAAGTCATAATTGATGCAATTGTGAGATAAAATCGCAAGAAAAAAAGTCCTAATTGCTAAAATATAACATCAAAATTTTGATAAAAAAAAAGTCATAATTGTTATAATTGTGAGATAAAATTGCAATTTTAAGAAAAAAGTCCCAATTGTGAGATAAACTCACAGTTCTGAGAAAAAAGTCATAATTGCTAAAATATAAAGTCAAAATTCTGATAAAAAAGTCATAATTGTTATAATTGTGAGATAAAATGTCCTAATTGTGAGATATAAACTCATCTCTAAAAATATATATAAAAAGTCATAAAATATAAAATATAAAGTCAAAATCCTGGTAAAAAAAAAAGTCCTAATTGTGAGATAAAAACGCAATTTTAAGAAAAAAGTCCCAACTGTTAGATCTAAACTCACAGTTCTGAGAAAAGAAGTCATAATTGTTATAATTGTGAGATAAAATCGCAATTTTAAGAAAAATGTCCTAATTATGAGATATAAACTCACAGTTCTGAGAAAAAAAGTCATAATTGCTAAAATGTAAAGTCAAAATTCTGATAAAAAAAGTCCTAATTGTTATAATTGTGAGATAAAATCGCAAGAAAAAAAAGTCCTAACTGTGAGATATAAACTTTCAGTTCTGAAAAAAAAGACAATTTAAAATAATGGTTTTCTACATTAATTTGTGTTCAAATGTAATTTATTCCTGTGATGCAAAGTCACATGATCCTTCAGAAACATTTATTATTGTTATCAATATTAAAAACAGGTGTGCTGCTTAATATTTTTGTGGAAACGATACAATTCTTTCGGGATTCTTTGAATATAAAGATTCAATTTAATGCTGTATAAAAGTATTAATTTGAACGGTAGTGTCCTGTCTCTCATTCTGAGCCCCTTCTCCTCTGTCATTCTCAGTATGGCACAGAAGGAAAAGTTGCAGTGTCTGAAAGATTTCCATAAGGACACGCTGAAGCCGTCTCCCGGGAAGAGTCCCGGCACGCGTCCCGAAGACGAGGCGGAGGGCAAAGCTCCACAGCGGGAGAAATGGGCCAGCAAGCTGGACTTCGTGCTCTCTGTGGCCGGAGGTTTCGTCGGTTTAGGCAACGTTTGGCGTTTCCCGTACCTCTGCTACAAGAACGGCGGAGGTGAGCCTGTTTACATGTGGAATATGTCAACAAAAAATGCTTGAGGTAGCACTTTTTCGGCTGTGTGTAGTGTCAACAGCTGCCAGTGTCACATGCAAACATCATCTTGTGACATTAAAGGAACAGTTCACTCAAAAACTGATATCTTTCACACCCTTGTTGTTTCTTCCTCTGTTGAACACAAAAGATATTTTATAATATTGCATTCTGTTCAGTATGAAAGGCCATTTTCACCACTGAATGATAAAAAAAGGTTATGTATTTCACAATTATGATTTTTTTACTCAGAATTGTCAAATATAAACTCCCAATTGCATGTAATTAATGCACAATTCTTAGAAAAAAGTCACATTTGCAAGGTATAAAGTAGCAATTCTGAGAGAAAAACGTCACAACTGTGAGATATAAACTCGCAATTCTGAAAAAAGCAACAATTGTGAGATATAAACAATACTAAGTTGTTACAATTGCAAAATAAAGTTGCAATTATGAGAAAAAAGTTGCAGTTCTTACAACTGTCAGATAAAAAGTTGCAATTCTGATAAAAAAAGTTATAATTGATACAACTAAGATATAAGTTGCAATTCTGAGAAGTCATAATTGTGAGATATAAAGTCAAATCTTTGATAAAAAAAAGTCATAATTGCGAGAAATAAACTCGCAGTTCTGAGAAAAAGTTACAATTACAAGATGAAGTTACAATTATGAGAAAAAGTCAATTGTGAGATATAAACTGGAAAAAGTTACAATTGTGAGACATAGTCACAATTCTGAGAAAAAAGTCCTAATTGTGAGGTATAAACTTGCAGTTCTGAGAAAAAAAGTAAACTGTGAAATATAAAGTGAAAATTCTGATAAAAAAGTCAAAATTGAGAGATTAAAGTCACAATTCTGATATAAACAATTCTGAGAAAAAAGTTAGAGCTGTTACAATTGCAAAATAAAGTTGCAATTCTGAGAAAAAAGTTAGAGCTGTTACAATTGCAAAATAAAGTTGCAATTCTGAGGAAAAAGTTAACATTTTTACAATTGCGAGATATAAACTTGCAATTCTGAAAAAAGTTATAATTGCGAGATATAGTCACAATTCGGAGAAAAAAAGTCACAATTGCGAAATAAAGTTGCAATTCTAAGAAAAAAAGTCACATTTGTTACAATTGTTCTGAGAAAAAATTCAGAGAAAATTCTGAGAAAAAAGTTGCAATTATTACAGTTGCAAGATATAAGTTGCATTTCTGAGAAGTCCTAATTGTGGGATATAAACTCGCAGTTCTGAGGAAAAAAAATCATAATTGCAAAATATAAAGTAAAAATTCTGATAAAAAAGTCAGAATTCTGAGATATAAACTCGCAATTCTGAGAAAAAGTTGCAATTTTTACAATTGTGGGAAAAAAGTTGCAATTCTGAGAAAAAGTTACAATAGTTACAGTTGGAAGATAAAATTGCAATTATGAGAAAAAAGCGATAATTGCGATATAAAATTGCAAATCTGAAAAAAAGTTAGAATTGTGAGATATAATCACAATTCTGAGAAAAAAGTTACAATTGTTATAATTGTGAGATATAAACTCGCAGTTCTGAGAAAAACTTACAATTGTTACAATTCTGAGAAAAAAGTCATAATTGGAAGATACAGAGTCACAATTCTGAGGAAAAAAGTTACAATTATTACAATTGCAAGATAAAGTTGCAATGACATAATTGTGAGATATAAACTCGCAATTCCGAGAAAGTCACAATTGTTACAATTAAGAAATGATAAATGAGTAAAAAAAACAAAATTGCAAGATATAAACTTGCAATTATGAAAAAAGTTATAATTGTGAGATAAAATCACAACTTTAAGAAAAAAGTCCTAATTGTGGGATATAAACTCACAGTTCTGAGAAAAAAGTTAATTGCGAAATATAAAGTCAAAATTCTGATTAAAGAGATTAAAAGAGTCACAGTTTTGATAAAAACAATGCTGAGGAAAAAAAGTTAGTTGTTTCAACTGCAAAATAAAGTTGCAATTCTGAGAAAAAAGCCATAATTGTTACAATTGCAAGATTTAAATTCGCAATTCTAAGAAAAAAAGTCACAACTGCGAGATAAAAAGTTGCAATTCTGAGAAAAAAGTTACAGTTGTTACAATCGCAAGATAAAGTTGCAATTATGAGAAAAAAAAGTCCTAAATGTGAGATATAAACTTGCAATTCTGAGAAAAAGTTCTGAGATATAGTCACAATTCTGAGAAAAAATTTACAATTGTTACAATTGTGAGATATTAACTCGCAATTCCGAGAAAGTCACAATTGTTACAAAGTCAAAGTCGCAATTATGAGAAAAAAGCCATAATTGCAAGATATAAAATTGCAATTCTGAAAAAAGTTATAATTGCAAGATATAGTCACAATTCTGAGAAAAAAGTCATAATTGGAAGATCTAGAGTCACAATTCTGAGAAAAAAAAGTTGCAATTGTTACAACTGCAAGATAAAGTTGCAGTGATGAGAAAAAAGCCATAATTGCAAGACATAAACTTGCGATTATGGAAAAAGTTATAATTGTGAGATAAAATCACAATTTTAAGAAAAAAGTCCTAATTGTGGGATATAAACTCACAGTTCTGAGAAAAAAGTTAATTGCGAAATATAAAGTCAAAATTCTGATTAAAAAATCATAATTGCGAGATTAAAAAAAGTCACAATTTTGATATAAACAATGCTGAGAAAAAAGTTAGAGTTGTTTCAATTGCAAAATAAAGTTGCAATTCTGAGAAAAAAGTCATAATTGTGAGATATAAACTTGCGATTATGGAAAAAGTTATAATTGTGAGATAAAATCACAATTTTAAGAAAAAAGTCCTAATTGTGGGATATAAACTCACAGTTCTGAGAAAAAAGTTAATTGCGAAATATAAAGTCAAAATTCTGATTAAAAAATCATAATCGTGAGATTAAAAGAGTCACAATTTTGATAAAAACAATGCTGAGGAAAATAAGTTAGAGTTGTTTCAACTGCAAAATAAAGTTGCAATTCTGAGAAAAAAGCCATAATTGCGAGATATAAACTTGCAATTCTGAAAAAAGTTATAATTGTGAGATAAAATCACAACTTTAAGAAAAAAGTCCTAATTGTGGGATATAAACTCACAGTTCTGAGAAAAAAGTTAATTGCGAAATATAAAGTCAAAATTCTGATTAAAGAGATTAAAAGATTAAAACAATCCTGAGGAAAAAAAGTTAGAGTTGTTTCAACTGTAAAATAAAGTTGCAGTTATGAGAAAAAAGCCATAATTGCGAGATAAAAACTTGCAATTCTGAAAAAAGTCATAATTGTTACAATTGCAAGATTTAAATTCGCAATTCTAAGAAAAAAGTCACAACTGCGAGATAAAAAGTTGCAATTATGAGAAAAAAGCCATAATTGCAAGATATAGTCATAATTCTGAGAAAAGTCCCAATTGGTGAGATATAAACATGCAGTGCTAAAAACAAAGTTATAATTGTGAGATATAGTCACAATTCTGAGAAAAAAGTTACAATTGTTAAAATTGTGAGATATAAACTCGCAATTCCAAGAAAGTCACAATTGTTACAAAGTCAAAGTCGCAATTATGAGAAAAAAGCCATAATTGCAAGATGTAAAATTGCAATTCTGAAAAAAGTTATAATTGCAAGATATAGTCACAATTCTGAGAAAAGTCCCAATTGGCTAGATATAAACTTGCAATTCTGAGAAAAAAGTTATAATTGTGAGATATAGTCACAATTCTGAGAAAAAAGCCATAATTGCAAGATATAGTCATAATTCTGAGAGAAAAGTCCCAATTGTGAGATATAAACTCGCAATTCTGAGAAAAAAAGTCATAATTGGAAGATATAGAGTCACAATTCTGAGAAAAAAGTTACAATTGTTACAACTGCAAGATAAAGTCTCAGTTCTGAGTAGGAAGTGTATATTAAATGTGTGTTGTGTGCACTGGTCTCATCTCTGCAGGTGCATTTCTCATCCCCTACTTCATTTTTCTGTTTGGCGGCGGTCTGCCCGTCTTCTTTCTGGAGGTGGCGCTGGGCCAGTTCACCTCTGAGGGAGGAATCACCTGCTGGGGGAAACTCTGCCCCATTTTCACCGGTGAGACAAAGAGAGAGTGAGACACAGGTCTGACTTTGCTGATATTTAATGACTCATCAGGCTCGAGCGCATTTTAATCAGCATAAATCATATTTCATAACTCGGGTCCCTCGCGGCAGCGTCGACCAATGCGCTCGGAGTCTGATTGGCTGCTGAAGTGGCTCGTTAAAGCATCTTCTCTCTGACCTGCTTTCAGCATCTGATGCGGTTGCTAGGCAACAGTAGAAGACGCTGTGTTCTTTCCCAAACGTGTTCTGATTCGCTGTGTTCTTATCTCTGTGTGTGTGTGTGTGTGTGTGTGTGTGTGTGTGTGTGTCCACATGTGCGTTTAATTCTCCATGATTTGTTTGCTTTGGGCCGCTCTGTGCTTCAGAGTGCTCTGACTAACACCCCGCTCCGCATTTGGACATGTGTTCGGATCTCCATGGCAACAGCGGTGAGAGGTGACTGAGATGCTCGCGATGGGATCTCCTCTCAGCTCAGGAGCCAAAATGGAGTTGTTGTGTTTTGGAGCAGACACCATTTGATGGAAAACCGTCAGGGTTTCAGTCTTTTAGATTCCACTCACAAATATGAGGGAACGCCATGCTAAAATGTAAAAGGCAGCTATATATATATATATATATATATATATTTTTTTTTTTCTTCATGTAATGTAGTTTAATATTTTTTATTTTAATCAAATTAATTTATTTAGTTAGTATTTTTTTATCTTATATTTACTTATTTTTACATATTTATTTATTTAATTTGTATTATTAGCTGTATATATATATTTTTATACAGCTATATATTTTTATGTTTTCATGTAAATGTAAAAAAATATTTTTTATATTCATTAAAATGTATTTTTTAATCATTTTTATTTTAATCAAATTAATTTATTTAGTTAGTATTTTTTTATCTTATTTGTACTTATTTTTACATATTTATTTATTTAATTTGTATTATTAGCTGTATATATATATTTTTATACAGCTATATATTTTTATGTTTTCATGTAATGTAAAAAAATATTTTTTATATTCATTAAAATGTATTTTTTAATCATTTTTATTTTAATCAAATTAATTTATTTAGTTAGTATTTTTTTATCTTATTTTTACTTATTTTTACATATTTATTTATTTAATTTGTATTATTAGCTGTATATATATATTTTTATACAGCTATATATTTTTATGTTTTCATGTAAATGTAAAAAAATATTTTTTATATTCATTAAAATGTATTTTTTAATCATTTTTATTTTAATCAAATTAATTTATTTAGTTAGTATTTTTTTATCTTATTTTTACTTATTTTTACATATTTATTTATTTAATTTGTATTATTAGCTGTATATATATATATTTTTATACAGCTATATATTTTTATGTTTTCATGTAATGTAAAAAAATATTTTTTATATTCATTAAAATGTATTTTTTAATCATTTTTATTTTAATCAAATTAATTTATTTAGTTAGTATTTTTTTATCTTATTTTTACTTATTTTTACATATTTGTTTATTTAATTTGTATTATTAGCTGTATATATATATATTTTTATACAGCTATATATTTTTATGTTTTCATGTAATGTAAAAAAATATTTTTTATATTCATTAAAATGTATTTTTTAATCATTTTTATTTTAATCAAATTAATTTATTTAGTTAGTATTTTTTTATCTTATTTTTACTTATTTTTACATATTTATTTATTTAATTTGTATTATTAGCTGTATATATATATTTTTATACAGCTATATATTTTTATGTTTTCATGTAAATGTAAAAAAATATTTTTTATATTCATTAAAATGTATTTTTTAATCATTTTTATTTTAATCAAATTAATTTTAGTATTTTTTAAATCTTATTTTTACTTATTTTTACATATTTATTTAATTTGTATTATTAGCTGTATATATATTTTTTTTCATACAGCTATATATTTTTATGTGTATTTTTGTGTATTTTTTAATATTTCTTTATTTTAAACAAATTAATTTATTTAGTTAGTATTTTTTTTATCTTATTTTTACATTTTTACATATTTATTTAAATCAATTTTACATATTTCTTTATTTAATTTTTATTATTAGCTGTATATTTTTATACAGCTATATATTTTTATGTTTTCATGTAATGCAGACCCAATTAATATTGAGTAAAAATTGTTTTTATACTCATTAAATTGTATTTTATATTCATTTCTATTTTAATCAAATTAATTCATTTAGTTAGTATTTTATTAATCTTATTTTTATTTATTTTTACATTTTTACATATTTATTTAATTTTATTATTAGCTGTATATTTTTATACAGCAATATATTTTTATATTTTCAAGTAATGTAGACCCTATTAATGTTGAGTAAAAAATATTTTTTATATTCATTAAATTGTATTTTTTAATATTTCTTTATTTTAATCAAATTAATTTATTTTGTTAGTATTTTTTTATCTTATTTTTACATTTTTACATATTTATTTAAATCAATTTTACATATTTATTTATTTAATTTTTATTATTAGCTGTATATTTTTATACAGCTATATATTTTTATGTTTTCATGTAATGCAGACCCAATTAATATTGAGTAAAAAATTGTTTTTTTTAATTTTAATCAAATTAATTTATTTTGTTAGTATTTTATTAATCTTATTTTTATTTATTTTTACATTTTTACATATTTATTTAAATCAATTTTACATATTTATTTATTTAATTTTATTATTAGCTGTATATTTTTATACAGCTATATATTTTTATATTTTCAAGTAATGTAGGCCCAATTAATATTGAGCAAAAAATATTTTTTATATTCATTGAAATGTATTTTTTAATATTTCTTTATTTTAATCAAATTAAGTTATTTTGTTAGTATTTTTTTATCTTATTTTTACATTTTTACATATTTATTTAAATCAATTTTACATATTTATTTAATTAATTTTTATTATTAGCTGTATATTTTTATACAGCTATATATTTTTATGTTTTCATGTAATGCAGACCCAATTAATATTGAGTAAAAAATTGTTTTTATACTCATTAAATTGTATTTTTTATTAATTTTTATTTTAATCAAAATAATTTATTTTGTTAGTATTTTATTAATCTTATTTTTATTTATTTTTACATTTTTACATATTTATTTAAATCAATTTTACATATTTATTTATTTAATTTTATTATTAGCTGTATATTTTTATACAGCTATATATTTTTATATTTTCAAGTAATGTAGGCCCAATTAATATTGAGCAAAAAATATTTTTTATATTCATTGAAATGTATTTTTTAATATTTTTTATTTTAATCAAATTAATTTATTTTGTTAGTATTTTTTTAATCATATTTTTACATTTTTACATATTTATTTGAATCCAATTTTATTTACCTTTAGATTTATTTTATATTTTCATTTAATTTTAAATGTGTGTTTTCAATCAAATCATTTTATTTAGTTACTTATTTATATATTTAAATAATTAATATTGAGTAAAAAATAATGTTTTGTATTCATTAAATTGTATTTTTTTAATCATTTTTATTTTAATCAAACTAATTTATTTTGTTAGTATTTTATTAATCTTATTTTTACATATTTAAGTCAAAACTTATTTTTTTTTTTTATTTTACTTATTTTTTTATTTGAATGTATAATTTTATCATTTTAAATACAATTTTGATCAGTAGGTTTTTCACGTAAAAAGAACTGATTAATAATGTTATACTTATTTTTTATGAGATTTATTTTATTTCAGTCAAATTTTCATTTAAGTTTAAAATGTGTGTATTTTAATCAAATCATTTTATTTAGTTAGTTATTTATATATTTAAATAATTTTAATTAAGTGTATCATTTTAAAATGTATTTATTTACATCAAATCTTTATTTATTTATGTATTTTTATGTAGGTTTTTTTTTATGTGAAAAGTCCTGATTAATTCTGTGCATAACACATTTTTTTATTTATTAAATTGTTTTCTCAAAATATTTATTTTATTTTAATCAAATGTATTTATTTAGTGAAACTGTTTAGGTAATCTTAATAATATTTATTTTTACATTTTTGCACTGCTTTTCATTTTTATTTAAATCAGATTATGTATTTTATCTATTTATTTAAATTTTTTTTTTTTTTTTTTGTATTTTAATCAAATCTATTCAGTTTAGTCTTTTTAGTTTAATTTTTTTGTTAATTATTTGTATTAATAAATCTGCATTACTTTAATTACTTTCCGCATTTTTGCATTTGTTTCAGTCAATTTAAATTAAAATAAATAACTATTACAATTTGCACTGCAAAAAATGCTTCTCGTACGTAGATTTTTTTGTCTTGTTTTCAGCCAAAATATCTAAAAATTCTTAAATCAAGAAGGATTTTCTAAACAAGTAAAAATTATCGTCTTGTTTTCAGAAAAGTCAAAATTAAGCGAGTTTTAGCTTAAAACAAGCAAAATAATCTTATTTCAAGCACTGGCAGATTATTTATCTTGTTTTAATTTTAACTTATTTTTTTCTGAAAACAAGACTAGAAACTAGAAAATCCTTTTTTGATCATTGAAATTTTTACATTTTTAAAAAATATTTTGGCTAGAAACAAGACAAAACAATCTAATAAAGGCATTTTTTGCAGTGTTTACACAACAATTTTATTTATTTTATAACATGTATTTGCAATCAATGTGCAATTAAATATATTAATTTATTATTATTTATTTAAATTAAATAAATTAATTTAGTTTAATGCATTTATAAATAAATAAATAATTTTTTATTTTAATTTCTTTCTTTCTTTTTTTTTTTTTTGCATTTTTGCATTTGTTTTGCCTTTTTTTTTTTTTTTTGCTTTTTATCCAGTGCTTTTCTTTCAACTTTTCCATGGACCTTTCAGTACTCCATTCACTTCCATTCCAAATGGATTAATGGATAAATGGATAAATAAAACAATTTTATTTATTTTATAACATGTATTTGCAATCAATGTGCAATTAAATATATTAATTTATTATTATTTATTTAAATTAAATAAATTAATTTAGTTTAATGCATTTAGAAATAAATGAATATTTTTTTTATTTTAATTTCTTTCTTTCTTTTTTTTTTTTTGCATTTTGCATTTTGCATTTTTGCATTTGTTTTGCCTTTTTTTTTTTTTTTTGCTTTTTATCCAATGCTTTTCTTTCAACTTTTCCGTGGACCTTTCAGTACTCCATTCACTTCCATTCCAAATGGATTAATGGATAAATGGATAAATAAAACAATTTTATTTATTTTATAACATGTATTTGCAATCAATGTGCAATTAAATATATTACTTTATTATTGTTTATTTAAATTAAATAAATTAATTTAGTTTAATGCATTTAGAAATAAATAAATATTTTTTTATTTTAATTTCTTTCTTTATTTTTTTTTTTTTTTGCATTTTGCATTTTTGCATTTGTTTTGCCTTTTTTTTTTTTTTTGCTTTTTATCCAATGCTTTTCTTTCAACTTTTCCATGGACCTTTCAGTACTCCATTCACTTCCATTCCCTGGGCCCCATTTCCAAAAGCCCTGTCTTAAGAGATATGTGCATTATTTTGGTGCCTGACCTCTATATACACACTTGCATGGGCACGTCGCTCACGTGGCGGGGTTTTATTTAGCACATACGGCGCAAATGAGTGATATTCCCTGCCACCGTGAGCCTATTGTCCCCTTTCACCCAATGATTATGTTCTTAGTCTCAGTGGCAGCTGACTATTCTCTGCTGAACACACATCTGCGACACAATACTCAAACACACACTCGCCAATCTGCTGTCAGCTGTCACAGCGCCTCCTGGCTCCATAAAGCACGCTCGAGGCACTTTGTAATAATTATAGCATAAAACTGGCATTCGGCCTTTTGACTGCCCTAAAACCAACACTAAAAATACAGGCGAACCTTCATTGCTCTGAGAATAGAGCTGCGTTTGACTCATTAACACACAACAGGGCCCTCCGTGCCAAAGCTGACATAATTAGAAATAAATAAATAAATAAATAAATGTACAAACTAAAGTAAAAAAAAAAAAAAAAAAAAGAGCAAAAATAAATATTTATTTATAATTTTATTTCCTTATTTATGTATTTTGTTTCCCACATTTATTTATATTTTATTTATTTCCACTTTTATTTATTTTCACATTTATCTATTTATTTATGTATATTATTTATTTCCACATTCATTTACCTGATTGATAAATATTTATTTCTAATTTTATTTCCTTTTTTATGTATTTTTTCCCACATTTATTCATGTTTATTTATTTATTTCCACTTTTATTTATTTTCACATTTATCTATTTATTTATTTATGTATTTTATTTATCTCCACATTCATTTATTTATACATATAATGTAGTTTATATAAACTGCGGTTTTTATTTTATTTTATTTATTTAAGTTTTTATTTTAGTCTTTCACTTTAGTTTTAGTTTTAATTTTTATAGTAAATCTATTAATTTAATTAGTATTATTATTTGTACATTTTTGCAATGCATTTCTATTTTTATTTATGTTAATCAAATTGCATTTTTTTTTCATCAGATTTATTTTATTTAAGTCATTTTTTTATTAACTTTAAATGTATCTATTTTAATCAAATTAATCTACATTTTTATTTTATAAATATTTATGGGTTTAGTATCTTAATCATGTATTTTTTTTTTTACATTTTTACATATTTATTTTAAAAAATCAAATAACATTTTATTTCATTTTTTTCAGTTAAATCTGTTTATTTAATTTGTATTATTAGTTATTTTTTACTTTTGTACAATGCATTTATATTTTTATTTATTTTAATTACATTTTATTTACTTATTTTTTCATAAATTTATTTCAGTAAAATATTATGTATTTTATACAGTAAATAAAAATACTTTTTTCATAAAAATCCTAATCAGATATATTTTTTATTTATTTTTACATTTTTACATATTTATTTAAATAAAATGTTATTTTATTTTTTTTAATCAAATCTATTTATTTAAATAGTTTTTTAAGTTTGTACGTTTTTACAATGCATTTCTTTTTTTATTTGTTTCAGTCAAATTGTATTTACTTATTTTATTATCAGATTTACTGCTAAAAAAATACAAATTTTATTACCTTTAAATGTATCCAATTGAATTAAACAATTTTATTGATATTACCAAATATTTTTAATTAAATGTCTGTCAGCCGGTCATATATATATATATATATATATATATATATATATATATATATATATATATATAGATAGATAGATAGATAGATAGATAGATAGATAGATAGATAGGTTTTCGTGTAAAAAAAAAAAAAAAAAAAAAGAAGATTAATACTGTGTATATTCAATATAATTTTTTATTTACTAAATTGTATTTTTAAATTGTACTGTTAAATGTATTAAGTTAGTGAAGTTTGTAATTAGTTTAATCTTATTTGTACTTAATTTGACATTTTGCTTTTCTGCTTTCCTTATTTTTACTTAAAATCTAATTTTCTGAAGAATCGTGACACGTAATGATGCTGAATATTCAGCTTTGCATCACAGGAATAAATTACATTTTACAATATATTACAATAGAAAATGATTATTTTAAATTGTTATAAAATTTTTCATAATTTTTGTGTTTTTACTGTATTTTTGATGCAGACACATTGCGTATAAGACACTTTATGCTCAAAGTATAAATATAAATATAATATAAAACCCTAGACTTCTGAATGGTAATGCAAATACATTTATATTTAATATAAATGTATATATATGTAGATATAAAATAATTAACACATTTAGATGTAACTTATATATAGCTATGACCCTGGACCACAAATCCAGTCGTAAGTGTCAATTTAAATAAGCTTTCCATTGATGTATGGTTTGTTATGATCTGACAATATTTCGTCGAGATACAACTATTTGAAATCTAGAATCTGAGGGTGCAAAAAAATACAAAATATTGAGAACGTCGCCTTTAAAGTTGTCCAAATGAAGTTATTAGCAATGTATATTACTAATCAAAAATTAAGTTTTGACATATTTATGGTAGGAAATGTACAAAATATCTTCATGAAACATGATCTTCACTTAATATCCTAATGATTTTTGGCATAAAAGAAAAATCTATAATTTTGACTCATACAGTGTATTTTTGACTACTGCTGCAAATATACCCCAGCGACTTATGGCTGTTTTTGTGCTCCAGGGTCACATATAAATAAATAAATGAAGAAAAATTAAAAAGCAATAATAAATAATTATTTATAATTTAATTTCCTTATTTATGTATTTTTTCCACATTTATTTATTTATTCATACATTTATTTATTTCCACTTTTATTTATTTTCACATTTATGCATTTATTTACGTATTTATTTCCACATTTATTTATTTCTAAATTTATTGGCTGAGATACAACTATTTGAAAATCTACAATCTGAGGGTGCAAAAACTGTATAAAATATTGAGAAAATCGCCTTTAAAGTTGTCCAAATTGAGTTCTTACTAATCAAAAATTATGTTTTGACATATTTACAGTCGGAAGTTTACAAAATATCTTCATGGAACATGATCTTTACTTAATATCCTAATGATTTTTGGCATAAATCATTTTGACCCATACAATGTATTTTTGCCTATTGCTACTTAAGGCTGCTTTTGTGCTCCAGGGTCACATATAAATAAATAAATAAATAAATAAATATATGAGGAAAAATAAAAAAGCGAAAATAAATAATAATTTATAATTTTATTTCCTTATTTATGTATTTTTTCCACGTTTATTTATTTATTTTTTATTTTATTTATTCATACATTTATTTATTTTCACATTTATGCGTTTATTTATGCATTTCTTTCTTTATTTATTTCCACATTTATTTATTTTTAAATGCATTTATTTCTACATTTCTGTGACCCTGGACCACAAAACCAGTCATAAGTGTCTTTTTTTTTAAACTGAGATTTATACATTTAAAATATTGAGAAAATCGCCTTTAAAGTTGTCCAAATGAAACTCTTAGCGATGCATATTACTAATCAAAAATTAAGTTTTGACATATTTATGGTAGGAAATGTACATAATATCTTCATGGAACATAATCTTTACTTAATATCCTAATGATTTTTGGCGTAAAAGTAAAATCGATCATTTTGACCCATACTATGTATTTTTGTCTATTGCTACTTAAGGCTGCTTTTGTGCTCCAGGGTCACAAATACGAATTTAAGTCATAATAATTGATGAATTGTGAACAGCGTGTTGAAAATCCAACCGGGTGAGTTTTGCTTTCATACTGAGGTTGACTTTTCTGCATGCGCTTCAGGCATCGGCTACGCTTCGGTGGTGATCGTGTCTCTGCTGAACATCTACTACATCGTGATCCTGGCGTGGGGTCTGTATTACCTGCTGCAGTGTTTCCAGCAGGAGCTGCCCTGGGCTCGCTGCAGACACGGCTGGAACACGGCTAACTGCGTGGAGGACACCGTCCGCAAGAACAAGAGCCTCTGGCTCTCCGCCAACGCCACCAACCTCACCTCGCCGGTCACCGAGTTCTGGGAGTGAGTATCGCGAGCGTGGGAGCGCCGTCTTCAGGCTGTGTGTCCGTTCTCATCTCTCTGATGTCGTCTGCAGGAGGAACGTCCTCAGCATCTCTTCGGGGATCGACGAGGTCGGCGGACTGAAGTGGGAGCTGGCGCTGTGCCTTCTGGCCGTCTGGATCATCTGCTTCTTCTGCATCTGGAAAGGAGTCAAATCCACTGGCAAGGTGAGGGGGTGAAAACTTTTGGAATTTGAAGATATTCCGGTAAATAGTACATTTTATATGTTTTTTTCTTCTGGGAATCAACTTCTGTAGCTTCTGAAGGGCAATACTAGATGGAAAAATATAATATTTAGGCAAAAAAAAAAAAAAATAATAATAATATCTGCATCTGGAAAGGAGTCAAATCCACTGGCGAGGTGAGGGGGTGAAAACTTTTGGAATTTGAAGATATTCCTGAAATTAGTACATTTTATATGTTTCGTCTTCTGGGAAACAACTTCTGTAGCTTCTGAAGGGCTGTAGTAAATAAAAACATAATAATATCTGCATCTGGAAAGGAGTCAAATCCTTTCTGAAGGTCAGTACTAAATGAAAAAATATAATATTTAGGAAAATTTAAAAAATAATATCTGCATCTGGAAAGGAGTCAAATCCACTGGCAAGGTGAGGGGGTGAAAACTTTTGGAATTTGAAGATATTCCGGTAAATAGTACATTTTATATGTTTTTTTCTTCTGGGAATCAACTTATGTAGCTTCTGAAGGGCAATACTAGATGGAAAAATATAATATTTAGGCAAAATAATAAAAAAATAATATCTGCATCTGGAAAGGAGTCAAGTCCACCGGCAAGGTGAGGGGGTGAAAACTTTTGGAATTTGAAGATATTCCATCAATCGGTACTTTTTATATGTTTTGTCTTCTGGGAAACAACTTCTGTAGCTTCTGAAGGGCCGTACTAAATGGAAAAATATAATATTTAGGCAAAAAAAATAAAAAATAATAATAATATCTGCATCTGGAAAGGAGTCAAATCCACTGGCGAGGTGAGGGGGTGAAAACTTTTGGCATTTGAAGATATTCCTGAAATTAGTACATTTTATATGTTTCGTCTTCTGGGAAACAACTTCTGTAGCTTCTGAAGGGCAGTACTAAATGGAAAAATATTATATTTAGGCAAAATAAAATAAAATATATATATATATCTGCATCTGGAAAGGAGTCAAATCCACTGGCGAGGTGAGGGGGTGAAAACTTTTGGAATTTGAAGATAAATAGTACATTTTATATGTTTTGTCTTCTGGGAAACATGCAAGTAACTTCTGTAGCTTCTGAAGGGCAGTAGTAAATAAAAACATAATAATATCTGCATCTGGAAAGGAGTCAAATCCTTTCTGAAGGTCAGTACTAAATGAAAAAATATAATATTTAGGAAAATTTAAAAAATAATATCTGCATCTGGAAAGGAGTCAAATCCACTGGCAAGGTGAGGGGGTGAAAACTTTTGGAATTTGAAGATATTCCGGTAAATAGTACATTTTATATGTTTTTTTCTTCTGGGAATCAACTTATGTAGCTTCTGAAGGGCAATACTAGATGGAAAAATATAATATTTAGGCAAAATAATAAAAAAATAATATCTGCATCTGGAAAGGAGTCAAGTCCACCGGCAAGGTGAGGGGGTGAAAACTTTTGGAATTTGAAGATATTCCATCAATCGGTACTTTTTATATGTTTTGTCTTCTGGGAAACAACTTCTGTAGCTTCTGAAGGGCCGTACTAAATGGAAAAATATAATATTTAGGCAAAAAAAATAAAAAATAATAATAATATCTGCATCTGGAAAGGAGTCAAATCCACTGGCGAGGTGAGGGGGTGAAAACTTTTGGCATTTGAAGATATTCCTGAAATTAGTACATTTTATATGTTTCGTCTTCTGGGAAACAACTTCTGTAGCTTCTGAAGGGCAGTACTAAATGGAAAAATATTATATTTAGGCAAAATAAAATAAAATGTATATATATATCTGCATCTGGAAAGGAGTCAAATCCACTGGCGAGGTGAGGGGGTGAAAACTTTTGGAATTTGAAGATAAATAGTACATTTTATATGTTTTGTCTTCTGGGAAACATGCAAGTAACTTCTGTAGCTTCTGAAGGGCAGTAGTAAATAAAAACATAATAATATCTGCATCTGGAAAGGAGTCAAATCCTTTCTGAAGGTCAGTACTAAATGAAAAAATATAATATTTAGGAAAATTTAAAAAATAATATCTGCATCTGGAAAGGAGTCAAATCCACTGGCAAGGTGAGGGGGTGAAAACTTTTGGAATTTGAAGATATTCCTGTAATCGGTACATTTTATATGTTTTGTCTTCTGGGAAACAACTTCTGTAGCTTCTGAAGGGCAATACTAGATGGAAAAATATAACATTTAGGCAAAATAAAAAAAATAATATCTGCATCTGGAAAGGAGTCAAATCCACCGGCGAGGTGAAGGAAAGGACAAGAAAAGTCCAGCGAAACGTCAAAAATATCGACACCCTTGCAATTCTGTCAGAAAACGCAACGCTTTGCTCAGAAATTGCTCCAGTTGCAAATGTTTTGGTATTCATGTGCTTATTGTTTTTGTTTGCACTGGAACAATACAGTCAAATTTGATCAAATTTCACACAGAACTCAAAATTGTGAGAAATAATTGCTTTTGATGCAGGTGATCAGGGTTCCCGTAGGTCAAGGAATTTCTGGAGTATCATGGCATTTTAAAAGGTCTATTCCAGACGTTGAAAGTCAGGGAGTTTAATTTTATTTTTCTGTCCAATTCGTGGAATATCAGGGATTTTTGTTTGTTGCTTTCAATTTTTTAGTGCATTGTTTCATGCGTTTGCTATTGTTATTTTAGGCTATTTTTCATCGCCTTTTTATTCAGGTAGCGTATACATGAGCTCTAAGCGAATAGAAATGAACTAAAAACACAAAAAATGGTCTCTAAAATCATCAAAATGCAGCCAAATTATGTAAGTCATAGCTTTCTTAACCCCTTAAAGGATTAGTTTTCAAAACAAAACTTCAGTCAGAAAGAAATTATGTTATCTGAGAATTTCTCTCCATATAATGGACTTCTATGGTGCCCCCGAGTTTGAGCTTCCAAAATGCAGTTAAATGCAGCTTCAAAGGGCTCTAAATGATCCCTGCTGAGGAAGAAGGGTCTTATCTAGCAAAACGATTGGTTATTTTTTAAAACAAATTGACCGTTTATATATTTTTTAACCTCAAATGCTCGTCAATACCCTATCTGTATTGACCCGGGTCACACAAACTACACATGCGCATCACAGAGACGAGACGAGCATTTGAGGTTAAAAAGTATATAAATTGACAATTTGTTTAGAAAATTGATTGTTTTGCTAGATAAGACCCTTCTTCCTCGGCTGGGATCCTTTAGAGCCCTTTGAAGCTGCATTTAACTGCATTTTGGAAGCTCAAACTCGGGGGCACCATAGAAGTCCACTATATGAAGAGAAATCTTAAAATGTTTACCTCAAAAAACAATTTCTTTACGACTGAAGAAAGAAAGACATGGATGACAAGGGGCTGAGTTTATTATCTGTACATTTTTTTTCAAAAGTGAACTCATCCTTTAACTGTCACTTCCATTTTTTAACATAAACGTGCAAAATCCAAACTTAAATATATTAAATTTGTGAACAAAAACATTTTGTAATACGATTTTGCATGCTAATGCAATGTCTGATTTTTTTTTTTTTTTTTTAAATCAAATTTTTATTTAAAACATGAACAAAAAAACAACACAGACAAACAATCAGCATACCACAGTGAGTATAAAAATGGGGGAAAAAAGTAAATACAAATTAAATAAATGAGTAAATAAATTGTAGTAATGTAATTTTCATGTAATAAACAAAATACAGGAATGCAGGGGATTATGGTAAAAATAAAACTAACCTGTTATACTTTGAGTAATTGACAGAAATATGCTAAACAATTCAATAAAAATAATATAAACTAAAGCATACAAGGAAATATACATATATTTAAGACTCTGTAAAGGTAATATAAACCATACAATAAATACATAAATAAATTAAAATATAAAAATAAATAATATAAAAATAAATAATTAAATAATAATAATAATAATAATCTGGATATTCATAACAGCGCTGAAAGGGGTCTATGTCAGTTAAACTAATGCAATGTCTGAATTTAAAATGGTTTTCAAAGGATACATTTTGAGATTTTAACATACTTTCTAATGATTTCTAAAGTGTGACAGAGAAAAATCTTTTAGTGACAAAGGTCAGAAATCCTGTTATGAAGTCGATTTTTGAGGTGCACTCTTGTCATAAATTAATCTATTACTTTTCCTACATAATTTGTGACACAACAAAATGGTCTAATATCTATTTAGGAGTCTTCCACCTTCCAAATATATATAGTTTGATTAGATTAGATTAGGATTTATTTGCAAAATGGTGAAGTAAACTTGTGAGGGGTTAAGACATCCCAAGGTACACTGCAAACAATGCATTTCTTACTTAGATTTTTGGTCTTGTTTCCAGTCATAATATCTAAAAATAAGTAAAAATGATTGTCTTGTTTTCAGAAAAAAGAAGTCAAAATTAAGTGAGTTTCTGCTTGAAACAAGCAAAACAATCTGTCAATGGGGTAAGAAAAATAATCTAGTTTTCATCTTGAAATAAACTTATATTTTGTTTACCCCATTGGCAGATTATTTTGCTTGTTTCAAGCAGAAACTCACTTAATTATTACCTTTTATTTCTGAAAACAAGACAATTTGTGACCCTGGACCACAAAACCAGTCTTAAGTCGCTGGGAAATATTTCTAGCAATAGCCAAAAATACATGGTATGGGTCAAAATTATCAAAAAAAATTTTTTGCCAAAAATCATTAGGATATTAAGTAAAGATCATGTTCCATTAAGATATTTTGTAAATTTCGTACTGTAAATGTATAAAAACTTAATTTTTGATACGTAATATGCATTGCTAAGAACTTCATTTGGACAACTTTAAAGGCGATTTTCTCAGTATTTTTATTTTTTTGCATCCTCAGATTGCAGATTTCAAATAGTTGTATCTCAGCCAAATATTGTCCGATCTCAACAAACCATACATCTATTGAAAGCTTATTTATTCAACTTTCAGAATATATATAAACCTCATTTTTGAAAAATTTACACTTAAGACTGGTTTCGTCGTCCGGGGTCACATTTTTGCTTGTCTAGAAAATCCTTCTTGCATTAAGAATTTTTAGATATTTTAGCTGGAAACAAGACAAAAAATCTAAGTAAGAAAAGCATTTTTTGCAGTGTGTTACGAAGTCGATTTTTAAGGTGCACTCTTGTCATAAATTAATCTATTACTTTTCCTACATAATTTGTGACACAACAAAATGGTCAAATATCTATTTAGGAGTCTTACACCTTCCCAAATATATATAGTTTGTCATGATTAGATGAGGATTTATTTGCAAAATGGTGAAGTAAACTTTTGAGGGGTTAAGACATCCCAATGCTTTTCTTACTTAGATTTTTTGTCTTGTTTCCAGTCATAATATCTAAAAATTCTTAAATCAAGAAGGATTTTCTAGACAAGTCAAAATTGACTTTTCAGAAAAAATAAGTTAAAATTAGGCGAGTTTTTGCTTGAAACAAGCAAAATAATCTGTCAATGGGGTAAGAAAAATAATCTAGTTTTCATCTTGAAATAAGATTATATTTTGCTCACCCCATTGGCAGATTATTCTGCTTGTTTCAAGCAGAAACTTTTTCTGAAAACAAGACAATTTTTGCTTGTCTAGAAAATCCTGCTTGCATTAAGAATTTTTAGATATTTTAGCTGGAAACAAGGCAAAAAATTGAAGTACACTGCAAAAAATGCTTTTCTTACTTTGATTTTTTGTCTTGTTTCCAGCCAAAATATCTAAAAAGTCTTACATTAAGAAGGATTTTCTAGACAAGCAAAATTGATTGTCTTGTTTTCAGAAAAAAGAAGTCAAAATTAAGTGAGTTTTTGCTTGAAACAAGCAAAATAATCTGCCAATGGGGTAAGCAAAATAATCTAGTTTTCATCTTGAAATAAGATTATATTTTGCTCACCCCATTGGCAGATTATTTTGCTTGTTTCAAGCAGAAACTCACTTAATTATTACCTTTCATTTCTGAAAACAAGACAATTTTTGCTTGTCTAGAAAATCCTTCTTGATTTAAGATTTTTAGATATTTTAACTGGAAACAAGACAAGAAATCTAAGCTAGAAAAGCTTTTTTTAAGGCTTCACACAATCAACTAAAATGAAACACAGATACGTTTTGGTGTACATTTTTGTGTGTTTTCATTCTAGAAATTCTCCATTCATGAAACACCAGCAGAACTGATTTCTGTGTAATGTAAATCGTTTGTAAAACCATTCAGTTCAATGCAGCGCTTTGTGAAAGAATGATTTCTGGCCGAATTGCACAGAAATGCTTGTGTTTCTTGAACTTAATTAATGTGCACTTTCACAAGCCTTCCTTTCAGAGTCCGTAGCTCCCTGTGGGTTTCATTTCAGTGCCTAACGTAGGAGTATAATTATTTTATATTCATAATGGAAATCCACGAACCCTCTGGTCTGTCTGTAGGTGGTCTATTTCACAGCGACGTTTCCTTTCCTCATGCTGATCGTGCTGCTGGTTCGCGGCGTGACTCTCCCTGGCGCCGCAGAGGGCATCAAGTTTTACCTTTACCCCGATCTGACCCGCCTGAAAGACCCAGAGGTACTAAAACAGCCTGAAAGAAATCTTTGTGCACTTGTTTTTCGGTTCGATTGTAAATGTGATGAAGCAAACTGCAATCTTTGTCTCTGTGGACCGACGTAGGTGTGGATTGATGCAGGCACTCAGATCTTTTTCTCATATGCTATTTGTCTTGGTGCAATGACTTCACTGGGAAGCTACAACAAGTACAAGTATAACTGTTACAGGTGAGGACTGGCGTGTTTTAAATGCATGTTTATAGCTATATGCTGTCTGTTTATGGTATAAACATTGCGTGTGTGTTTTCAGGGACTGCATGCTGCTCGGATGCCTGAACAGCGGGACCAGTTTTGTGTCAGGCTTTGCCATCTTTTCTGTCCTGGGGTTCATGGCACAGGAGCAGGGCGTGGCCATCGCTGATGTGGCCGAGTCTGGTAAGTTTCAGGGTCAAAGGTCACCAATCTGCTTGAACAGAATACTAGAACATTCATTTATGATTGTCATTGATCTTATGTGCTTTGTGTTATATGAAGCTCTTTCAATAACCTTTGGGGCATTGCATCAATCACCACAAAAAGTATTTTCTTTTTTTAGAAAAAAAAAAAAATTTCATCCATACAGGCAAAACAGTAAAAATTTTAAATATTCTTACTATTTAAAATAATGTTTTCTACTTGAATATATTTTAAAATGTCATTTATTCCTGTGATTTCAAAGCATCATTACTCCAGTCACACGATCTTTCAGAAATCATTCTAATATTCTGATTTTCTGTTCAAAAAGCATTTATTACTATTATTATTATTATTATTATTATTATGTTGAAAACAGTAGAATTTTGTGAACATGTGACACTGAAGACTGGAGTAATGATGCCGAAAATGCAGCTTTGATCACAAGAAGAAATTCAATTAAAATTAAACATATTCAAATAAAAACTGTAATATATTTTTTAAATAAAGTGTTATTTTAAATAGTGAAAATATTTCCAAATGTTACTGTTTTTGCTGTACTTTGGATCAAATAAATTCAAACTTAGTGAGCAGAAGAGAATTCTTTAAGACATTACAAATCTTACTGTTCAAAAACTTTTCTTTTTAGAAATTTGTATCTATTTCTTTTTTAAAAATTGTATATGTATATATTTTGTTTTTCAGGGCTGATGCTGATATTGATATTTACAGATTATTGCAAATCACATAGACCGATAACCGATATTTTGAACCGATATATATATATATACTATAATTGCCATTTTATTAAAAAATATAATAAAAAATTATATATATATATATATATATATATATATATATATATATATATATTTTTTTTTTTTTTTTTTTTTTTTTTTTTTATCTATAATATAATTTTATATTTTTTACAGTATACAATATATACACACACACACACACACATACAAATGAAGTTTACAAATGAGTTTAATTCCAAACTTTATTTGTAAAAATTTGTATCTATTTCTTTTGAAAATTTGTATGTTTATATTTAGTTTTTCAGGGCTGATTATTACAGATCAAGTAGACCGATAACCAATATTTTGAACCGATATAGTATAGTATATATAGTATGTCTGTTGTAAAAATGAAAATTAATGTCAAAATTAAGAATAACAAATTTTAAATGATCGCATAATGGTTTTGAAAATGATACCAATAACCATAATTAACCAGGCTGATAATCTGCATTTTATTTAAAAATATATGTATCTTTTTATCAATTTTAGCTATAATATAAATTTATATTTTTTACAGTACACAATATATACACACACACATGCATATGCGACCCTTAAGTCGCTGGGGTATATTTGTAGCAATAGCCAATAATACACTGTATGGGTCAAAATTATAGATTTTTCTTTTATGTTATGTTCCATGAAGAGATTTTGTACATTTCCTACAATAAATATATCAAAACGTAATTTTTGATCAGTAATATGCATTGCTAAGAACATCATTTGGACAACTTTAAAGACAATTTTGTCAATATTTAGATTTTTTTTGCACCCTCAGATTCCAGATTTTCAAATATCAAATATCATAACAAACCATACATCAACGGAAAGCTTTTTATTCAGATTTCAGATGGCGTATAAATTTAATTCCAAAAAATTGACACTTATGACTGGTTTTGTGGTCCATGGTCACAAATGAAGTTTACAAATGAGTTTGATTCCAAAATGCGATAAACACCATTTAAAAAAAAAATTTTCTGCCAAAATCAGTTTTGTATCTGGTTAGTATTAAAAAGTCGATTTTTAATTTTACACAAAATGCAATATCCGCCATTTTATTCTGCCATGTTTTCTCCCTATATTTCTCCCTATTTTTTCCCTATTTATGTGTCCCTTCTCTGTTGATTATACTGGGACTTTGCTGGGATCGCGATAAACTAAGATGAGTGACAGCTTTTAATGATTTTTAAGGGAGTTCGTAAATGACATATTGATTTAATACAACAGTTAAATAAACAAGGTAATATTAAGTGACACAACTGAGTCACAACTGAGCCGCTGCGTATCTCCATTCAAACACAGCAGTGTTTGGTTTATGAATGAACGTGCGTTTTTTAAACAAAACTAGTCAATGATTCGATTTCCCATTCATAAAGACACTCACTTGCTTTATTCCTCAATGAATCAGCCATTTGAACGAATCACTTGAATGATATGATTCAGAAATTAAATCAGTAACTTGACGCCACCTACTGGCAGATTTAGTTTAATTTTTAAAGTCTATTTTCAATTATTTAAATCGTTTAAAATATCTATATTCAAAACTGCATATTTAAAACTCTAATCTCAACATCACACGCCTCTGCTCTGAGCCTCATTAAACACATGAAAATACACCTACAAGACACTTTTGTGTTCTTCTGTGCCACCTCTATAGTACAAATTAATCGTTTATTTTGATTTTATTTGGTTTTCATTAGCTTATTCTTATTCTGTTGTTCTAATTAGAAATGTTAAAATGCTTTTTAAAAACATAAAAGATGACATACTTTTAATCAAGTTAGAAATTACAAAGGTAAAAACTAAATTCCCATTTAATTCACTTTAAGGAGTTTTTTTTTTTTTTAGCAGATTTTTTTATTGATTAGAAGGTGCTTCTTAAATTTTGACTGTGTAATTTTTTGTACATTTTTAACACAAAGTAAGTATAGAGCCCTGCTGGATTTATTGCATTTTGGGGAAAAAATATTCAGTTTTTATAATAAATCTTTGAAAATCATGATGTTAGTATAAACTAAATATGCTATATGAACGTTTGAAAACCATTTTTCATCTTGCTATTTTCTTGGTAAAGAAAACTTTTTTTTCTATGGATTTATAGTGTTTTGGAACCAAACTCTTCAAATATTAATTTATAAATGTGACCCTGGACCACGAAACCAGTCTTAAGTAGCACAGGTA
This sequence comes from Cirrhinus molitorella, assembly GCA_033026305.1. Lineage (NCBI taxonomy): Eukaryota > Metazoa > Chordata > Actinopteri > Cypriniformes > Cyprinidae > Cirrhinus > Cirrhinus molitorella. The sequence continues at coordinate 1,162,185 of CM065125.1, forward strand.
TATTTGAAGCAATACATTGTATGGGTCCAAATTATACATTTTTATTTTAAGCCAAAAATAATTAAGATATTAAGTAAAGATCATGTTCCATGAAGTTATTTTGTAAATTACCTACCGTAAGTATGTCAAAGCGTAATTTTTGAAAAGTAATATGCATTGCTAAGACCTTCATTTGGACAACTTTAAAGGCGATTTTCTCAATATTTTGATTTTTTCGCACCCTCACATTCCAGATTTTCAAATAGTTATATATCAGCCAGATATTGTCCTTTCATAACAAACCATACATCAATGAAAAGCTTATTTATTCAGCTTTCAGATGTTGTATAAAACCCAATTTCCAAAAATTGACACATGACTGGTTTTGTGGTCCAGGGTCACAAATGTAAATAGAATACAGACTTAGACTTATTGTGTCATGTGACAAGCATTTCTTTACCACATGCCTTTATTTGTGCGTTTCTCAGGTCCTGGTCTGGCCTTCATCGCATACCCAAAGGCCGTCACAATGATGCCACTGCCGACGGTCTGGGCCATACTTTTCTTCATAATGCTTCTGCTGCTGGGCCTAGACAGTCAGGTTAGCTCCACACACACAAACACACACCTACACTTCCCACTGCAATTTAATTAAAGCCATAGTTCACCCAAAAATAAACATTCTGTCATTTACTGACTGACTTTCCTCTGCTGAACACAAAAGAAGACAGTAGTCATTTTTGGGTGAACTGTTTCTTTAAGACAAACGTACCACTAAAACCTAATTGGAAGTCTCCCTAGCAATGAAAAAGCAGCCTCTGAGTCATAAAATTGTGACATATGAGTGTCCTGGTCAGTGTTGGGGAAAGTTACTTTTAAAAGTAATGCGTTACAATATTGCGTTACTCCCTAAAAAAGTAACTAATTACGTTACTTAGTTATTTTATGGAAAGTGACACGTTACAATATTGCGTTACTCACTAAAAAAGTAACTAATTACGTTACTTAGTAACCTTTTATGGAAAGTAATGCGTTACAATATTGCGTTACTCACTAAAAAAGTAACTAATTACGTTACTTAGTTATTTTATGGAAAGTGATGCGTTACAATATTGCGTTACTCACTAAAAAAGTAACTAATTACGTTACTTAGTAACTTTTTATGTAAAGTGACGCCTTAAAATATTGCGTTACTCCCTAAAAAAGTAGCTAATTACGTTACTTAGTTATTTTATGGAAAGTGACGCGTTACAATATTGCGGTACTCCCTAAAAAAGTAGCTAATTACGTTACTTAGTTATTTTATGTAAAGTGACGCGTTACAATATTGCGTTACTCACTAAAAAAGTAACTAATTACGTTACTTTGTTATTTTATGGAAAGTGACGCGTTACAATATTGCGTTACTCACTAAAAAAGTAATTAATTACGTTACTTAGTTATTTTATGGAAAGTGATGCGTTACAATATTGCGTTACTCACTAAAAAAGTAACTAATTACGTTACTTAGTTATTTTATGGAAAGTGATGCGTTACAATATTGCGTTACTCCCTAAAAAAGTAGCTAATTAAGTTACTTAGTTATTTTATGTAAAGTGACGCCTTAAAATATTGCGTTACTCCCTAAAAAAGTAGCTAATTACGTTACTTAGTTATTTTATGGAAAGTGACGCGTTACAATATTGCGTTACTCACTAAAAAAGTAACTAATTACGTTACTTAGTAACTTTTTATGTAAAGTGACGCCTTAAAATATTGCGTTACTCCCTAAAAAAGTAGCTAATTACGTTACTTAGTTATTTTATGGAAAGTGACGCGTTACAATATTGCGGTACTCACTAAAAAAGTAACTAATTACGTTACTTAGTAACCTTTTATGGAAAGTAATGCGTTACAATATTGCGTTACTCACTAAAAAAGTAACTAATTTTTTGTCGTTTCCAGCTAAGAAAATCTCAAAATTCTAAAATCAAGAAGTAACAAGTACATTTTTTTTGTCTTGTTTTCAGAAAAAATAAATCAAAATTAAGTTTCTTTTTGCTTAAAACAATACGGTAAACAAAATAATATAATATAATTTCAAGCAGAAAACAAGATTATTTTTCTTACCCCATTGGCAGATCATTTAGTTTGTTTCAAGCAAAAACACGCCTAATCTGAATTAATTTTTTTCTGAAAACAAGACAATAATTTTTACTTGTCTAGAAAATCCTTCTTGATTCAAGAATTTTTAGATATTTTGGCTGGAAACAAGACAAAACATCCAAGTAAAAAAAAAAATTTTTTGCAGTGAAAAAATTAAGTGCGTTTTTGCTTGAAACAAGCAAAATAATCTCCCGATGGGTAAGCAAAATAATCTAGTTTTCTGTTTGAAATAAGATTTTTTTCTTACCCCATTGGCAGATTATTTAGCTTGTTCTAAGCAAAAACTCACTTAATTTCGACTTGTTTTTCTGTTTTTCTATTTACTTGTCTAGAAAATCCTTCTTGATTTCAGAATTTTTGGACATTTGGGCTGGAAACAAGACAAAAAATCTAAGTAAGAAAAGTATTTTTTCAGTGTACGGTTGAATTGGATCAACAAAGGTCAGCAGCAAAGTCAAAATGGGATTAAATACATACTTTTGAAAAAGTAACTCAGGTATTTTCTTGTAAATTAAAAAGTAATGCGTTACTTTACTAGTTACTTGAAAAAAGTAATATTATGACATAACATAATGCGTTACCCCCAACACTGCTCCTGGTGTTGAAATGAAAGTGCGCAAACATTGAGATGGTTAAGCCAGCAGAACATAACTTTACAGCATAGCGTTCAGTCCTGATGCGAAACATCATCTCTTGGCGGCTGTGCATCAGCGTCGCAGTATTTTGGGCTGCCTCCCACAAACACACCCTCATGCTTTCATATCACGGGACACCCAAGTTATTCCAGTCTCATATGACTTGCTGAAAAGCCAACGTGCGGTGGATCACATTTCCTTTTGCGTATGTGTGTGAAATTACACCTTCATCACACACAAACAAGTACTGAGAAACAACACAACAATGCTGTGGGCATAAATAAGGGCGCCGTTATTATGAATGTCATACACTTTGCAGAAGGCAATGGAAAGACGTCAAAAAAGATTTATAATCCCTCAGCAGATTTTGCTTTGTTTTTCCACAGTTCAGGGTCAGAAGTCAGCACTATTTGTTCACAAAGACACTTTACCTCAGATGACTTCAAAAGGCCTGTCCCATTAAAGCAGTGTCAAGTTTTTACATTTCAGGCCTCTTAACCTCCTGACTACCAGCTATTAGTTTTTAGCGATTTCTCTGAGACCTTACATCAGTCACAGTTTTAAGTCTGTTGTCCTGCACAGAGCATGTTTAGGGCTTTTCAAAGATACCAAATGTTTGGACATTTCAGCATGAGCACTTCCTCTCCTTGGTCTTTAAAAACAGCTGACATTAATTTAGTGATCAAACTTAACTCATGGAAATATGATCATATTTTGTGATGATCATTTAAATCTGACACATTTTCAAATTGTTTGTCATAAAACAACATCTCAGGATAATGCAATGGGGTTTCAAATCAAAATATGACTTTCTGTTATGAAACAGGACACATGTGCGCTGTAGAGGACATCAGGACTTAAAGCATGTTTATTACACATTTTGGGAGACACAAGAAGTTAAATTATATTTCAATATTGCTATGAAATATTAGATACTATTATGAAAGTCTTTCCAATTATTATTGCTATTATTACATTTATTTTTTCATTATATGTTGCTCCCAAAAACACATTAATATGCAAAATAGATACAGTTTATAGATACATTGTTTATAATGTCAAAACCTGTTCATGGCCATTTTACACGCATTTTGCATAAAGAAAAATGCTATATCAAATCATTATCATCATGTGTCTCATAACAGTTGAGAATCATCTTTATATAAAGTTTGGTATATATATATAAAAAAAAAAAAGATTTGTGATTAAAACAAAAAAAAAAAACTGTTTATGCCTTTTTATGTCTGTTCAAGTCTTTTAATTTTATTAAAAAATATTTTTTAAGTCCTGGTGTCCTCTACAGAGGACGTAGTATAACTTATGAATAAAATATAATAATAAAAAACAATAATTATATATTATTTTTTTATGCTCTAAACAATGTAATTACATGAAAAAATAAAAAACTAAAAATAACAAAAAAATAATAATTCCCTGGTAGTCAGGAGGAGATACAATTTCAAAATAATTACAGATAATTTTGCATATTAACCTGAAAAAAGTTTATGAGGGTGACTTCTGGGGATGGGTATCGTTAAGGTTTAATGCTATTACTACTCTTACAATACTTTTTATTTTAGGTTTATATATACACTAGCAGTCAAAAGTTTTGACACACCTTCTCATTTAATATTTTTTAAAGAATCGCTTCTGCTCATCAAGCCTGCATTTATTTGATCAAATATATATAAAAAAACAGTAATATTGCAAAATGTTATTACAATTTAAAATAACGTTTTTTATTTTAATATACTTTACAATATAATTTATTCCTGTGATACAAAGCTGAATTTTACTCCAGTCAGTATATTAGGATGATTTCTGAAGGATCATGTGACACTGAAGACTGGAGTAATGATTCTGGAAATTCAACTTTAATTACAGATATAAATCAAATTTTAATGTATATTAATGTAGAAAAACATTGATTTACATCCTAATAATATTTTGCAATATTACATTTTTCTGTATTTTTGATCAAGTGAAAACAGCCTTGATAAGCATAAGAAACTTCTTTAAAAGACATTAAATGAGAGCATGTGTCCAAACTTTTAGACTGGTATCCTACATATATATACACACACATATATGTATATACACAAATTAAGAGCTATGTACATATGTAATTAATTAACATTGCTTCATATCCTGGAAAATAAATATAATTTAATGAAATGAATATAAAACATAAATTTGTAAATGCACCAGTGTGCAGGCATTTCTGTGTTTTATAAGATGCAGTAAGAACATGAACAAAGACACAAAGTAAAACAAACTGACAAATACAAAACAACAAAGATACAAATTAAATAAACAATGCTTTGTTTCTTTCATGGAGAAAAACAAACATTTTTGTTCAGGTATAATATAGCCTACAAAAGAAATCTAATAAAATAACAAAATGTTGCTTATTACAGCTATGCTTATTCTGGCATGCTATTTATACCAGAAATTGATTTTGGTGTACATATCCTACTTAATTTTCACATCAAAATTTATTTAAACTGTTAATAGATAATCATGTGGAGGAGTAGGGGCACATCGTCTGCAGAGCGCATAAAGTTGTGCTCCATTAGCGCAGATCAATTGGCATGTTTATTTTTTTTTTCAAACATGTTTTGCAATTTAGAAACAGTAAAGACTGCATTTTGAAACTATCAATGATTGTACTGATTCTGATGTTAGGCAGGGCCAGAGTGAGACTCATTTTCAGCTCTGGAGATCCATGCCTTAGACCGGTCCACTTTAGTTTACAACTGACTACAGCTATGACAATAATATAATTAAAACTTCAGTAGGCTATATACGTCTGCAATAGTGCACTGTTCTCTACAGTCTTGTACTTCATTGTATTTTTCTACAGCCTTTCTCTTATCCATTTCTTAATCTATTATTTTTTGCTTGCATATATCCAGCTAAATATGTGTACTGTATACCATAATGTATGTCTGCCTGCAGTTAAAAAGTTATTTCTTAATTTCTCCAGTACAGACAGTACAACCGTTAACGCTGAACTAATATGAATACATTTATTCTTTTAAAAAGTATGCTTCAGTCCCTTTTTTAAACAGTAGACCACTGTTTTAGTTTCCATTCGGTATCCATTTTAAAAACTATCAGTCGATTAATATCGGCCAATCTATCGGTATCGGTAAATTACAATATCGGTTGACCTCTAGTGTAAATAATTGTCAAACAATGGTACTTCTTGATCAGTGTTGGGGGTAACGCATTACAAGTAATGCAAGTTATGTAATAATATTACTTTTTTTCAAGTAACTAGTAAAGTAACACATTACTTTTTCATTTACAAGAAAATATCGGAGTTACTTTTTGTTTCCTTTATGTATTTAATCCCATTTTATTAACCAATGACTTTGCTGCTGACCTTTGATCCAATTCGACCGTACACTGCAAAAATACTTGTCTTACTTAGATTTTTTTGTCTTGTTTCCAGCCAAAATATATAAAAAAAAAACTTAAATCAGGAAGGATTTTCTAGACGAGTAAATAATTATTTTCTTGTTCTCAGAAAAAAAACAAGTCAAAATGAAGTGAGTTTTTGCTTAAAACAAGTAAAATAATCTGCCGATGGGGTAAGCAAAAATCTTTTTGATTTCAAACAGAAAACAAGATTATTTTGCTTACCGCATTGGGAGATTATTTTGCTTGTTTCAAGCAAAAACACACTTAATTTTGACTTGTTTTCATAAAAAAACTAGACAATAATTTTTACTTGTCAAGAATTTTTAGATATTTTGGCTGGAGACAAGAGAAAAAATCTAAGTAAGAAAAGCATTTTTTGCAGTGTAATAATAAGCAAAACTTACTTTAGATTAACTAACATTTGTGCTTTTTTTCTCTCATTGCTGAAGAGTGTTGAACTTTCTTTTCCTACAGTTCTACTGTACAGACGTCAATTTAATTTTCCTTTAGCCTTAGCCTTATTCACTTCTTTTCATTTTGGTGTGAAAGGGATTTTACATTTGATAAGAATCAAACTTTTTTATATTAAAAACAAACAAGCAAGCCCTGCCCAGATTTAAAAAGTAACGCAAAAGTATTGTAACGCATTACTTTCCATAAAATGTAACAAAGTAACGCAATTAGTCACTTTTTTAGGGAGTATCGCAATATTGTAACGCATTACATTTAGTCATTTACATTTAGTCATTTGGCAGACAAATAGAATAGAAGCAATCAGAGCAACAAGAGAGCGACAGTGTATAAGTGCTGAGGCAAAATTGCATTACTTTCCATAAAATGTAACAAAGTATCGCAATATTGTAACACATTACTTTCCATAAAATGTAACAAAGTAGCGCAATTAGTCGCTTTTTTAGGGAGTATCGCAATATTGTAACGCGTTACTTTCCATAAAATGTAACAAAGTAGCGCAATTAGTCGCTTTTTTTTAGGAAGTATCGCAATATTGTAACGCGTTACTTTCCATAAAATGTAACAAAGTAGCGCAATTAGTCGCTTTTTTTTAGGGAGTATCGCAATATTGTAACGCGTTACTTTCCATAAAATGTAACAAAGTAGCGCAATTAGTCGCTTTTTTTTAGGAAGTATCGCAATATTGTAACGCGTTACTTTCCATAAAATGTAACAAAGTAGCGCAATTAGTCGCTTTTTTTTAGGGAGTATCGCAATATTGTAACGCGTTACTTTCCATAAAATGTAACAAAGTAGCGCAATTAGTCGCTTTTTTTTAGGAAGTATCGCAATATTGTAACGCGTTACTTTCCATAAAATGTAACAAAGTAGCGCAATTAGTCGCTTTTTTAGGGAGTATCGCAATATTGTAACGCGTTACTTTCCATAAAATGTAACAAAGTAACGCAATTAGTCACTTTTTTAGGGAGTATCGCAATATTGTAACGCATTACATTTAGTCATTTACATTTAGTCATTTGGCAGACGCTTTTATCCAAAGCGACTTACAATAGAAGCAATCAGAGCAACAAGAGAGCGACAGTGTATAAGTGCTGAGGCAAAATTGCATTACTTTCCATAAAATGTAACAAAGTATCGCAATATTGTAACGCGTTACTTTCCATAAAATGTAACAAAGTAGCGCAATTAGTCGCTTTTTTAGGGAGTGTCGCAATATTGTAACGCGTTACTTTCCATAAAATGTAACAAAGTAGCGCAATTAGTCGATTTTTTAGGGAGTATCGCAATATTGTAACGCGTTACTTTCCATAAAATGTAACAAAGTAACGCAATTAGTCGCTTTTTTAGGGAGTATCGCAATATTGTAACGCGTTACTTTCCATAAAATGTAACAAAGTAACGTAATTAGTCACTTTTTTAGGGAGTATCGCAATATTGTAACGCGTTACTTTCCATAAAATGTAACAAAGTAACGTAATTAGTCGCTTTTTTAGGGAGTATCGCAATATTGTAACGCGTTACTTTCCATAAAATGTAACAAAGTAACGCAATTAGTCGCTTTTTTAGGGAGTATCGCAATATTGTAACGCGTTACTTTCCATAAAATGTAACAAAGTAACGTAATTAGTCACTTTTTTAGGGAGTATCGCAATATTGTAACGCGTTACTTTCCATAAAATGTAACAAAGTAGCGCAATTAGTCGATTTTTTAGGGAGTATCGCAATATTGTAACGCGTTACTTTCCATAAAATGTAACAAAGTAACGCAATTAGTCGCTTTTTTAGGGAGTATCGCAATATTGTAACGCGTTACTTTCCATAAAATGTAACAAAGTAACGTAATTAGTCACTTTTTTAGGGAGTATCGCAATATTGTAACGCATTACTTTCCATAAAATGTAACAAAGTAACGTAATTAGTCACTTTTTTAGGGAGTATCACAATATTGTAACGCATTACTTTTAAAAGTAACTTTCCCCAACACTGTTCTTGAGTTGGTTGTATAATGTGTGTTTTGTCCCATCAGTTTGTAGAAGTGGAGGGTCAGATCACCTCTCTGGTGGACCTGTACCCATCCCTCCTAAGGAAGGGATACCGGAGAGAAATCTTCATCGCTGTAATCTGCGTCATCAGTTATCTGCTGGGACTCACCATGGTCACTAAAGTAAGTCAGAGCGAGACGGACGAGCGTTTCTGATCTGCGGTGTCTGAATGCTGTCTGTCTCTCTCAGGGCGGCATGTACGTCTTCCAGCTGTTTGACTATTACGCCGCCAGCGGTGTGTGCCTTCTCTGGGTTGCATTCTTTGAATGTGTTGCAGTAGCCTGGGTTTACGGTAAGTACACACTACACTGCATTTTATTTGTTTTGCTTTCATTTTTCTTTGATTTTTTACTTTATTTTTAAGGGAAAGGCTCATTTAGAATTTTCTACTTCACTTCTATAATAAAAGTATAAAAATGTTTACAGTTTATATTTTTTTTAAGAAAAAAAATTCTATAAATCATATTATAATGTACTTGGTATTATATATGGAATATAATGTATAGAAAAAGAGTCATTCTAGTTTATTTCTTTTTATTTACATTTTATAGAATTTTTTCTTCAATTTTCTTTTCTGTTTTGACTTTCACTCTGCAATACATTAAACAAAAATGGTTAAAATCAGTTCATTTACACTTTTTAAGGAAAGATGGGGTTTCAACTTTTATTGTTTTAACTTCTTTAAATGTAATTTTTAAGGAAAATTTCAGAATTTTCTACATCACCTCTATAATGAAAGTATTAAAAATCATAAAATTCACTTGGTATTATAAAAAATAATAGAAAAATAACTTTTTATTTGAATTTATAATATATAATTTATAAAATATATAATTTATAGAAAATAAATTATTACAAGTCATTCTGGTTTTAAAATATATTTTATAATACCTGAAGGCTTTTTATTTGAATTAAATTCTATTTTTATTTATTTATTTATTTATTTATTTATAATTTTCTGTTAATTATTTAAGGGGAAAAAAAGCATTACTTATAACTTGTCCCCTTTATAATACATGTATTTTAAACAAAAATGGTTAAAATTTTAAGGAAAGATGGGGTTTCCATATTATATTTAATTGCTTTTTTTTTTTTTTTTTAACTTGGATTTTTCACTTTCAAGGAAAATTTCAGAATTTTCTACTTCACCTCTGTGATAAAAATGTAAAAATTATTTTTTTTTTTTCCAAGAAAAGAAATCTATCATATTTAAATTAATTTGGTATTATATAAATATATAAGTTATAGAAAAGAGTCATTCTAGTTTTAAAGGATATTTTTTAATACATGAAGGCTTTTTATTTTTAAAAAAAAATTGATTTTACTGAATTTTCTTACATTTTTTCTTAATTATTTAAGAAAAAAAGTTAATTATGACTTTTCCCCTTTATAATACATGTATTTTAAACAAAAATGGTTACAATTTTAAGGAAAGATGGGGTTTCCATATTATATTTAATTGCAATTTTATTTAATTTTAGTTTGTTTTAACTTAGATTTTTCACTTTCAAGGAAAATGTCTGAATTTTCTACTTCACCTCTGTGATAAAAATGTTAAAATTTCAATTTTTTCCAAGAAAAGAAATCTATCATATTTAAATTAATTTGGTATTATATAAATATATAAGTTATAGAAAAGAGTCATTCTAGTTTTAAAGGATATTTTTTAATACATGAAGGCTTTTTATCTGAAAAAAAATTATTTAGATTTGACTGAATTTTCTTACATTTTCTCTTAATTAAGAAAAAAAAGTTAATTATGACTTTTCCGCTTTATAATACATGTGTTTTAAACTAAAAATGATTAAAATCTGTAAACTTTAAGGAAACATGCGGTTTAAATATTAGAATTTTTTTATTATTTCATTTATTTTGTTATAACTTCTTAGATTTTCACTTAATTTTTAAGGAAAGTTTCAGAATTTTCTACTTCACCTCTGATAAAAATATAAAAAATGTCAAAATTCAAGCAAAGAAATCAATCATATTTTAATTCATTTAATTTGGTATTATATAAATATTTAATTGACAGAAAAAATAGTCTATTTTTTAAAAGGATGTTTTATAGTACCTAAAGGCTTTTTATTTAAATTAAATTTGATTTGTATTTATTTTTTATTAATTTTATTCTGAAAAAAAAATTATGACATGTGAATTATGACAAAAATGGTTTGGAAAGATGGAGTTTCAAAATTTAATTTAATTTAATTTAATTTAATTTATTAATTTTCACATATTTTTTTTCCTGTAATTTAATTACAAGGATGCTATAATTTTTTAAGTCATCTTTTCCCCTTTATAATACATGTATTTTAAACGAAATTGATTAAAATCTGTTTCCTTATTAAATTAAAAAAATAAAATAGTTTTTAAGAAAAATTTCAGCATTTTCTGCTTCACCTCTAAGATAAAAGTATTAAAAAAAAGTTTTTTTTTCAAGAAAAGAAAACTATCAATCATATCTTAATTAATTTGGTATTATAAATATATAATTATAGAAAAATAGTCATTCTAGTTTTAAAAAATATATATTTTTTTTATTTAAACTTTTTAAGGAAATAAATATTAAGTCATATTATAATTAATTTGATATATTATAATTTATTTATATACATAAATGCAGATACTTTTTAAGGCGAAACTGATCATTTTATACAGTAAGGATGCAAAAAATTGTTAAAAAAATAACAGTGAAGTCATTAATAATGTGACATTATTTCTATTTCAAATAAATGCTCTTCATTCTTCATTTAAACAAACAACAAAATAAAAAAATATATATAAATATATATGTTTCCAGCATAAATCCTCTTATGATCTTTGCATTAAGCTGATTAATAAAAGTCTAAAAGTGTTTGTTGAGATGAATCTTCTATAATCAGATCAGTCCTCTGGGCTTATTTGAGATCTCCCAGATGAAATCATCCTAGTTTTGCTCATGCATGTGTGTTTTTGCAGGGGCTGATAATTTCTACGATGCTATAGAGGACATGATCGGCTACAGACCCAACGGCTGGATGAAATGGAGCTGGATGCTGATCACTCCTGTCCTTTGTGTGGTAAGAACAGCGTTTGTGAAAGCGCTTGACAAATGCGGCCAGCGGCAGCGCTTCCTGACCCTTCTTTCTCTTTCAGGGCTGTTTTGTCTTTTCATTGGTGAAATACAAGCCGCTCACCTATAACAAGTTTTACGAGTATCCTGATTGGTCCATTGGATTGGGTTGGGCTCTTGCACTGGCTTCTATGATTTGCATCCCGATGATGGTCGTCATCAAAATCATCCAATCAGACGGCTCCCTGATAGAGGTAGAGAAAAAACATGCATTGCATGTAAAACATACATCTGTTGGCATTTTAATCATATTTTTATTAGAAAAGTACAATGGTAGAATGATTCTTAAGTCCTTTGTGTCTCCTAGGATGATAAAAAAAGAAGAAAATATAAATATATATATATATATATATATATATATATATATATATATATATAATAAAAATATAAATAATAATAATAATATACATAATCTAAACATTTTCTAAAAATTCGTAGAATGATTCTTAAGTCCTTTGTGTCTCCTAGGATGATAAAAAAATAAAAAAAAAAAAATAAAAAAATAAAATAAAAAAAAAATATATATATATATATATATATATATATAATAATAATAATAATAATATACAGAATATAAACATTTTCAAAAAATTCGTAGAATGATTCTTAAGTCCTTTGTGTCTCCTAGGATGATAAAAAAAGAAAAAAAAAAAAAATATATATATATATATATATATATATATATATATATATATAATAATAATAATAATAATATACAGAATATAAACATTTTCAAAAAATTCGTAGAATGATTCTTAAGTCCTTTGTGTCTCCTAGGATGATAAAAAAAGAAAAAGAAAAAAAAAAAAAAATATATATATATATATATATATATATATATATATATATAATAATAATAATAATATACAGAATATAAACATTTTCAAAAAATTCGTAGAATGATTCTTAAGTCCTTTGTGTCTCCTAGGATGATAAAAAAAGAAAAAAAAAAAAAAAAGAAAAAAAAAAATATATATATATATATATATATATATATAATAATAATATACAGAATATAAACATTTTCAAAAAATTCGTAGAATGATTCTTAAGTCCTTTGTGTCTCCTAGGATGATAAAAAAAGAAGAAAAAAAAATAAATATATATATATATATATATATATATATATATATATATATGTAATAAAAATAGAAATAATAATAATAATACACAGAATATAAACATTTTCTAAAAATTCTAAATATAAAAATGAAATTTCTAGAAAAACAATAATTCTATATTTAAAGTAAAGTAAAAGAGTGTTTAAATGTATTTTCCATTTTATTTAACTTTTCCTTAAACTTTATTTTTTAATGAATAAATCTGTGCATTTCTGTTTTTATCAAGAAAAGCTATTTTTTGTTGTTTTATTTAACTTTGTCTTAAATTTTCTCTTAATTTAAGAAAAATAAATCAATTATAATTTATAAATCAATCAATTTTAAAATTAATTTGGTATTATATAAATAGATAAGTTCTAGAGACATTCTAGTTTTAAAGGACATATTATAAAAACTTATGGCTTTTAATTTACTTTTATTAATTTTTTTTCTTTTAATACTTTATAATTTCTATTTTTAATCAAGAAAAGCATTTTATCAATTAATTAAATTTTCATTAATTTTGTAATGTTTACAGAAAAACAACCATTCTAGTTTTTAAAAATTAAATTAAATTAAGCTATTATATTTCAATTTTAATTTATCCTTTTTGTCCAAGAAAAAAAAAAATCTAGCAATCATATTTTAATTCATTTGGTGTTATATAAATGATATAAAAAACTTATGGCTTTTGCTTTTGTTTTTCTTCATTTTAACTACATTGTTTTACAAACAGATCTGTTTATTTCTATTTTTATCAAGAAAAATCAATTTATCAATTAATTATATTTTAATTAATTTTGTATTGTTTACAGAAAACAACCATTCTAGTTCTAAAAAACATATTAAGCTATTATATTTTTATTTTAATTTATCTTAATTTTCATTTTGTTTTATTGAACGTTTTCTTATATTTTCTTTCATTTTTAAGAAAAAAGATAATTCAGAATTTTCTACTTCATCTATGTAATAAATGTATATAATAAAATTGAAATCAGGATTTCTACTTTTTTTTTTTGCTTTTTTTCTTATTTAATAAATAAGTTATTTATAAATCAATACATTTTGAATTAATTTCGTATTATATAAATAGATAAATTCTAAAGACATTCTAGTTTAAAAGGACATCTACATATTTTACTAAGCTATAATATATATATTTTTTAATTTATAAAAATTGTATTTTCTTTACATTTTGAATTAAAAAAATATTTGTTTTTATTAAACTTTTTATTACATTTTCCTCTTAATTTAAGAAGAATTTTAAGTGAATTCATTTTTTTTGTAAATAAAACTGTTAAAATCTGTAAATATATTTTATTTATTTGGCACTGTATACCAACTTTAAAAAAAAAACATACAAAAATAAAATAAAATAAAATAAAATAAAATAAAATAAAATAAAATAAAATAAAATAAAATAAAATAAAATACAATAAAATAAAATAAAATACAATAAAATACAAACAAATAAATGAATCTTTTTTATTAAATGTCATTAAAATATTTTTTTTTAATTAATCACTGATTGAAAAAAAATCAACAAAAGAGTTAAAATAATAAATAAATTCATTCATTCATTTAAAAAAATCATTACAAATATTTTGGGTTTTAGATTCAAAGTGAATAAATCTAAAAGCAAAATTCTAAAAAACACTAATTCTAAATTCTAAAACAAAACAAAAAGTGACTTCAGTGAGTTCACTCTAAAACAGAAAGTATATTTTAAAATGTGACCCTGGACGACAAAACCAGTCATAAGTCGTTGGGGTATATTTATAGCAATAGCCAAAAATACATTGTATGGGTCAGAATTATCGATTTTACTTTTATGCCAAAAATCATTAGGATATTAAGTAAAGATCATGTTCCATGAAGATATTTTGCAAATTTTCTACTGTAAATATATCAAAACCTAATTTTTGATTAGTAATATGCATTGCTAAGAACTTCATTTAGACAACTTTAAAGGCGATTTTCTCAACATTTAGATTTTTTGGCACCTTCAGATTACAGATTTTAATCAGCTGTCATCAGTGCATTCCTCATTTTTACTAAGAGTGTTGAAATGAATGTGTTTTGCGTTCAGCGGATCAAAGCGGTGGCTGCGCCGGTGAAAGGAGGTGCGAGTTCTCGTCCGAAGGAGTACAGTCTGAAGAACAGCGAGCTGCTTCACCCGCTGGACCCCAACGGCATCCACGCCTTCAGCAAACACAGCCACACCATCGTAGAGACTACTATGTGAGACTCTCTAAGAGAGATTCCCATATTGTCCCGCTCCTATCCTCTCCTATGAGAGATCCCCATTTCCTGCCCCTGCGTTCCTCTCTCTCTCTCTCTCTCTCTCTCTCGGCACTAGTGCGTTTTTATGAAATGATCTTATATGGATATATATCTTTTTTGCCATGTAGGGTTTGTACTCTGATTGTAATCAATGGTATTAGCACTAATGCTGATATTGTAATAACCTGATGTGAGCTTTAGCCGTCCGGCCGGTTTCTGTAATCTCTAGTGCACTGTTTCACATTAAACCACGTCCTAACCAGGAACGACACAACATTTACTGATCATTGCATTGACAATTAATTCATTTCTAATTCAATTTCTAATTAATCAGAGTTTTGGTCATAAACAGCTACAGTGAGACTTTGCGTTTTCTGTTTTGTTCCTTTTTTAATTTAATTTAATTTTATTTTATTTTATTTTATTTTATTTTATTTTATTTTATTTTATTTTTTTTTATTTTATTTTATTTTTTTTTTTATTATTTTTTTTTTATTCAGACTTTTCTACTTCCCTTCAATGATACAGACTTACAATCAGGAAATTTCTAATTTCTTCAAGAAATTCTTCAAATACAATTTTCAGTTTTGTAGTTTCAGATTTACTCTGAATGCTGTTCACACAAAATCTGACAAATTATTTAAAGTTAGTTTTAGTTAAGACAATTTTTAAATAGGTTTATAATATCGTGAATATCATTAGCACTTTATTTTATTTTATTTTATTTTATTTTATTTTATTTTATTTTATTTTATTTTATTTTATTTTATTCAGACTTTCCAACTTCCCTTCAAGAAAATGTTTAAATAGTTTTATAATATCATGAGTAAATTTTGGATATCATTATAAACTCTGTCACTATTTTATTTTATTTTATTTTATTTTATTTTATTTTATTTTATTTATTTTATTTTATTTTATGAATTCAGACTTTCCAACTTCCCTTCAAGAAAATGTTAAAATAGTTTTATAATATCATGAGTAAATTTTGGATATCATTATAAACTGTCACTATTTTATTTTATTTTATTTTATTTTATTTTATTTTATTTTATTTTATTTTATTTTATTAATTCAGACTTTCCA
Organism: Cirrhinus molitorella; assembly: GCA_033026305.1. Taxonomy (NCBI): domain Eukaryota; kingdom Metazoa; phylum Chordata; class Actinopteri; order Cypriniformes; family Cyprinidae; genus Cirrhinus; species Cirrhinus molitorella. The sequence continues at coordinate 1,178,467 of CM065125.1, forward strand.
ACTTCCCTTCAAGAAAATTTTCTTTTATTATTTTTTTTATTTAAATTTATTTAATTTTATTAAATCAGACTTTTCTAATTTCTTCAAGAAAAGATATAATTGAATTAATTCAGATTTTAATTTGATATGATGTACATAAATATCCTTTTTTTTTTTTTTTTTTACAAATAAATAATTACAATTTTAAATTGTATAGTTTCAGATTTACTCTGAATGCTGTTCACACTAAATCAGACAAATTAATTCAAGTTAATTTGAATTAAAGAGAATTTTAAAATAGGTTTATAATGTCATGAATAATTTTGGCTATCAATATAAACTGTCACTATTTTATTTTATTTTTAATTTAATTTAATTTCCAACTTCCCTTCAATCATACATTTATTTGAAAAGACTTAAAATCAGGAAACTTTCTTCAAGACAAGAAGTATTTTAATTAATTCTTTAATTTTTTTTTCTTTAATTTTAATTCATTTGATATGGTATACATAAATACACATTTTTTAAATAAATTAAATTTTGTAGTTTCTGAATGCTGTTCACACTAAATCAGACAAATTAATTTTTATTTTATTTTATAATTTATACAATTTTATAATAAAAAAAAGTGACTTATTTTTAAATTTTGAGATTTACTCTGAATGCTGTTCACACTAAAACGGACAAATTAATTAAAATAGGTTTATAATATCATGAATAATTTTGGCTATTATAAACTCCGTCACTATTTTATTTTATTTTATTATTATTTTTTTATTTTTATTTTACTTTACTTTACAACTTCGCTTCAATAATACGTTTATTTAAAAAGACTACTACTTTCTTCCAGAAAAGATAAATACCCTTTTTTTTAAATAAATAAATACTATTTTATAGTTTCAGATTTACTCTGAATGCTGTTCACACTAAATCTAAAACAATTAAATTTTTTTTTATAAATGTATAAGTTTATAATATCATGAATAAATTTGATGAAATCATTATAAAATATTAATTATCATTATAAATCCTGCTCTGCATAGATTTCCCTACATAAATCACTGATTATATTCAGATTTTGTCACTTTGCATGACATTTTACTTTGCAAGAGAAGTGTTATTGTGTGGCACCTGGTTAGGACTCAATTCATCAGCAGAGAGAGCAAGTTTTAGCTTCATTTTTAGGAAAAGAGCAACAAGCTAAATGTGACATGAGCTCCATGATGACGTCTGTCAGTGCTTGTGGCAGTAACTCTTGTTCAATGAGGTTCTTAAATGTTCTTTGTCTTGAAGAAAAATGAATGTACCTCCGCTTCGAGCGGACGCTGTGCACAGACACGCGCAAACACGCAACACATAACCTGAACGCTCTGTCCTTCATCTCTCCTTGAAGCGCAGCGATCACTGCCATCACACACATCACTGCAGGCAGCTCTCCACTGATATGACCATCATTCAACGCACTATTAGAAGCGCCATTTACTGTAAACTGATCCCAGAGCTGATGATTATCAACACCACGCAGCACTTTACTAGCTGTTCATGTGCAGCGGGGTCCCAAGGTCTGGTCTGATAGATGTGTGTCTGTGTGTGTGCTATATATACACACATACAGGGTGCGATTTGCCAGGGAAGATAGGTGCTTTGAAGTCCCTTTTTGATTAAATGATTCACAGTACACTCTTTAAAGTCCAGTTCTGAATCAAATGATTCACGATAGGTGCTTTGAAGTCCATTTTTGAAATCAAATGATTCACGATAGGTGCTTTGAAGTCCATTTTTGAAATCAAATGATTCACGATAGGTGCTTTGAAGTCCATTTTTGAAATCAAATGATTCATGATAGGCGCTTTGAAGTCCAGTTATGAATCAAATGATTCACAATAGGTGCTTTGAAGTCCATTTTTGAAATCAAATGATTCACGATAGGTGCTTTGAAGTCCATTTTTGAAATCAAATGATTCACGATAGGTGCTTTGAAGTCCATTTTTGAAATCAAATGATTCACGATAGGTGCTTTGAAGTCCATTTTTGAAATCAAATGATTCACGATAGGTGCTTTGAAGTCCATTTTTGAAATCAAATGATTCATGATAGGCGCTTTGAAGTCCAGTTATGAATCAAATGATTCACAATACACACTTTAAAGTCCGGTTCTGAATCAAATGATTCACGATAGGTGCTTTGAAGTCCATTTTTGAAATCAAATGATTCATGATAGGCGCTTTGAAGTCCAGTTATGAATCAAATGATTCACAATACACACTTTAAAGTCCGGTTCTGAATCAAATGATTCACGATAGGTGCTTTGAAGTCCATTTTTGAAATCAAATGATTCACGATAGGCGCTTTGAAGTCCTGTTCTGAATCAAATGATTCACAATAGGTGCTTTGAAGTCCATTTTTGATTAAATCATTTGCGATACACACTTTAAAGTCCGGTTCTGAATCAAATGATTCACGATAGGCGCTTTGAAGTCCTGTTCTGAATCAAATGATTCACGATAGGCGCTTTGAAGTCCTGTTCTGAATCAAATGATTCACGATAGGCGCTTTGAAGTCCTGTTATGAATCAAATGATTCACAATACACACTTTGAAGTCCTGTTCTGAATCAAATGATTCATGATAGGCGCTTTGAAGTCCTGTTCTGAATCAAATGATTCACGATAGGCGCTTTGAAGTCCTGTTCTGAATCAAATGATTCACGATAGGCGCTTTGAAGTCCGGTTATGAATCAAATGATTCACGATAGGCGCTTTGAAGTCCATTTTTGAAATCAAATGATTCATGATAGGCGCTTTGAAGTCCAGTTATGAATCAAATGATTCACAATACACACTTTAAAGTCCGGTTCTGAATCAAATGATTCACGATAGGTGCTTTGAAGTCCTGTTCTGAATCAAATGATTCACAATAGGTGCTTTGAAGTCCATTTTTGATTAAATCATTTGCGATACACACTTTAAAGTCCGGTTCTGAATCAAATGATTCACGATAGGCGCTTTGAAGTCCTGTTCTGAATCAAATGATTCACAATAGGTGCTTTGAAGTCCATTTTTGATTAAATCATTTGCGATACACACTTTAAAGTCCGGTTCTGAATCAAATGATTCACGATAGGCGCTTTGAAGTCCTGTTCTGAATCAAATGATTCACGATAGGCGCTTTGAAGTCCTGTTCTGAATCAAATGATTCACGATAGGCGCTTTGAAGTCCTGTTATGAATCAAATGATTCACAATACACACTTTGAAGTCCTGTTCTGAATCAAATGATTCATGATAGGCGCTTTGAAGTCCTGTTCTGAATCAAATGATTCACGATAGGCGCTTTGAAGTCCGGTTATGAATCAAATGATTCACGATAGGCGCTTTGAAGTCCATTTTTGAAATCAAATGATTCACGATAGGCGCTTTGAAGTCCAGTTATGAATCAAATGATTCACAATACACACTTTAAAGTCCGGTTCTGAATCAAATGATTCACGATAGGTGCTTTGAAGTCCATTTTTGAAATCAAATGATTCACGATAGGCGCTTTGAAGTCTGGTTATGAATCAAATGATTCACGATAGGCGCTTTGAAGTCCTGTTCTGAATCAAATGATTCACAATAGGTGCTTTGAAGTCCATTTTTGATTAAATCATTTGCGATACACACTTTAAAGTCTGGTTCTGAATCAAATGATTCACAATAGGTGCTTTGAAGTCCATTTTTTAATCAAATGATTCACGATAGGTGCTTTGAAGTCCGGTTATGAATCAAATGATTCATGATAGGTGCTTTGAAGTCCTGTTCTGAATCAAATGATTCACGATAGGCGCTTTGAAGTCCATTTTTGAATCAAATGATTCACGATAGGCGCTTTGAAGTCCGGTTATGAATCAAATGATTCACAATAGGCGCTTTGAAGTCCATTTTTGAATCAAATGATTCACGATAGGCGCTTTGAAGTCCGGTTATGAATCAAATGATTCACAGTACAAGATTTGAAGTCCATTTTTTAATGAAATGATTCACCATACGCACTCTGAAGTCCTGTTCTGAATCAAATGATTCACAGTACAAGCTTTGAAGTCCATTTTTGAAATCAATTAAAAAATTAGTTTTAATATATAAATGTATGGGAGTGTACATAATAAATATACAAAGTAAACACACATATAGTATGTAAACAAACTTTTATTTTGGATGCAACAGCCCTATATATATATATATATATATATATATATATGACCCTGGATGACAAAACCAGTCTTAAGTTGCACGGCTATATTTGTAGAAATAGCCAAAAATACATTGTACGAGTCAAAATGATCAATTTTTCTTTTATGCCAAAAATCATTAGGATATTAAGTAAAGATCATGTTCCATGATGATACTTTGTAAATTTCCTACTGTAAATATATCAAAGCTTAATTTTTGATTAGTCATATGCATTGCTAAGAACTTCATTTGGACAACTTTAAAGGCGATTTTCTCAATATTTAGATTTTTTTGCACCCTCAGATTGCAGATTTTCAAATAGTTGTATCTCAGCCAAATATTATCCTATCCTAACAAACCATACATCAATGAAAAGCTTATTTATTCAGCTTTCAGACAATGTATAAATCTCAATTTTGAAAAATTTACACTTAAGACTGGTTTTGTGGTCCAGGGTCACATATACTATATACTTATATATATATATATATATATATATATATATATATATATTCATTATGAATTCTATTATCTGCATAATATTTTGAGGAAAAAGCTGACATGAACAAATTCAGTCTGTACAAAGAGTCACATGATCAATCTCACTAACTGACTTGCATTAAATTAGTGACCTAGAAACAGTGCATTTTTTTCTCCCCAAAAGCAAAATTTCCAGACATTCAGACGTTTGAAAGCCGCTGTCTATCACATGATTCAGCACAGCCAAAGTCGCTCACGATCATTAAACCATCAGCTTTCTGGGCTTGATGTCCTCACACAGAAACACTGCCTAAGAATGAGATTGTGTGCAATTGTCTCTTTAGCCTTAAAACCTCCAAATATCCAAGCTAATCACCAACAGCGAAGAACTGCCCCTCTGTGTCCTTTACCTTCGAACCATAAATACCCCAGCGTCTTTCATCCGACCTGACCTGTGACCCCTGACCCCTGACCCCTTCTAGATTTAGCTAGAAACCCCAATCTTGAGCTAACTGTTCACTAAGCAAGTGTTTGCTAATTTGTAGTATTTTCATTTACCTAAAAAATTTGCCTTTTTGTATTTAACCATTTTATACTGTACCTGATGTGATTGGTATTTGCCTATACTTTTATTCTGAATGTGTTCGGAAATTTATATTTAAACGGTGGTTAGTTGCAACTTGCAGTGTGCGATATTTGTAAAACAACTGGCTTTGTCCATTTTTATTATAATTTCAGCTGGAAAAGTACTGTAATATGATCAAAACAGGAAATTCAAGGTACACTTTTTCATTCACATTTTGCTGTACTGTAAGGTAACTTGATTCAACAAAAACAAAAAACTAAAAATCTTGTAAAACCAAAGTAGTTTTGTGACGGACACCATTCTAGATGCATATTGCATCTTTCAGACGAAATAAAAACAATGTCCAATCTTGGTATGTGTTGTGAAATGTCTATACCTGATTTTTTGATGTTCTGTACCAGAATGGACCGCAGTGAAGACGAGGATGATGCTCAAGTTCACATCCCAATGGAAATGCTTCTTTTCCAATCTATCAAAGAATAACTTGCAATATCAGATTCAAGTGTGTGGAAACAAGTGACAACAACCGCAAACTTGGTCTTAAAATACACATAACTTACTCTTTTAAAGCTGATTTTTTGTATCCATCAGATTCTGATCGTAATTTGATTCAAGATTCATTCCAAACGGATCACTGAATCAGCGCGAAAAGCGGCACAAATGAAGCTTCTGTGAATCATTTGTGAACCGATTCAAGGAAATAATTGGTCATTTCATCTTGCAAATATTATGCTTTCTTGTTTTCCACACACATTTTTATGAAAATTGACTTTTTCTGCATTATAAATAGCGTTTTTCATCATTTGATTTATATTCCAAGGCACTTTATATAAAGCACTTAGGGTCAAGCGCAAAGACATTTGCATTGGTTACGAAAAAAGGCAAGTAAGTTTGCATTGCGCATTTATAGATGTTCAGCAATGCAGAAAATATTTTTCAAATGCGGTTGCAATTATTTATAAAAGTATGACTAAATCTAGCAATCCTTATATATATATATACACACACAGTTGTGCTCAAAAGTTTACATACCCCTTGCAGAATCTGCAAAATGTTAATTGTTTTAGCAAAATAAGAGGGATCACACAAAATGCACGTTATTTTTTATTTAGTACTGACCTGAGTAAGATATTTCACATAAAAGATGTTTACATATAGTCCACAAGAGAAAACAATAGTTGAATTTATAAAAATGACCCTGTTTAAAAGTTTACATCCCCTTGATTCTTAATACTGTGTTGTTCCTGAATGACCCACAGCTGTGTTTTTTGTTTAGTGATAGTTGTTCATGAGTCCCTTGTTTGTCCTGAACAGTTAAACTGCCTGCTGTTCTTCAGAAAAGTCCTTCTTTGGTTTTCCAGCATTTTTGTGTATTTGAACCCTTTCCAACAATGACTGTATGATTTTGAGATCCATCTTTTCACACTGAGGACAACTGAGAGACTCATATGCAACTATTACAGAAGGTTCAAACACTCACTGATGCTCCAGAAGGAAAAAACACGCATTAAGAGCCGGGGGTGAAAACTTTTGAAATTTGAAGTTTTGGGGTAAATTTAACTCATTTAGTCTTTTTGGAAACATGCAAGTATCTTTTGTAGCTTCTAAAGGGCAGTGCTAAATGAAAATAATATGATATTTAGGCAAAATGAGCAAAATGTACACATCTCCATTCTGTTCAAAAGTTTTCACCCCCGGCTCTTAATGCATGTTTTTTCCTTCTGGAGCATCAGTGAGTGTTCGAACCTTCTGTAATAGTTGCATATGAGTCTCTCAGTTGTCCTCGGTGTGAAAAGATGGATCTCAAAATCATACAGTCATTGTTGGAAAGGGTTCAAATACACAAAAATGCTGGAAAACCAAAGAATTTGTGGGAGCTGAAGAGTTTTTCTGAAGAACAGCAGGCAGTTGAACTGTTCAGGACAAACAAAGGACTCATGAACAACTATCACTAAACAAAAAACACAGCTGTGGGCCATTCAGGAACAACACAGTATTAAGAATCAAACAGGGTCATTTTTATAAATTCAGCAATTATTTTCTCTTGTGGACTATATGTAAACATCTTTTATGCGCAGTATATATCTTATTCAGGTCAGTACTAAATAAAAAATAACATGCATTTTGTATGATCACTCTTATTTTGTAAAAATAATTAACATTTTGCAGATTCTGCAAGGGGTGTGTAAACTTTTGAGCACAGCTGTATATTCAGAGCTGGGTAGATTACTTACAAATTGTAATCAGTTACTGATTCCAGATTACATGACAAAAATTGCATTACATATTTTAGGTAATATAATCAGATTACTTTTGACTTAACTGGTTTATCACATTGATTTAAATAGGATTATGATGTAAAAAATGCAAAGAGTAAGAAAATATGTTCCATTCATTGTAATTTACAACATGAAGTGCATTAAACATTTTATTACATCAAGGTTTACCAAACTAGGGTTCGAACAGGAACTGCTGCAGAGGGTTTGTGGGTTTTTAATTTAAAAATGTAAATTAAAATAATTTTAAAACAGTCCTTTTCAAGGAAAGTCTCTTTACTTGGTGGCCATATTTGCAGCTCATACAAGACCAAGTCCTATCTTAATGAATGGGGGAATCCTGATAATCTCAAAAACTGCTTGCTGAACTCAAAATTAAATTACATATATCAAATCAGCAACAAAAATCTTAAATTAATTCCCCCATGAATGTCGTTTCTACTGCTCAAATAGAGTCTAAAAGGCTTATTTTTCAGGCTAGACCAGAAAATTAGCATTGTCTGGTCTAGCCTCAGGTTTCTATGGAAAATTAGTCTCTTTCATTTATAAGGTGGGACTATTCCTCCATATTGCGTGTTGCAGTTTCTCCAATTTATAAATATAGGAGTGAACGTCATAGTGTTTAATTAGTCTTTGTTTTAAAATAACAATTAAAATAAAACATTTGCTAAAAAAGTGAAATATTTTTATTTACCTGCAAGCCATTAATCTGTGAGCATTAATCAACATCAAAGAAACCGTGAACATGCAAATGTGAAACTTAATTATTGAAATATTTAATTTAAAATCTCTAGGGCACTTAAAGTAAATGTGGCGAATAAAGTTCAGATGATAAAAAGTTTGGGAATGCCTGCGTTGCAAGTAAATAAGAAATAACGCTGCACTTTAATGAGTATGAAAGACAAAAGCCTTCCAAAGACACAATAAAGCATGGTTTAAAAAAATAATTGAAATAAAAATGAATGTGTTCATCAGTAGCTGATGCAATGTTGAAACCCTTTTGCAAATCCAGTGGTCAAATGCTGTGAATAATGACTACACTGCAAAAAATGCTTTTCTTACTTAGATGTTTTGTCTTGTTTTCAGCCCAAATATCTAAAAATTCTTAAATCAAGAAGGATTTTCTAGACAAGTCACAATTATTGTCTTGTTTTCAGAAAAAAGAAGTTAAGAGTTTTTGCTTGAAACAAGCAATAATCTAGTTTTCTGCTTGGTATAAGATTATTTTTCTTACCCCATTGGCAGATTATTTTGCTTGTTTTAAGCAAATTATGACTTAATTATGACTTCTTTTATCTGAAAACAAGACAATTTTTGCTTGTCTAGAAAATCCTTCTTGGTTCAAGAATTTTTAGATATTTGGGCTGGAAACAAGACAAAAAATCTTTTTTTTTGCAGTGTATTTTCATTTTATTGACTATATTACAGCACAAATAATGGGAAAGCATTTATATTTTAGCGCTGGGGAAAATGTATAGCACTCCTTTCTTTCTCTGACACTTTTTTTTTTTTCCCCTGATCCATGTTTCCAAACAAAATCATCCCAAAGCAATTCATTTATCAAAAGATGACCAAAAAAGAAAGAAAGACGGAAAGGAAGAAGACAAAAAATATGACATCTGGCTTGGATTTCAGCTGAAATTTAGTTGTGTTTGGAATAATTTTTATTCAATTTCATAATATTCTTGTAAGATTTTATCTCTCAAATATAATTCCTGGACAGTTTGCCATCATTTGGATTTTGATTGCGCTTTCATCAGTTTTGAAAGTGTTAGCATTTGAGAAATGTGCTGAAAATGTGTGGTGTTTTTCAGGTTGTGGAGTATGAACAGTGAGTGCATTTCTCAAAACAATTCGTGCAAAACACCATGATTACCTGCAAAAGCCAGTCTCTTGCTCAAAATCCTTAGTTCATCTCTCAAAAATAAAAAACTCAGACCAACAAAACACTTCATATGTGTCTGGAAATAAGCTTGTTTCACCATAACACTGGCAACAATTCTCATTCAGAAAACATTTCATCTAAAAAAAAACAAACAACGGGGAGCATTACATAAACTATGAACTTCTTTGAAGTTTGAATGATTTGTCACATAAGTATTGCATTATAGGAGAAGAATAATCTACACTGCAAAAAATGCTTTTCTTACTTCGATGTTTTGTCTCGTTTCCAGCCCAAATATCTAAAAATTCTTAAACCAAGAAGCATTTTCTAGACAAGTCACAATTATTGTCTTGTTTTCAGAAAAAAGAAGTTAAAATTAAGAGTTTTTGCTTGAAACAAGCAATAATCTAGTTTTCTGCTTGATATAAGATTATTTTTCTTACCCCATTGGCAGATTATTTTGCTTGTTTTAAGGAAATTATGACTTAATTATGACTTCTTTTATCTCAAAACAAGACAGTAATTTTTGCTTGTCTAGAAAATCCTTCTTGGTTTAAGAATTTTTAGATATTTTAGCTGGAAACAAGACAAAAAATCTAAGTAAGAAAGCATTTTTTGCAGTGTAGTCTATGTGTGAATGACAACAAAACAGACTTTCTGAATGGATATAATCGGTAGATTATTTTAGAAAGGAACATTTAAAAATGAAAAAGAGAAGTTAATCAATGAATTCTGAATAATTTATTGCTATTGTGTGAATAATATGTAATCATGTAATCCATAAAAAAACTGTAGTCTGATTACATGTTAAAAAAGTACACTGCAAAAATGCTTTTCTTAGATTTTTTGTCTTGTTTCCAGCCAAAATATCTAAAAAATCTTAAACCAAGAAGGATTTTCTAGACAAGCAAAAATTATTGCCTTGTTTTGAGATAAAAGAAGTCATAATTAAGTCATAATTTGCTTAAAACAAGCAAAATAATCTGCCAGTGGGGTAAGAAAAATAATCTTATATCAAGCAGAAAACTAGATTATTGCTTGTTTCAAGCAAAAACTCTCTTAATTTTAACTTCTTTTTTCTGAAAACAAGACAACAATTTTTACTTGTCTAGAAAATCCTCCTTGATTTAAGAATTTTTAGATATTTGGGCTGGAAACGAGACAAAAAATCTAAGTAAGAAAAGCATTTTTTGCAGTGTAGATTATACTTATAATCAGGTAATCATGGTGTTTTGCCATTTGCACGAATTGTTTCGAGAAATGCACTTAGTGTTTTGCAAATTTCAATTCTGATCTGAGAAAATGTACCAAAGCGACTGAGAAAAACCATGCATTAGGCTTCACGTTTGCTCATTACAGAATCCACCCTTGGACTAAAATAGCATTCGTGTCAAACAGCTTTGGCTTCCTGTGTCTGACAGTGCGGTGAAGTGTGGGACAGCTTCATGCCAAAACTGTCTACGATATCAAACCCCTGACAGAGATCCCAACATGCACCTGTCTTCAGCTCGAGCCACAGACGGGTTACATTCGCTCTGGTTTTTACCCTTTATTTTCTTTAAAAAAGGACGTAATCATTTCTAACCCAAGGATGAGAAACATACAACGCATTCATAGCATTCTACATCTTTAACATTGAGGAAAAAGGGTTTATAATAGACAATAGAGGATTATAGGTAAAAGATATACAGAGAAGGATCTGCTTTTTAAAAGTTACACTTAAAACAAAATCTGAATTTATTCCTGGTGTGCATCAGGAGGTAAAATCCTTGTAAAATGCCTTATTATACACAAATGACATCAACGCACCTCAAACACTCACATCAAGACGTCAGCTGTTGAAAAAGGGAAACATTTGAGCTTTTCATCAAAGAAATCGATTGTCAAACTCGTGGTTTTGATCTAAATGTTTTTCTTACTTAGATTTTGTGTCTTGTTTCCAGCTAAAATATCTAAAAATTCTTAAACCAAGAAGGATTTTCTAGACAAGTAAAAATTATTGTCTTGTTTTCAGACAAAATGTGTTAAAATGAAGTGAGTTTTTGCTTGAAACAAGCAAAAAATCTGCCATCTTGAAATAAGATTATTTTTCTTACCCCATTGGAAGATTATTTTGCTTATTTTAAGCAAATAATTACCCTATTTTGACTTCTTTTTTCTGAAAACAAGACAATAATTGTTACTTGTCTAGAAAATCCTCCTTGATTTAAGATTTTTTTAGATATTTTGGCTGGAAACATGACAAAAAAAATCTAAGTAAGCGTTTTTTGCAGTGAAGTTTTTGTGTGTTTGTGTACAAACCTGCAGATCTGCATCAACATCAAAGTCTTATTGTTGACAGCCGAAACTTAAAGAGTGTCATTTATTTATATTAGAAACAAAAGTGCCATGAATGAAGGTTGAAGATGAACTTGTGTAACAAAGTGTACAAACGAAACTCACGTGAGAAGTTAAAACTTTAAAGATGTGCCTTATTCGGTGCGAAATGTTATTTAAAAAACACTAGTGGGTCCTAATTTGTGACAAACTTAGCTTGAAGGTGAAAAATAAAATAAATATGAGCACAAATAGTCCTAAGGTGTGCACTGTGAGGTGAGAGAACCATGTGTGTCAAAAAACTGCTTTGTGTTGCTCATTTTTGCAAATCAGAGGTCAACTCTTCTTAGATGTTGTGCAGAAACCACAGACAGTTCAGAGGGGTCCTGACAGTTTTTTGGTGGCCAAACGTGTGCCTGAGTGAGAGGGTTTCTGCTAATGACCAGCTGCAGATGATCTCCGGCCTCCGTGATCAACGGCACAGCGAGACAACAGTCAAAATCACGCGTTCGTGCGTGATTCACCTGTTCAAAACAGAAAAAACAAGAAGATTTTAAAATGCAATTTATTCCTGAATCTACAAAATGTTAATTCTTTTAGCAAAATAAGAGGGATCATACAAAATGCATGTTATGTTTTATTTACTACTGACCCAAATAAGATACTTCACATAAAAGATGTTTACATATACAGTAGTCCACAAGAGAAAACAATAGTTGAATTTATAAAAATGACCCTGTTCAAAAGTTTACATCCCCTTGATTCTTAATACTGTGTTGTTCCTGAATGACCCACAGCTGTGTTTTTTGTTTAGTGATAGTTGTTCATGAGTCCCTTGTTTGTCCTGAACAATAAAACTGTCTGCTGTTCTTCAGAAAAATCCTTCAGCTCCCACAAATTCTTTGGTTTTCCAGCATTTTTGTGTATTTGAACTCTTTCCAACAATGACTGTGTGATTTTGAGATCCATCTTTTCACACTGAGGACAACTGAGAGACTCATATGCAACTATTACAGAAGGTTCAAACACTCACTGATGCTCCAGAAGGAAAAAACATGCATTAAGAGCCGGGGGTGAAAACTTTTGAAATTTGAAGATCATGGTAAATTTAACTAGTTTTGTCCTCTTGGAAACATGCAAGTATCTTCTGTAGATTCTGAAGGGCAGTGCTAAATGAAAAAAATATGATATTTAGGCAAAATAAGAAAAATGCACACATCCTCATTCTGTTCAAAAGTTTTCACCCCCGGCTCTTAATGCATGTTTTTTCCTTCTGGAGCATCAGTGAGTGTTTGAACCTTCTGTAATAGTTGCATATGAGTCTCTCAGTTGTCCTCAGTGTGAAAAGACGGATCTCTAAATCATACAGTCATTGCTGGAAAGGGTTCAAATACACAAAAATGCTGGAAAACCAAAGAATTTGTGGGAGCTGAAGAATTTTTCTGATGAACAGCAGGCAGTTTAACTGTTCAGGACAAACAAGGGGCTCATGAACAACTATCACTAAACAAAAAACACAGCTGTGGATCATTCAGGAACAACACAGTGTTAAGAATCAAGGGGATGTACTTTTGAACAGGGTCATTTTTATGAATTCAACTATTGTAAACATCTTTTATGTGAAATATCTTATTCAGGTCAGTAGTAAATAAAACATAACATGCATTTTATATGATCGCTCTTATTTTGATTAACATTTAGCATATACTGCAAGGGGTATGTAAACTTTTGAGCACAACTGTATATCGTCTGCAATTAATATCGTAATTGTTTCAATGATGTGCAATTTGACATTATCGAGTATAATGCGAAAAACGAACAACACAAGTATAGAGTAGATGCATAACGTTACATTAGGTGATGAAATCTAGTAAGTATGCATTTAAAGTGCATTCTTTCTCTGCATGATTCAGTCTATTAAAATGCATTTAGAATGATCACAGAATTCAAGATATAGGGGCAGAAAATGTATGTATTTATATCACTTCATATAGTTAAACAATATCACACAATATGCATTGTGTAGCACGACTACGAATGTGATACTGATTTTATACAACAGTTCAATAAACAGTAAGTTAATATTAAAAGACTTGCATTTTAGACAACATATTTCCTGTTTTTCACCAGCAAAAATCATTCCAAGCACTGTTTTGCGTCTCTGAGCAACATGTGTTTGGTTTCTGAATGAATCAACCGTTTAAATGATTCGGTTCAACCGCAATGACTCACTTATTAACAGCGACTTACTGACACCTGCTGGCGGTAAAATAATATTGAATATATCTGCGTTATTGTGTAAATGCATCTAAATACCACTTTATATGCAACTTCTGCAAAGATACATTTTGTTTATACTGATTTAATTTGTTTAGTAACAGCCAGTGTTGGGGAAAGTTACTTTAAAAGTAATGCGTTACAATATTGCGTCACTCCCTGAAAAAGTAGCTAATTGCGTTACTTAGTTACTTTTTATGGAAAGTAATGCGTTACAATATTGCGTCACTCCCTGAAAAAGTAGCTAATTGCGTTACTTAGTTACTTTTTATGGAAAGTAATGCGTTACAATATTGCGTCACTCCCTGAAAAAGTAGCTAATTGCGTTACTTAGTTACTTTTTATGGAAAGTAATGCGTTACAATATTGCGTCACTCCCTGAAAAAGTAGCTAATTGCGTTACTTAGTTACTTTTTATGGAAAGTAATGCGTTACAATATTGCGTCACTCCCTGAAAAAGTAGCTAATTGCGTTACTTAGTTACTTTTTATGGAAAGTAATGCGTTACAATATTGCGTCACTCCCTGAAAAAGTAGCTAATTGCGTTACTTAGTTACTTTTTATGGAAAGTAATGCGTTACAATATTGCGTCACTCCCTGAAAAAGTAGCTAATTGCGTTACTTAGTTACTTTTTATGGAAAGTAATGCGTTACAATATTGCGTCACTCCCTGAAAAAGTAGCTAATTGCGTTACTTAGTTACTTTTTATGGAAAGTAATGCGTTACAATATTGCGTCACTCCCTGAAAAAGTAGCTAATTGCGTTACTTAGTTACTTTTTATGGAAAGTAATGCGTTACAATATTGCGTCATTCCCTAAAAAAGTAGCTAATTGCGTTACTTAGTTACTTTTTATGGAAAGTAATGCGTTACAATATTGCGTCATTCCCTGAAAAAGTAGCTAATTGCGTTACTTAGTTACTTTTTATGGAAAGTAATGCATTACATTACTTTTTCTTACTTTTGCGTTACTTTTTAAATCTGGGCAGGGCTTGCTTGTTTGTTTTTAATATAAAAACGTTGATTCTTAGCAAATGTAAAAGCCCTTTCACACCAAAATGAAATGAAGTGATTAAGGCTAAGACTAAAGGAAAATTAAACTGACTTCTGTACAGTAGAACTGTAGGAAAAGAAAGTTCAACACAAAAAAAAAAAACACAAATGTTAGTTCATCTAAAGTAAGTTTTGCTTATTAGTACACTGGAAAAAATACTTTTCTTCGATTTTTTGTCTCGTTTCTAGACAAAATATCTAAAAATTCTTAAATCAAGAAAGATTTTCTAGACAAGTAGATAATTATTGTCTCGTTTTTTTCTGAAAATAAATCAAAATGAAGTGTTTTTGCTTGAAACCAGCAAAATAAACTCCCAAAAGCAAAAACTCACTTAATTTTGACTAGTTTTTTTTCTGAAAACAAGAAAATAATTATTTACTTGTCTAGAAATTCCTTCTTGTTTTAAGATATTTTTGATATTTTGGCTAGAAATCAGACAAAAAATCTAAGTAAGAACAGTATTTTTGCAGTGTACGGTTGAATTGGATCAAAGGTCAGCAGCAAAGTCATTGGTTAATAAAATGGGATTAAATACATAAAAGGAACTTTGCGTTACTGTACTAGCTACTCGAAAAAAAACTTTAGATTTGCTGCTCAAGAAACATTTTTAATGATGAAAACTGTCAAGGTTAAAGAAATAGTCTAGCCTTCCAGAATACACTGCAAAAAATGCTTTTCTTACTTAGATTTTTTGTCTTGTTTCCAGACAAAATATCTAAAAATTCTTAAAAATCAAGAAGGATTTTCTAGACAAGCAAAAATTGTCTTGTTTTCAGAAAAAAATAAGTCAAAATTCAGTTGTTTTTTGCTTAAAACAAGCAAAATAATCTGCCAATGGGGCAAAATATCCTTCTTTCAAGCAGAAAACTAGATTATTATTACCCCACTGGGAGATTATTTTGTTTGTTTCAAGCAAAAACTTGCCTAATTTTAACTTATTTTTTCTGAAAACAAGACAATTTTTGCTTGTCTAGAAAATCCTTCTTGATTTAAGAATTTTTAGATATTTTGGCTGGAAACAAGACAACAAATCTAAGTAAGAAAAGCATTTTTTGCAGTGTAGTTACTTGAAAAAACTAGATTTGCTGCTCAAGAAACATTTTTAATGATGAAAACCGTCAAGGTTAAAGAAATAGATTAACCTTCCAGAATACAGGTGACATGAGGTTGAGTTTTTTCTCGTTTCCAGCCAAAATATCTAAAAATTCTTAAATCAAGAAGGATTTTCTAGACAAGTAACAATTATTGTCTTGTTTTCAGAAAAAAAAAAGTCAAAATGAAGTGAGTTTTTTGCTTAAAACAAGTAAAATAATCTGTCGTGGGGTAAGCAAAATATCCTTCTTTCAAGCAGAAAACTAGATTATTTTTCTTACCCCATTGGCAGATTATTTTGCTCATTTCAAGCAAAAGCTTGCCTAATTTTAACTTATTTTTTCTAAAAACAATTTTTACTTGTCTAGAAAATCCTTCTTGATGTAAAAAATGTTAGATATTTTGGCTGGAAACAAGACAATGCAATGAAAAAGTAATGCGTTACTATACTAATTTTGAAAAAAGTATTATTATTACGTGTAATGTGTTATCCCCAACACTGGTAACAGCCTACATATATTATTATTATTATTATTATTATTATTAGAATTGACAGAATAAATGTAAGAATTACACTCAAAAGACGATGCACACTTTTAGAAAACAAATGGCTTTATAAAAGGTAAAAATGCCAGTAAAAGGTCCATTTAAGAATCTTTCAATCTTTTAGGAAAATAATCATTTTTTTTATCAGTGCTGTGAATTAACAACACAATATGAAGAACATCAAAAACGTTAGTTTTTAGATAAGCTAAAACTTTTAAACTCGGCTAATTTTAACTTATTTTTTCCGAAAATGTTTGCTTGTCTAGAAAATCCTTCTTGATTTAAGAATTTTTAGATATTTTGGCTGGAAACGAGACCAAAAATCTAAGCAAGCAAAGTATTTTTTGCAGTGCTTTAGCTGGTATAATACATCACCTGCAGGATTCGGTCATATGGACGCAACCCAGCTTGGTCCGCAGGCCCATCCGGACGGATCATGTTCACATAAACGCCCTTTTCTAGCAGACCGTCGGAAACGCTGAACCCAAAATCCCTGCTGTCCATATCCTTCTGCATACAGATCTGAGAGAAAGCCAAAGGATGAAGATCTGACCTTCATTCAATTAATTTCAACTGCTGTGAAAGTCAGTATTACCTTATGAAGCTCTAATGGCATGGATGGGCTGGTGTCCTTCAGGTCCTCCAGTGCAGCTGTGTTCCCTGAGGTCCTCTCTGGGCTCAGTATGAGAGCTTTGGTCCTGCTTTCATTCGGTTTCTCACAGTCTTCTCCCAAACTCAGTGTGCTGCCTGACATTATAGTAGCCTACACAGAAAATAACACACACACCAATATAAAATTCATCCAATTTGATTCGGGATGACATGCGGGACTAACATGAATGATAATTGCTGAGATTCAAATGTTAGTTAATTTTGTTGTTGAGAGATTTAAATACCCTGGTTTTGGTTAGTTATATTGTTGGTTAAAAATGACTTATTTGATGCTCTTCTACTCCCCAGGGCTGCATTTATTTGATCAAACATACAGGAAAGCAGTAATATTGCAAAACATGAACATGGCAATTTTCAGAAATCATTCTAATATGCTGATTACTTAGACTTTGATTAAAAAAAAATATTGTGGTAAAAATGTTGGTTGAGAATTATTTCATGGGAAAGATTTGGGTTAAAAATCCTTTTATCTTGGTTAAAAAAAGTTTGAAAAGTTTGTTTGTGGAAACATTTTTGGTTAGTCTTTGAGATTTTGGTTGAAAATTACTTTGGTTTAAAAAAAAATCCTTTTATCTTGGTAAACATTTTGGTTGAAAATCACATTGTGGTAAAGGTTTTGGTTAATTACTTATATTGCCAAATCTTTTTATCTTGGTAAAAATTTTGGTTGAAAATGACTTCTATTGTGATAAAGATTTTGGTTAAAAGTCCTTTTTATCTTGGTAAAGAATTTGGTTTCAATCTTTTTTATCTAGGCAACGATTTTGGTTGAAAATGACTTATTTTGTGGTACAGGTTTTTGGCTAATAATCCTTTAACCTTGGTAAAGATTTGGAATAAAAAAAAAAAAAAACATTTTATCTTGTTTAAGATTTTGGTTAAGAATTAGTTAAACTGGGGTAAAGATTTTGGCTTAAAAAAATCTTTTTATTTTGGTAAAGATTTTGGTTGAAAATTACTTATATCATGGGAAAGATTTGGTTGTAAAATCTTTTTATTTTTGTAGAAATATTGATTGAAATGAACTTATTGTGGAAAAGATTTTGGTTAATAATCCTTTAACCTTGGTAAAGATTGGCATTAAAAAAATACATTTTATCTTGCTTAAGATTTTGGTTAAGAATTAGTTAAACTGGGGTAAAGATTTTGGTTTAAAAAATCTTTTTATTTTGGTAAAGATTTTGGTTGACAATTACTTATATTGTGGTAAAGATTTTGGTTAAAGATTCTTTTTATCTTGGTAACGATTTTGATTAAAAATTATTTTGTCTTGGTAAAGATCTGGGTTAAAAATCCTTTTATTTCGGTAAAGATTTTGGTAAAAAAAAAAAAAAAAAAAAAAATAAAAAAAATAAAAAAAAAAAATAAAAAAAAATATATATATATATATATATATATATATATATATATATATATATATATATATATATATATATATATATATATATAATAATAATAATAATAATAATAATAATAATAATATTTTATATATATATATATATATATATATATATATATATATATAATATATAAAAAAATTAAAAATAAATATATATAAATATATATATATAAATAATAATATATATTATATATAAAAAAATACAAAAATAATAAATATATAAATATATATAGATAATAATATATATATTATATATAAAAAATAAATAAATAATAAATAAAATAAATATATAATAATAATAATAATAATAATAATAATAATATATATATAAAAAAATTAATAAATAAATAAATAAATAAAAAATAAATATATATATAAAAAATAAATATATATAAATATATATATAAATAATATATATTATATATAAAAAAATAAAAAAATAAATATATATAAATATATATATATAAATAATAATATATATTATATATAAAAAAATAATAAATAAAATAAATATATAATAATAATAATAATAATAATAATAATAATAATAATAATAATAATATAATAATAATAATATATCTATAAATATAAAAAATAAATAAATAAATAAATAAATAAATATAAATATAATAATAATAATAATAATAATAATAATAATAATAATAATATTATTATATAATTATATATAAAAAATAAAAAAATAATAAATATATATAAATATATATAAATAATATATATATTATATATAAAAAATAAATAAAATAAATATATAATAATAATAATAATAATAATAATATATAAAAAAATAAATAATTAATATATATATATATATATATATATATATTTATTTATATATATAAATATATATATATATATATATATATATATATATATATATATATATATATATATATATATATATATATAATAAAATATATATATATATATAAATTAAAAAAAAAAAAATATATAATATATATATATATATATATATATATATATATACATACATACATACATACATACATACATACATACACACCCACCCAACTCTACAGGTATTGTTTTTTTTATATTGTGGGAAAGATTTTGGATTACTTCTGAATTACTATCATGGTATATATTTTGGTAATGTTGCCCACCTCAATATAAACTGGAAGTGCCTAGAAAGCCAAAAGCACACAGACTGTATATAATAAAGTGTTGCTAAAGAGCTGATTTACCTCAAGTTCCCGCAGGATTTCCGATTGTCCGCAGGTCTCCAGGTCCTGAAGCGCTTGGGACCAATAGTTCTCCTGAGCGTCTGAATTGTTGTGGTTGTGGCAGCGTGCGGGACTGACAGATCTGTGTCAATGCAAAGCAACCTGGGTAATGCAAGGCCAGGCGTACTATTGGAAACGGAGCTCTCTCTCTTTATATAACGGCACGATTGAAACAGTCACTGTACAAGATCCTTCTCAACTACAAGAAAAGCGGCGGTTAGAGAAAGAGAAACACAGATGTGTCTGAAGAGTTCCGGCGACAAAAGAATAAAATGATAAAAAAAATAAATAAATAACGATAAAAAGAAGCAGACATGGGCGGATGACAGCGAGCGGCCCACGGATGATTAGTAAGGCAGACGAGAGACAGAAAACCTGAGAAAAAATAGAAAAGAGAACAGTAGGAGCATACAGAGACTGCATCTTTAACAAGTTTAGCCACAGAAATCAAAACTGCAACAGAAAAAAAGCCAAAAATAATACACAAAGGCAGGCCATTGAATTTCCACTGGGATCAGCAAAATTACATATGATCACCAAAAAAAAACAAAACAAAAACTAATTTAACAAATATGGGTGAATCTGATAGTGCTGTCAAACAATTAATCATGATTAATCGTATCCAAAATAAAAGTTTGTTTACATACTATACATTTATGTACTTGTGTATATTTATTATGTACATATAAATACACACACATACATGTATATATTAAGGAAAAATATTTAGATTTATATCTATCTAAAATATAATTTTTTATAATCTAAAGTGTATACAGGTCTAAATATATATACATATAAATATTTTGTTTTAATTAGGGCTGTCAAACGATTAATCGTGATTAATCATATCCAAAATAAAAGTGTATGTTTACATACTATATGTGTGTTTACTTTGTATATTTATTATGTACATATAAATACACACACATGCATGTATATATTAAAACTAAATGTTTATATGTATATATATTTATACCTGTATACAGTTTAGATTATAAATAAATATAAATATTTTAGATATAAATCTAAAATATTTTTCCTTAATATATACAGGCATGTGTGTGTATTTATATATACATAATAAATATACACAGAACACAAATATATAGTATGTAAACAAACTTTTATTTTGGATGCGATCAATCGCGATTAATCATTTGAAAGCACTAGAATCTGATAATGTGTTAATGTTAATACCGGTGTTAAAGCACATTAATCGCTTGCATATTTATAGCTAAATTTGCATTTTTTTTGTTAGTTTAGTAATATTTAAGACCTTATCTAAATATACTGGACACATTTATAAATGCAACACTTTTGTTTTTGCCCCCATTTTTCACAGGCTAAGACTATTTCTATGCACACAAAAGGCCTATTTCTCTCAAATATTGTTCACAAATCTGTCTAAATCTGTGTTAAGGCCATTGCACACAAGTCCGAAATATTTGTCTGAATTTTTCGCACGTTAAAAAATAAATACGACCTCATCTTATGTCAATCACGTTTGCACACCGCAATGAAAAAATACGGATCGGGTTTGTTTTTTCGCATTTTTCGCATCTGTAGCGATCATTTTGAGAGGTGTTTTGACAGCTCAGAATGATGGTAAAACAGTATCAAAACCCGAGAGCTTGTTGATCTGAATGTGAGAACTTGTCATATTCACATTCGTATTTGTAAGTTGAAATTTGATGTGAAAAGCTGAATCTTTCAATTTGCACCCATGGACAATCATCAAAACACCCGTGTTTTTAAGTCAAACCTGCAGATTAATAGCTACAAATGTGTAGAATGACATTCACAAAGAAAATGACACAGACATATAAATGTGATAATCTCAGATACTGGTTATGTGCTTTATTCAAAGTTAAATGTGTCTAATGTGACTTTGAATATAATTTTGTGTGACCTTTATAGCCATACTAAAAGCAACAACAAGTTTACCTTAGATCTGGAAAATAAATGAAAGCAAAGATGTACGTTCAAACTGTAAACTCAATGCAAGCCAACAAGTATATTCTAGGGCTGCCCTCGACTAAGGATTTTTCTGGTCGACTAGTAGTCGTTCATTTTAAGCATTAGTCGACTAATCGTACGTTTATTAATATTACATTTAGATCATTATAATGAGCCTTTAATTGCCTACATACCCTAATAAGCGCTTAGGCACGCATAAAGCTTGCCAGAAGTTATGATTATAAATGTGTCAGGGAAAAACAATAACTGCATTAACATTTTAATAATATTTTGAAACGAGTGCTTTCTTTGTTTTCGGCTTAAGAGATGAAGTCGGCGCCTCGTCATCTCCGCAGTTGCGATGCGCCTGAATGCATGTTTCATATGTAGGCTATTACATAATCTGAGAAAGTAGAAATTTTACTCTCTCTATATGTAAATGTCTGAAAGCCAAAGATATACACTGAGTTTCACGCTCAAGTTCACAGAAAAGAGACGACAGAAAGCACATCCTGTTTGCTTTCATTATTTTACAAAAGCACGTTTTGTTTTTATTGTGAGTGGACACGAGAAGCTGACACCAGCGACGTGTTTGAAGAGAAGAGGATTACATGCTAAGTGCTATAATTTTCAGATATTAGTAAACAAGTGTTTAAGAGAATATTGTTGTGTAGGATATCACAGTGATGCATGATAGATGAAGAGTGAAGTCTGTAGTTTGAGAGGATATGTTATTTATAAGGAATATAATTGTATTTTAAAAATTCTTTTTTTTTTTAAAAAGACACAGCTTGTGGGGTAAAACGCCCCCCAGAGGGCATAGTTTCTCTCTATCATAATTACTATAATAACATATTTCTGTCTATCAAATACTGTTTTACACTTAATTAATGAATTAATGTTTATTTATTTTTTTATTTTATTTATTACAACATATTTGTTGTAATAATGAATTAATGTTTATTTGTATATTTATTTATTTATTACAACATATTTGTTTGCATGGCTTAGTTGTATAAATATAAATGTTAAAAAAACTGGATATTTTGGACATTCCTCAAATAAATATTAATATATATACATGTTGATACATTACTTGCCTTTTACTTTCAGAGATTAAAAACTATAGCCTGTTCATTTTGCTGTTGATCTATGAAGCAAACTGGTTGGTAAGAAAGGAGGCATTTTACCCCACTGCTGGGGCAAAACGCCCCCTTTGTACAAAAATATGTTCAGTCAAAATACTAATTAATTATGAAGGCTGAGCAATTTTAATATTTGGTGAATAACTCCTGCCATAGTCACTCAAAACCGGGATGGCAATTCTAGTCACATTTATGTTTTGTTTCACTGTAATGTCACATTTTCCTTAAGGGGGGCGTTTTCCCCCACTCTACCTTATACTGTATTACTATTACCACACAGACTATAGCCATTAACCATCTCTCCGTGAGATTTATTTATTTCTGCGACTAAACCACTAATAAAATTTTGGTCAACCAAGCCTTTTCTGGTCAACTAACATTTAGTCGACTATTAGGGGGCAGCCCTAGTGTATTCCATAACAAAGACGGTATTAGTCACTCAGTATGTACATTTAATAATGTTAGAAGTTTTAATATTTATGAATTAGATTATAAACGTATCCATTTCGTTGCGAGTGCAGTGCGCTTCCAGGGAGAGCCCGCCCACACGCGCTTCTGATTGGCTGTGATATTTGATTGATTCTGTCGCGTCGCATCTGGTGTGGACACCCAAATTGTTTGTCGCTGGAATCTTGTCGCGTCGCGTGTAGTTAGGACATGGCATCAGGCTGGACACAATAAAAGGACACTCTAAAATGTGCCGTTTTATCACGCAGCGCAATGCCACAGATGTTGCAAGTTCTGAGGGAATTATCTGCATTGGTTTGCTGACTGCAGGAATGTCCTCCAGAGCTGTTGCCGTGAATTGAAATGTTCATTTCTCTACCATAAGCCGTCTCCAAAGGCGTTTCAGAGAATTTGGCAGTGCATCCAACCACATGCAACCACACCAGCCCAGGACCTCCACATCCAGCATCTTCACCTCCAAGATCGTCTGAGACCAGCCACCCGGACAGCTGCTGCAACAACCGGTTTGCATAGCAAACTGTCAGAAAGCGTCTCAGTGAAGCTCATCTCATGCTCGTCGTCCTCGTCGGGGTCTCGAGCTGACTGCGGTTCGTTATCATAACTGACCTGAGTGGGCAAATGCTCACATTCGACGGCGTCTGGCACTTTGGAGAGATCCTGAGGCCCATTGTTGTGGCATTTATCCACGAGCATCAGCTCATGATGCAGCATGATAATACACAGCCCCATGTTGCAAGGATCTGCACACAATTCCTGGAAGCTGAAAACATCCCAGTTGTCACAGACCAGCGTACTCACCGCATACTCACCCATTGAGCATGTTTGGGATGCTCTGGATCGGCGAATACGACAGCGTGCTCCAGTTCCTGACAATATCCAGCAACTTCACACAGCCATTGAAGAGGAGTGGACCAACAATCAACAACCTGATCAACTCTATGCGAAGGAGATGTGTTGCTCTGCATGAGGCAAATGGCACTCACACCAGATACTGACTGGTTTTCGGACCCCCGGACCCTCCAATACAGAAAAACAGCACATTTTAGAGTGTCCTTTTATTGTGTCCAGCCTAAAGCACACCTGTGCAATAATCATGCTGTCTAATCAGCATCTTGATATGCCACACCTGTGAGGTGGATGGATTATCTGTGCTCACAGATTTAGACAGATTTGTGATCAATATTCGAGAGAAAAAGCCCTTTTTGTGCATAGAAAAAGTTGTAGATCTGATTTCGGTTCTGCTAAAAACAAAAGTGTTGCATTTATAATTAAAGTGTAAGTTTATATACATATGAATATACAATACCATTCACCCAAAAGTTTAGGGTCAGAAACTTGAGTTACGTAACTCAAGTTATGTAATAACTTTACTAGTTACTTGAAAAAAGTAATATAACACATTACTTTTTCATTTCCAAGAAAATATCTTTTTGTTTCCTTTATGTATTTAATCCCATTTTATTAACCAATGACTTTGCTGCTGACCTTTGTTGATCCAAAACATCAGTTCACTGCAAAAATACTTTTCTTACTTAGATTTTTTGTCTTGTTTACAGCCAAAATATATTTAAAAAATCTTAAATGAAGTAAATAATTATTTTTTTGTTTTCAGAAAAAAACAAGTCAAAATAAGTGACTTTTTGCTTAGAACAAGCAAAATAATATGCAAATGGGGTGAGCAAAAAAATCTTATTTCAAACAGAACAGAAATTAGCTTTCCCCATTTGGGAGATTATTTTGCTTGTTTCAAGCAAAAACACTTAAATTTTGACAAGAATGTTTACTTCTCTAGAAAAACCTTCTTGATTTAAGAAATACATATTATAAATATATTATTAAGAGATATTCTGGCTAGAAACAAGACAAAATATCTAAAAAAAAAAAAAAAAAGCATTATTTTGCAGTGTACAAATAAGCAAAACTTACTTTAGAAGAACTAACATTTGTGCTTTTTTTTTCTCATTGCTGAAGAGTGTTGAACTTTCTTTTCCTACAGTTCTACTGTACAGACGTCAATTTAATTTTCCTTCAGCCTTAGCCTTATTCACTTCATTTCATTTTGTTGTGAAAGGGCTTTTACATTTGCTAAGAATCAAACGTTTTTATATTAAAAACAAACAAGCCCTGCCCAGATTTAAAAAGTAATGCAAAAGTGACGCAAAAGTAACGTAACCCATTACTTTCCATAAACTTAATTAGTTACTTTTTTAGGGAGTAACGCAATATTGTAACGCATTACTTTCCATAAAAAGTAACTAAGTAACGTAATTAGTTACTTTTTTAGGGAGTAACGCAATATTGTAACGCATTACTTTCCATAAAAACTAAGTAACGTAATTAGTTACTTTTTTAGGGAGTAACGCAATATTGTAACGCATTACTTTCCATAAAAAGTAACTAAGTAACGTAATTAGTTACTTTTTTAGGGAGTAACGCAATATTGTAACGCATTACTTTCCATAAAAAGTAACTAAGTAACGTAATTAGTTACTTTTTTAGGGAGTAACGCAATATTGTAACGCATTACTTTCCATAAAAAGTAACCAAGTAACGTAATTAGTTACTTTTTTAGGGAGTAACGCAATATTGTAACGCATTACTTTCCATAAAAACTAAGTAACGTAATTAGTTACTTTTTTAGGGAGTAACGCAATATTGTAACGCATTACTTTCCATAAAAAGTAACTAAGTAACGTAATTAGTTACTTTTTTAGGGAGTAACGCAATATTGTAACGCATTACTTTCCATAAAAAGTAACCAAGTAACGTAATTAGTTACTTTTTTAGGGAGTAACGCAATATTGTAACGCATTACTTTCCATAAAAAGTAACCAAGTAACGTAATTAGTTACTTTTTTAGGGAGTAACGCAATATTGTAACGCATTACTTTCCATAAAAAGTAACCAAGTAACGTAATTAGTTACTTTTTTAGGGAGTAACGCAATATTGTAACGCATTACTTTCCATAAAAAGTAACCAAGTAACGTAATTAGTTACTTTTTTAGGGAGTAACGCAATATTGTAACGCATTACTTTCCATAAAAAGTAACCAAGTAACGTAATTAGTTACTTTTTTAGGGAGTAACGCAATATTGAAACGCACTACTTTCCATAAAAACTAAGTAACGTAATTAGTTACTTTTTTAGGGAGCAACGCAATATTGTAACACATTACTTTCCATAAAAAGTAACTAAGTAACGTAATTAGTTACTTTTTTAGGGAGTAACGCAATATTGTAACGCATTACTTTCCATAAAAAGTAACCAAGTAACGTAATTAGTTACTTTTTTTAGGGAGTAACGCAATATTGAAACGCACTACTTTCCATAAAAACTAAATAACGTAATTAGTTACTTTTTTAGGGAGCAACGCAATATTGTAACGCATTACTTTTAAAAGTAACTTCCCCCAACACTGAAAATAATAACTGACAAACCAAGAGAACAAATAAGAGATAGCCAAAACTATAAAACAAGGTGAAATGTTCTTATGCACAAGTGTCCTTCATAAAACATCAGCTATTATGCTTCTTTAAGCTTTTAGTTCCTGACTAGATAATGAAGATGAAGTACTGTAGCGACTGAATCAACAAGCGGTGTCTCTAAACAAACTCTCACCCAGAGTAAGTCCAGTCCTCCTCGCTCGGCCTCCCATCATACATCGCAGGATGGTGGGCGTGTCTCCTGGAGACCAGAGGGCTCCTGTGATTGGTCGGTCTCCAGTCATTGGGATGAAGAGTGAAATCAGACGCTCTATGAATATAGACACCTGAGAAAAATAAAGGTTTAGGTTTGATTATGCAAACATGAGTTTGATTTGAGAGTTATGATAAAGGGAAGATTCTTCAGAAACAATGATTATAAGGAATATCCACCTTTTTCTTCCCGAAAGAGTGGGTGGGGCCATTGGTAAATGTTATGGGTCTGGGCCCGGTTGCATGGAAGTGCTTAAGTAATTCAACTTAACGGTATCCCTGAGGGGAAAAAAAAATCCCTGAGGCAAGGGAGTTCTTTAAGAGCGTTGCAACAAACGTCTTAACTGTCAGCCTTACCTTAGTGTTTATAACGGTTGCTATAGTTACTGTATTTCATAATAAACAGAACAAAACTAAATGGAAACATAACCTAATAGAAACATTTTATTAATTAAACATGAGCGCTGCATGTTCCTCCGCTGCTTTGTATTCAGTCATTACCGGAGAAACAGCTATTTTTAGGTCTGTCCAAAAGCGCCACCTGCTGACCGATGACTGAAAATCAACCCATGTTGTTAACTAGTGTAAACTAGTGGATCGACAAGAAGATGCATTATAAAAAATCGAAACAATTAAGACTAAATTGCATTTATATTGTTATTTAAAGCATAAAAAATTCTGAAAATGAATGAATGTTTGCCAATTATGAATAGAAAAAAAAATAATAATAATATATAACATTTCTATGACCATTTTTTGACATGGACGTTTTTGTCCATTATGGCCCCAAGTGTTCGTTTTTTAAAAAATCTGACAATACATAAAAAAAAAAAAAAATGCCTCAAAATTAATGTTGTTGTTATTCACTGACACACCCAAGAATCTAATATGCAAAGAAAAAAAAAATCAGCTTAGCCTTTAGTATATGGAAATTATCTACTATCTACTATTCTATAGATAGATTCTATATCTACTATTTTTAATTTTTTCCATAAAAAAAAAACACCTGTGGCATTATGTAAACAAACCCGCATTTAAAGGGTTTCAATTCTGAAAATGAATTAACGTTTGGTATCTATGGACAGATGCTGGTTAAAAAATTGACATCAGTGAAAGTGGAAAAAAATATTATTAAATCACATTTTTATGACCGTTTTTAGACATGGACATTTGTCCATTTTGCACCTAAGTGTAACTTTTTTTTTTTAATGCACAAGGGTTAATTTATATAATAATTGATTGATAATTGTTCAAATTAATAGAATAACTGATACGACGCATCCGTTTTCATATTTTGTTTTTGTGAAAACCCGTAAGTCATGCTTTTTAGAGTCATTTTACAGTTTAACATGCTACAATGATATTGCCCTAATGCGCTCATATGGTATTAATTTAATTTTTGCAGGTCTTAAAAAAAAGGACTAAAAGTCTTTCAGCTTAAAAATCTTGCAGATACTCAGTTGTTTTGCTCCCCTACATTTCTTAAGGTGAAATGGTTACTAAGGACTTAATGACAACCTTAAAGTTCCTTAAGTTGACCCTTAGTGTTTTTTCTTGCAACCCAAGTTTCACTAAGGATACCCTTAAACTTATAACTAAGGGATTTCTTAGCTTAAGGGCTTCATGCAACCGGGCCCTGACTTCCGGACTCATCTGCATCTAGCTATTTTTATCTATACAAAACTGCTTGTTTTGCTGCTTGATATTTAAAAACAAAAAAAAAACAATTTATTGAGTCAACTTAAAATTCTAAGTTCAGTCAACTCAAAATAGTTTAAGTTGAAATGTTTGTTAAACTTAACAGCTGTGTTTGTTACTCGGCCGCCTTAAAATTGTAAGCTGAATCAACTCAAATAGTTGAGTTAGTAAAACGTAACATTTCAAGTTGAATAAACTTTTCAGTTTCCACATTTAAAAATGGAAAGAGACCATAAGCTTTAAAATGATATCCTAGTCAAAGTCACACCTTGAATGGTTTTAAAGATCTACCCATTTGAGTTATGGTCGTCTGCCCTCTTTTTCCAATTGAAAACCTGAGAAAATAGT
The DNA here is from genome assembly GCA_033026305.1 of Cirrhinus molitorella. NCBI lineage: Eukaryota > Metazoa > Chordata > Actinopteri > Cypriniformes > Cyprinidae > Cirrhinus > Cirrhinus molitorella. Next base: position 1,207,811 of record CM065125.1, read on the forward strand.
TGTAAAGTTTTTGCCTGTTTTTTGTTAATATCTTTAAAAACCCATTGCATTTAAAGGGATAAACTATATACTTTACAGCTTAATTTATATACAAAAGGTGCTTTTACAAAGATTTACTCAAATCAGAAAGATTGAACAGAGGTGCTACATCTTTGCTTGAGAAAGAGGATGTGTAATAAAAATTATTTTCCTAAAAATTTAAATTGATTTTGACCTTTTATGGGCACTTTTACCTTTATTTTTTTTTTTCCCAAAAGTGTGCATTGTCTTGTGAGTCTAATTCTTACATTTAACCAGTCAATTATAATCTTAAAACATTTAGGCTGTTACTAAACAAATTAAATCAGTATCAACAAAATGTATCTTTGTAGAAGTTGCATATAAAGTGGCATTTACACACGATAACACAGATATATTTAAAATTATTTTAAAAAATGAATGTGTTCTGTAGTCTGATTACGAGTATTTAAAAATGTAACATATTCTAATTACAAGTACTTCATTTTTGAGAGCCGATTACAAAATTCAGATTACATGTAATCAGTTACTACCCAGCTCTGTGTATAATGTTACAAAAACCATTTATTTGAGATAAATGCTGATCTTTGGATCTTTCTATTCAAAGAATCCTGAAAAAAAGTTCTCAACTGTTTTAAATATTTATAATTAATTATAAATTAATTACAGCCTTAATTATTATTATTATTATTATTGTTTATTGAACAGCAAATCAGCATATTAGAATAATTTCTGAAGGACCATGTGACATTGAAGACTGGAGTAATGATGCTGAAAATGTAGCTTTTGATCACAGGACTAAATTACATTTTAAAATATATTCAACTAAAAAAAACCTTATTTTAAATAGTAAAAATATTTCAACATTTTACTGTCTCAGATAGATGCAGGCTTGGTGAGCAGAAGAGACTTTGAAACATTAAAATCTTACAGTTCAAAAACTTTTGACTGGCAGCGTATCTCTCCTGTATTAAATGGCTATCCTGCAGCTCTAAACTGTTGGGCAAAATGGCTAGTTTTCATTTTTTTTGGACAGGTTTGAAATAGCTTTTGGTTTAAATTTTTTCTAGGACCTGGCAACCCTGACTATCTCTAATTTTCCAAGGCTTCTTCGCTGCCCTCATTAAAAGAAAACTCTTAGGACAAAACAAAATCCAGGCAGAGTCATCGTATCCAAGCCCTCCTGCCCACTTGATTAATGTCCAAATGAGTTCATTAACCCTCGCTGACCTTATGTTTCAGCCCTTGTTAACTTTCAATTACGTTTGTCATCATTCTCCGCACCTTGACTTCCATATCCGGCATCCAGGGCCGAACTATCCCACGAGTCCATGGCTGAATCTAGGCTGGGCGGCGTGGTCAGGCGATGAAGCTCAGAGTATTTCCCTCGCCTGAGAGAATCCGAGCGATCGTCTTCGATGTCGCTCGCGCACGAGGCCGTCCTGGACGGGCTGCCCCTGTCCGACTCCAAAAGTGCTGGAAAAGACAGATGTGGGTCAGGAGGACAAGCACCGATGCATTATTTATGAGGATGCTTTTCCTAGCGGATTACATGTCGGAAATGTTTGCATGCACACCATCTGACTATTGTCTTCAAAACATTCATGCTTTAAGCTTTAAAACTACCTTAAACTTTAAACTACTTCAGACTGAAAACGATCAAACTTTTTAAAACTATTAAAACTAATTTCTACAACTTTCTGATCAGGCTTTAACCAACTTAAAGTTAGTCTTGACAAACTTTTTTATTTAGTTTATTCAGCTGAATTTTTAGCATCATTACTCCAGTCACATGACCCTTCAGAAATCTGACTTGCTGCAAAAAAAATAAAAAATTATGATTATTATTTTGAACTTCATGTGACACTGACGACTGGAGTAACGATGCTGAAAATGTCGCATTTGATCACAGGAATAAATTACATTTTTAAATATATTCAAATAAAAACAGTTACTTTAGATAATAAAAACATTTCAACATTTTACGGTTTCAGATATACACCAAAATGGTGAGCAGAAGACACTTTGAAACATTAAAAATCCTGACCTTGACTGGCCTGTATTTTATTCCACATGAGGTTATTTCATGGCTATCCTGCAGCTCTAAACTGACTGGATATTGGAAAAAAAACTTTTCGGACAGGTTTGAAATGGCTTTTTGTTTAATTTTTTTCTGGGACCTGGCAACCCTGACTATCTCTAATTTTCCAAGGCTGCTTCCGCAAGGTGCGGAGAATGATGACAATATTGTACAAATTTTAATTTAACGAACTATAATTATTGTACAAACTTTCATTTAACTATTGCACAAACTTTAACAAACTTGAATTATTGCACAAACTTTAATTATTGTACAAACTTTCATTTAACTAACTATTGTACAAACTTTAACAAACTTGAATTATTGCACAAACTTTCATTTAACAAACTTTAATTATTGCACAAACTTGAATTATTGTACAAACTTTCATTTAACAAACTTGAATTTAACAAACTTGAGTTATTGCACAAACTTTAATTTAAACTTTAATTATTGTACAAACTTTAATTATTGCACAAACTTGTTACACAATAATTACACAAATTTGCTGTAGAGCTGCTTTGAAATGATAAGTTTTGTGAAAAGCGCTATACAAATAAACTTGACACGCAGGTTTTAATGGACTTACGTTCGGATCGCTTCTTGATTTTGAGCGTAACCGTGTCTCCGGCGGTCTGCAGCAGGTGGATGGCCTCGCTCAGAGGTTTTCCCTTCAGACTCATGTTATTGATGGCCAAAACACGGTCACCGATATGAAGAGCACCAGTCCTTTACAAATAAAGTCTCGTGTGAGCAGAACAGACTTCTTTAAAACAGAAACATAAAAAATCTTACCTTTTGATGGGTAGTGCACATAATACTATCATATAAAATAAATAAATAAATAAATAAATAAATAAACTACACACATTACATTATATACTTTAGGAAAGTACAGATATTTGAAGACATTAAAACCATAAGGTGAATAAGTCACAATATAATTTAATTTAACTTCATTCATCAGCCATCTACATTATATTAAATTAAAATAACAATTAAAAATGTGACTTTAATTGTCCAGTACATGATTAATCATTTAGATCTTTGAATACTTGACTATAAAATCACTGTAGTGCAAAATTATCTCCGCTACAAATAAAAAAATCTGCATTTTCTTAAAGAGCACACAAGCTTTTGAATGGTTTAGTGCATTATGTTAAAAAATCCTTTTATTTCAGATAAATGCTGATCTTTGGATCTTTCTATTCAAAGAATCCTAAAAAAAAATTAGCTTTGATCACAGAAATAAAGTACATTTTTAAATATATTCAAATAGAAAACAGTTATTTTAAATAGTAAAAATATCTAAAAAATGCTTTTTTTATACTTTGGATCAAATAAATGCAAACTTGGTGAACAGAACAGACTTCTTTAAAACAAAAACAAAAACAAAAATCTTACTGTTCAAAAACTTTTGATGGGTAGTGTACATAATATTATCACATAAAATAAATAAACTGCATTAAAAGTACAGATATTTGAAGACATTAAACCCATAAGGTGAATAAGTCTCAATATAATTTAATTTAACTTCATTCATCAGCCATCTACATTATATTCAATTAAAACAACAATTAAAAATGTGACTTTAACTGTCCAGTACATGATTAATAATCATTTAGATATTTGAACACTTGACTATAAAATCACTCAGTACAAAATTATGCTTGCTACAAGTAAAAAAAAATCTGCATTTTCTTAAAGAGCACACAAGCTTTTGAATGGTTTAGTGCATTATGTTACAAAATCCTTTTATTTCAGATAAATGCTGATCTTTGGATCTTTCTATTCAAAGAATCCCGAAAAAATGTTTGCTTTGATCACAGAAATAAAGTACATTTTTAAATGCATTCAAATAGAAAACACTTATTTTAAATGGTAAACATATTTAAAAATTGCTTTTTCATACTTTGGATCAAATAAATGCAAACTTGGTGAACAGAACAGACTTCTTTAAAACAAAAACAAAAACAAAAACAAAAATCTTACTGTTCAAAAACTTTTGATGGGTAGTGTACATAATATTATCACATAAAATAAATAAACTGCATTAAAAGTACAGATATTTGAAGACATTAAAACCATAAGGTGAATAAGTCTCAATATAATTTAATTTAACTTCATTCATCAGCCATCTACATTAAATTAAATTAAAATAACAATTAAAAATGTGACTTTAATTGTCCAGTACATGATTAATCATTTAGATCTTTGAATACTTGACTATAAAATCACTCTAGTGCAAAATTATCTCCGCTACAAATAAAAAAATCTGCATTTTCTTAAAGAGCACACAAGCTTTTGAATGGTTTAGTGCATTATGTTACAAAATCCTTTTATTTCAGATAAATGCTGATCTTTGGATCTTTCTATTCAAAGAATCCTAAAAAAAAAATTAGCTTTGATCACAGAAATAAAGTACATTTTTAAATATATTCAAATAGAAAACAGTTATTTTAAATAGTAAAAATATCTAAAAAATGCTTTTTTTATACTTTGGATCAAATAAATGCAAACTTGGTGAACAGAACAGACTTCTTTAAAACAAAAACAAAAACAAAAATCTTACTGTTCAAAAACTTTTGATGGGTAGTGTACATAATATTATCACATAAAATAAATAAACTGCATTAAAAGTACAGATATTTGAAGACATTAAACCCATAAGGTGAATAAGTCTCAATATAATTTAATTTAACTTCATTCATCAGCCATCTACATTATATTCAATTAAAACAACAATTAAAAATGTGACTTTAACTGTCCAGTACATGATTAATCATTTAGATATTTGAATACTTGACTATAAAATCACTCAGTACAAAGTTATGCTTGCTACAAGTAAAAAAAAATCTGCATTTTCTTAAAGAGTACACAAGCTTTTGAATGGTTTAGTGCATTATGTTACAAAATCCTTTTATTTCAGATAAATGCTGATCTTTGGATCTTTCTATTCAAAGAATCCCGAAAAAAATGTTTGCTTTGATCACAGAAATAAAGTACATTTTTAAATGTATTCAAATAGAAAACACTTATTTTAAATGGTAAAAATATTTAAAAATTGCTTTTTCATACTTTGGATCAAATAAATGCAAACTTGGTGAACAGAGCAGACTTCTTTAAAACAAAAACAAACAAAAGAAAATATCATACTGTTCAAAAACTTTTGATGGGTAGTGCACATAATATTATCACACAAAATAAATAAATAAAAACAAGCTTTTGAATGGCATAGTGTATAATGTTATAAAAGCCTTTTATTTCAGATAAATGCTGATCTTTCTATTCATCAAAGAATCCTGAAAAAAACTGGCATTTTAGAATGATTTCTGAAGGTCATGTGACACTGAAGACTGGAGTAACGAGGCTGAAAATGTAGCTTTTGATCAGAGATATAAATTACATTTTTAAATATATTCAAATAAAAAAAAAAATTTTTAAATAGTAAAAATTTTTCACCATTTTACGGCTTCAGATATATGCAGGCTTGCTGAGCAGAAGAGACTTTGAAACATTAAAAATCACACTGGCCACTAGATGTCATCATGATGTCAGATGAGGTGTGTTATGAAACATGCAGGTTTGAGTGTGTATTATTCATGCACTGCTGCATTAAAAGCTAGATGAGTGTGTGTGCACCTGTGCGCGAGGCCGTTGCGGGTCAAACTGGAGATCAGGATGGGATTGAAGGGCTCTTCGGTGCCTGAAATGGTGATTCCAAGAGGACCGCCGTGCCTTTTGAGCTCTACTGTGAATATGACTGAACCGGACGACTCCAATTCATCTGCAATATACAAAAACACAAACATGCACAGGTTAAAATGTGATCAATTAAACTGTGATGGATTTTTTACTTTTATTTTGTGTTATTTCATTTGCTATAATATTTGTTAACAAATATTAGAACAATTAAAATTAGATTTTATTTTTATCTCTTCAGTTTTCCTTTTTTATTTTTATGTTAGCTTTATTTTATTAAAGTTTAGTACCTTAACTTAATTTTAAATGTTGCCTTGGCATGAACTGAAATAAAATGTAAAGTTTTTAATATATTTTGTTTTAATTTACGAAAATTATTTTTAGTTTTAGTTAAGAATAACAAGACTATTTTCTTAATCCATACTGCTTTTATATATAAAAAATCATTTTTACATTTTTAGTTAGTACATACATCCTAACATACACTACTAAGATTTTTTATGTTTTTTAAAGACTTTTTTTAATCTAAAGTACAGCCAAAAAAAAAACAGAAAACATTTTTTTAATTGTAAACATATTTAAAAATTTTACTATTTTAATCTATTTTAAAATGTAACTTATTCCTGTGATTTCAAAGCTGAATTTTTAGCATCATTACTCCAGGCACATTATTATTATTATGAAAAAACGACTTTTTTTTCAGGTTTCTTTGATGAACAAAGTTCAGAGGAACAGCATTTATCTGAAATAGAAATTGAATTGAACTTCATCAGTTTAAAGATCATTGCTAAATAAAAGTATTCATTTATATAATGTATTAAATAAATAAATGATACTGACTCCCAGCTTTGGAATGGTATAGTGTATAATGTTACAAAAGCTTTTTATTTCAGATAAATGCTGATCTTTGGATCTTTTTATTCATCAAACAACCCTGAAAAAATTTACTCAACCGTTTTAAATATTAATAATAATAATAATAATAATAATAATAATAATAATAATAATAATAATAATAATAATTATTATTATTATTATTTTCTTGAACAGCAAATCAGTATATTAGAACGATTTCTGAAGGATCATGTGACACTGAAAACTGGAGTAATGATGCTGAAAATTCAGCAAAATTCAGAAATTACATTTTTATATAATATATTCAAATAAAAAAATATTTTTTTCCAATTTTAAAAATGGTAAAAATATTTTAACATTTTACTGTTTCAGATATATGCAGGCTTACTGAGCAGAAGAGACTTTGAAACATTAAAAATCAAAAACTTTTGACTGAAAATTATCCCTGGTATCCGAATGAACATCAGCATTTTCTTAAAGAGTACACAAACAAAAACACTCACCCAGGTTGTCTTCGTCTTTCTGAATCCGCAGTTTGACCATCCCCTCGGCCTGCTGGAGGACCATCATGGCCTCCTCCATCCCACAGTTATCCAGACGAACGTTATCGATGGCCAGCAGACGATCGCCGGGCTCCAGAGTCCCTATTCTATTAGAAAAGGCCATTGCACATCAAAAAGGGAACCAGAAAAATCATATCCAGAAAGCGATTTGTGAAAAAAGCAGAGGGGGGATGCTTTTGAAAACTTTTTTCTCTCTCCATAGTTCATAGACTATAGCCTTAACCAGGCTTTAAAGCACATGTGGTGATTCATTTGATTCAGAACCAGATTTTAAAGCGTGTATTGTGAATCATTTGATTTAGAACCGGATTTTAAAGCGCATTTGACGAATCATTTGATTCAGAACCGGGTTTAAAGCGCGAATGGCGAATCATTTGATTTAGAATCGGACTTTAAAGCGCATATGGCGAATCATTTGATTCAGAACCAGATTTTAAAGCGCGTATGGCGAATCATTTGATTCAGAATCGGACTTTAAAGCGCGTATGGCGAATCATTTGATTCAGAATCGGACTTTAAAGCGCGTATGGCGAATCATTTGATTCAGAATCGGACTTTAAAGCGCGTATGGCGAATCATTTGATTTAGAACCGGACTTTAAAGCGCGTATGACGAATCATTTGATTCAGAACCGGATTTTAAAGCGCATATGGCAAATCATTTGATTCAGAACCGGACTTTAAAGCGCGTATTGCGAATCATTTGATTTAGAACCGGATTTTAAAGCGCATTTGACGAATCATTTGATTCAGAACCGGGTTTAAAGCGCGAATGGCGAATCATTTGATTTAGAATCGGACTTTAAAGCGCATATGGCAAAACATTTGATTCAGAACCGGACTTTAAAGCGCATATTGCGAATCATTTGATTTAGAACCGGACTTTAAAGCGCATATGGCGAATAATTTGATTCAGAACCGGACTTTAAAGCGCGTATTGCGAATCATTTGATTCAGAACCGGACTTTAAAGCGCGTATTGCGAATCATTTGATTCAGAACCGGATTTTAAAGCGCGTATTGTGAATCATTTGATCCAGAACCGGACTTTAAAGCGCGTATTGCGAATCATTTGATTCAGAACCGGATTTTAAAGCGCGTATTGTGAATCATTTGATCCAGAACCGGACTTTAAAGCGCGTATTGCGAATCATTTGATTCAGAACCGGACTTTAAAGCGCGTATTGCGAATCATTTGATTCAGAACCGGACTTTAAAGCGCGTATTGCGAATCATTTGATTCAGAACCGGACTTTAAAGCGCGTATTGCGAATCATTTGATTCAGAACCGGACTTTAAAGCGCGTATTGCGAATCATTTGATTTAGAACCGGACTTTAAAGCGCATATGGCAAATAATTTGATTCAGAACCGGACTTTACAGCGCATATGGAAAATCATTTGATTCAGAACCGGACTTCAAAGCGCATATGGCGAATCATTTGATACAGCAACTTTTTTTAAAGTGCCTCTTGTGAATCATTTGATTTAGAACTGGATTTTAAAGTGCATATTGCAAATCATTTGATTTAGAACCAGACTTCAAAGCATATTTGGCAAATCATTTGATTCACAACTAGATTATTAAAGCGCATTTGGCAAATCATTTGATTCAGAACTGGACTTAGTCTGACTTATTGTCACTTGATTTGACTCAAAATAAGTCAGACTAACTGAAATAAGCCTGGCTTATTTGGTAAACTTGTTTTATGGAACACCCCCCCCCCCCCCCCCCCCCCGGTTTGCGGGATGTTTTTATCCCGACCGGGGATAAAAATAATTCAGCAGAGACAGAGATGCATAGACCAGAGGACAAAACACACCCTGATCATATCTATCAGTTTTTCTCTTCTAATAGCAGGTTTATCAAATGCATTGGTTCGGTGAGGTGTACTGCAGGTGTACCTGTGTGCGATACTGCCTCTCTGTATCTCAGAGATGATCAGAGGTTTTCCAGGCTTCTTGCTCGCTGTAAATTAAATTGAGAAGTAGTAGAAAATTTAGCATTATTCAAACTCAATTTAATGCAATTAAATGCAATAATTTGCTTAAGTTAAACATCTTTTTTATACATCTGATCTGCAAACTATTCTAGGTCAACAGCGCCCTCTTTTGGTCATCACTCACCACTGATTGTGATGCCTAGCTCCACTCCACGTCTCTTGGGCAACTTCACCTGAAATGTGCCACTGCTGGGAATGACTGATTCTGTAAGATACACACAGAGATATACATGAAATGTATTCAGATCACATTTAAAGTCAACTTGAATCTTTGACTGAAATGATATTTTGCACCTGCCACATCAAACTCCACCTCCAGTGCAATCTTATTGGCCAGCGCTGCGTCTCGGAGCAGCTGATTGGCCTCCTCCAGAGTTCCATCCTCGGTGGGAATTCCATTAATAGAAAGAATTCTGTCTCCGACTTGTAACACTCCACACCTGGATTATAAATATATATATGGCACATATTCAAATAAACACAAACACATTCACACACACATGCAGAAACGCTACAAGATCACAGAAGACTAAGAATATATCACTGATTAACATTTCAAATTTACTAACATTTTAACCCCTTAATAGTCAGCCATACCCTTTGTTTACCTCACCATTTTACAAATGAATCCTGATCTAATCGACCAACTATATATTGTTGGGAAGGTCTAAGACTCCTAAACAGATATTTGACCACTTTTTGTGTTACAAATTATGTAGGAAAAGTAATAGATTAATTTATGACAAGAGTGCACCTCAAAAATCTTTCATAACTTTCATAATCTTCTTCGTTGTCTTTTTCTCTATCACGCTTTAGAAATCATAAGAAATTATATATCAGTTGAAAACTTACAATCTCTAAGTTCATCCTTTGTGAAAAGATGGATCTCAAAATCATACAGAAGGTTCAAACACTCATTATAACTGGGGGGTGAAAACTTTTGCAAGAAATGTACATTTTTCTTATTTCGCCTAAATATCATATTTCTTTTCCATGTAGTACTGCCCTTCAGAAGCTACAGAAGATACTTACTTGTTCCCCAAAAGACAAAGTGTGTTAAATTTGCACTGATCTCCAAATTCCAAAAGTTTTCACTCCTCAGGTTGCTTGATATCACTGTATCAAAGCAGATTCAGCATATATCTGTTGTTTTATATCTGGTTGTTGGTTTGCATTTTGACAAATGCTTTAGGTTTGCAAACCTGGGACTGAGACGTCAACAGAATAATATCAGCTGTGCAGTAATGTCTACAATCCTGAAGCAAGCTGTCACAGGTGATCTTTGTACTGGGCCAGATCAGCATCTCAGCTTTCTCTCATGCTGTAAGGGTGTGTGTGTGTGTGTGTGTGTGTGTGTGTGTGTGTGTGTGTGTGTGTGATGGCACATGTACATACATCTTCCCACAGGCTCTAAATGTACAAGACAATGGCTTCAGCATGCAAAATATCTAAATAAATACAAATAAAATGAATAAATACATGAAAATGAAAAGAAAGAAAAATGTGCAAGTAAATATAAAAGTGAATACATAAATGAAAATCAAAAGAAATATAAAATAAAAATAAAAATAAAAATGAATAAATGAAAAGAGAAAAGAGAAAGAATAATGAAAATAGAGTAAAAATGAATAAAGAAAAAAGAAAAATATGTAAGTGAATATAAATAAAAATGAATAAATTAATGAAAATGCAAAGAAAAAAGTAAAAGTAAGAATAAATAATGAAAAAGTAGAAAATGAATAAATTAAGAGAAAGAAAGAAAAGAATAAATGAAAATGAAAAGAAACAACAAATGGGCAAGTATGAATAAATTCAAAAATAAACAAAAGACAAATATAAAGTCAGAAAGAAAGAATAAATAAATAATGCAAAAGTAAAAAATGAATAAAAATGAAAAAAATATGTAAGTGAATAAAAATAAAAATTAATACATTCATGAAAATGAAAAAAAGTGAATAATGAAAAATTAAAAAATAAAACAAACGTGTAAAAAAGTGAATAAAAATGTACATAAATGAATAAATAAATGAATGAAAATAGAGTAAAAAATGAATAAAGAAAAAAGAAAGAAAAATATGCAAGTAAATATAAATAAATATGAATAAAGTAATGAAAAAGCAAATAAAAAAGTAAGAAAGAAAGAAATAATGAAAAAGTAGAAAATGAATAAAAAAATTAAAGAATAAATGATGAATAAATGAAAATGAAAAGAAAGAACAAATAGCAAGTATACATAAATCAAAAATAAATGAAAGACAAATATAAAGAAAGAAAGATTAAACAATGTAAAAAATGACTAAAAATGAAAAGAAAATATGTAAGTGAATAAAAATAAAAATGAATACATAAATGAAAATGAAAAGAAAAAAGTAAGAAAGAAAGAATAAATAATGAAAAAGTAGAAAATGAATAAATAAAGAGAAAGAAAGAATAAATAATGAATAAATGAAAATGGAAAGAAAGAACAAATGGGCAAGTATGAATAAACTTTCTTGTTTTCAGAAAAAATATGTTAAAATTAGGCGAGTTTTTGCTTGAAACGAGCAAAATAATCTGCCAATGGGGTAAGAAAAATAATCCAGTTTTCTGCTAGAAAGACGTATATTTTGCTTGTTTTAAGCAAAAAACAACTTAATTTGACTTCTTTTTTTCTGAAAACAAGACCTGTCTAGAAAATCCTTCTTGATTTAAGAATTTTTAGATATTTTGGCTGGAAACAAGAAACAAAAAAAAAAAGCATTTTTTGCAGTATACTGAGCCAGATCAGCATCTCAGCTTTCTCTCATGCTGTAAGGCTTGTGTGTGTGTGTGTGTGTGTGTTGGCACATGTACATACATCTTCCCACAGGCTCTAAATGTACAAGACAAAGGCTTCAGCATGCATCACATCCAGAGTTTGACAGCTCTGAGCAGCGGCGTCCTCTCACCTTTCAGCAGGTGTGTCAGGCTCAATAAAGCGAACGCAGGCAGGCGCTGACAGCGGCTCAGTAGCAAACACTCCCCCCTGCAACTGCAGGCCGAATCCAGTAAGAGGATCTCCTCTCAGAAGCACCTCACTGGTCTCTATATGCACCACCTGACCACCGGCGCCCACTGTACTCGACGCCAGAGACACTGGGAGAACATAAGCAAGATTTAATCAAATGTCAAAACGATTTGATATACAGTAATTCTCAGTGTTGGGGAAAGTAACTTTTAAAAGTAATGCATTACAATATTGCATTGCTCCCTAAAAAAGTGACTAATTACGTTACTTACTTTTTATGGAAAGTAATGCATTACAATATTCCATTACTCCCTAAAAAATAACTAATTATGTTACTTATTTAGTTTTCATGGAAAGTAACGCATTACAATATTGCGTTGCTCCCTAAAAAAGTAGCTAATTACGTTACTTACTTATGGAAAATAACGCGTTACAAAATTGCGTTGCTCCCTAAAAAAGTAACTAATTACGTTACTTATTTAGTTTTTACGGAAAGTAACACGTTACAATATTGCGTTACTCCCTAAAAAAGTAACTAATTACGTTACTTATTTAGTTATTACGGAAAGTAACGTGTTACAATATTGCGTTACTCCCTAAAAAAGTAACTAATTACGTTACTTACTTATGGAAAATAACGCGTTACAAAATTTCGTTGCTCCCTAAAAAAGTAACTAATTACGTTACTTATTTAGTTTTTACGGAAAGTAACACGTTACAATATTGCGTTACTCCCTAAAAAAGTAACTAATTACGTTACTTACTTATGGAAAATAACGCGTTACAATATTGCGTTACTCCCTAAAAAAGTAACTAATTACGTTACTTATTTAGTTTTTACGGAAAGTAACACGTTACAATATTGCGTTACTCCCTAAAAAAGTAACTAATTACGTTACTTACTTATGGAAAATAATGCGTTACAAAATTGCGTTGCTCCCTAAAAAAGTAGCTAATTACGTTACTTACTTATGGAAAATAACGCGTTACAAAATTGCGTTGCTCCCTAAAAAAGTAACTAATTACGTTACTTATTTAGTTTTTACGGAAAGTAACACGTTACAATATTGCGTTACTCCCTAAAAAAGTAACTAATTACGTTACTTACTTATGGAAAATAACGCGTTACAAAATTGCGTTGCTCCCTAAAAAAGTAACTAATTACGTTACTTACTTATGGAAAATAACGCGTTACAAAATTGCGTTGCTCCCTAAAAAAGTAACTAATTACGTTACTTACTTATGGAAAATAACGCGTTACAAAATTGCGTTGCTCCCTAAAAAAGTAACTAATTACGTTACTTATTTAGTTTTTACGGAAAGTAACACGTTACAATATTGCGTTACTCCCTAAAAAAGTAACTAATTACGTTACTTACTTATGGAAAATAACGCGTTACAAAATTGCGTTGCTCCCTAAAAAAGTAACTAATTACGTTACTTATTTAGTTTTTACGGAAAGTAACACGTTACAATATTGCGTTACTCCCTAAAAAAGTAACTAATTACGTTACTTATTTAGTTTTTACGGAAAGTAACACGTTACAATATTGCGTTACTCCCTAAAAAAGTAACTAATTACGTTACTTACTTATGGAAAATAACGCGTTACAAAATTGCGTTGCTCCCTAAAAAAGTAACTAATTACGTTACTTATTTAGTTTTTACGGAAAGTAACACGTTACAATATTGCGTTGCTCCCTAAAAAAGTAACTAATTACGTTACTTACTTATGGAAAATAACGCGTTACAATATTGCGTTGCTCCCTAAAAAAGTAACTAATTACGTTACTTATTTAGTTTTTACGGAAAGTAACACGTTACAATATTGCGTTACTCCCTAAAAAAGTAGCTAATTATGTTACTTATTTAGTTTTTATGGAAAGTAATGCGTTACTCCCTAAAAAAAGTAACTAATTACATTACTTGGTTGCTTTTTATGGAAAGTAACGTGTCACAATATTTAGTTACTCCCTAAAAATTAACTAATTACGTATAGATGCGCTCACAGGAGCTCTTGTGGTCTCTTCTTCTCTGTCTTCTCTTGGTGACGGTGCAGCGAGGGCTGGAGGGGTAGGAGGGCAGGGTGCTGCTGGGATAGGTGCTGGGGTACGACGATTGGGTGCCACAGTTGTAGCTGTGAAAGCCTGATGTGTTTGCAGAAATGCCAGACGTCACAGCTGGAGAAGAGAGAAGATTTGAGACTGACAATGCGGAAATCACTATGTGTCATCCGTCTATGGTACATGCATATAAGTGGAATACTTGCAATACTGCTACAATTATTAATCAGTTATTTACATTTCTGGAAAACTATTTTGAAACAGCATAGATTGCAAAAAGGGGAATACAAATTATATATTATATATATATATATATATATATATATATATATATATATATATATATATATACACACATATACACAGACACACACACACACACACACACACACACACACACACACACACACACACACACACATATTCCTTTGCCTGAAAATTGTAAATTAATTAAATAAATTAATATTAATATATAAAATAAAAAATTTTGTATAATATAAAATTGAAAAAAAAGAAAATAAATAATAATAAAGTAAAAAATTAATTAATAAAAATAGAAATAAGTAAAAGAATAATGTAAACAAAAAATTGAAAGAAAGAAAAATAAATGCATAAAAAAGTAAAAAAAAAACAATAAAAATGAAAAAAGAAAAATAAGAAAATAACATGAATACATGAAAATCAAAAGAAATAAAGTGAATAATGAAAAAAATGAATAAATTAAAATGAAAAGAAAAAAGTGAATAATGAAAAAGTAAAAAATGAATAAAGATGAAAAGAAAAATGTGTGAAAAATAAGTGAATAAATAAAAATATAAATTAAATAAAAATGAATAAATTAATGACAAAATAATTAATAAATAAAAAAATTAAAAGAAAAATATGTGAATAAGTGAATACAAAAAATATAAAAAGAAAGAAAGGAAAGAAAGAAAAAAAAGAAAGAAAATAATGCTAATAACGTAAAAAATGAATAAATAATGAAAAGTAAAATAAAAGCAAACATGTAAATAAAATTGGAAGAAAGAAAGAAAGAAAGAAAGTAAATAATGCTAATAAAGTAAAAAATGAATAAATAAAAATGAAAATAAGTAAAATAAAAGCAAACGTAAATAAAATTGGAAGAAAGAAAGAAAGAAAGAAAGAAAGAAAGAAAGATGATAAACAAAAATTAATTAAAAAAAAAAAATATGTACGTAAATATAAATAAAAATGAATACATAAATGAAAATGAAAAGAAAGAAAAAAGAAAGTGAATAATGAAAAAGTAAAAAATGAATAAATAAAAATGAAATGAAAGAAAAGTGTGAAAAATAAGTGAATAAATAAAAATGAATAAATGAATGACAATGAAGAGAAAGAAAATGAAAATAAGTAAAAAATGAATAAAGAAAAATGAAAAAAGAAAAATATGTAAGTGAATATAAATAAAAATTAATAAATACAAATGAACAAAGAGAAACTAAAAATAAATAAATAATAAATAATGAAAAAATAAGAGACTACAAAAAAAAGAAAAAATGAATAAATAAATAAATGAGAAAAATATGTAAGTGAATATAAATAAAAATGAATAAATGAATTAAAATGAAAAGAAAAAGAAAGAATAAATAAATAAATAATGAAAAAATAAGAGACTAAAAAAAGAAAAAAATGAATAAATAAATAAATAAATAAATAAAGAGAAAAATATGTAAGTGAATATAAATAAAAATCAATAAATGAATTAAAATGAAAAGAAAACGAAAGAATAAATAAATAATGAAAAAATAAGAGACTAAAAAAAATAAAAAAAAAATAAAGAGAAAAATATGTAAAAAAAAAATAAATAAAGAGAAAAATATGTAAGTGAATATAAATAAAAATGAGTAAATGAATTGAAATGATGAAAAAAATGAAAAAAATAATGAAAAAATAAGAGTCTAAAAAAAGAAAAAAAATGAATAAATAAATAAAGAGAAAAATATGTAAGTGAATATAAATAAAAATGAATAAATTAATTGAAATGAAAAGAAAAAGAAAGAAAAAATAAATAATGAAAAAGAGACTAAAAAAAAGAAAAAAAAAGAATAAATAAAAATGTGTATGTATATATGTATACACATATATACACACACGTGTGTATATATATATATATATATATATATATATATATATATATATATATATATACACACATATATATATATATATATACACACACACACACACACATATAATAAACTATAATTTGTTGGACCTGATAGTAAAAGTCATCCTCTCCCTGTATATTTATTACATTTAAGTGATGCTTAAACTGCATAACTGCACAGTGGCATCTTGTGTGAATGTAAATAATGAAAGCGTGCTCACATCGGTGTGATGGAGTAGGGGTGGTGTGGCTCCAGGCCGAGGGTGTTTTTTGTAAAGGTGGAGGAGCGCAGCTGTAGCTCTCAGCAGAGTCCCACTGACGCTGAACACTCCTCTGGACACGCACTGCAGGGAAAACACACAAAAACGGCCGGCAAATGGGTTATTTGTGCTGAAATCAAGCCTGCAGAAAGATCTGATGATCACTGATCATTGACATTCACAGAGGCATGCGTTTTGTTTGCTCCTTTTTTGTTTTGCATTTATTCTCTCTGCTTTTTTTGCTTTCTCTTACATTTCCGGGCCAGCTCGAGTAAAGCTGACAGCAGCGGAGGAACCATCTTAAAACTCACGATTACAAACAAATGCTCTGCGAGACACACAGAGGACACTGTTTTGGATTGTGGCACTAACGATGTCTAATTAGACTCATTAGGATGAGCCACACCCATCACTTTGTGTTACTCTGCTTCCTCACATGCAATTATTTCAATGATCTGTGGCAAAAAACAGGCACTGAACATGCTTTTTAACCAGTTAAACCTTAACCTGTTGGTATAACTGGCAAATATAGGTCATACAGGTATTCAAGCGGTACAAAAATAAACATTTCAGCAAACTAATATGCTTTTTTGTCACTGTGTTGAGTTTTTAATTCTGCAAGTGGTGTCCATGTAATAAAACAAAATACAAAAATTGTGTTTATTTAGTATTTTTTTTTTGTGTAAAAATGGTTAACTTCTTGGATGTCTGATGATTTAAAATTTTATCAAATTAAATTACTGTGTGATGAAAATAGGGATGAATAAAAGATGAATAAAGAAAAATGAAAAGAAAGAAAAATATGTAAGTGAATAGAAATAAAAAACAATAAATTGACGAATATGAAAAGAAAAGACAGAAAAATGGAAAACTACAAAATTAATAAATAAAAAAGCAAAGAAAATATGTAAGTGAATATAAATAAAAATCAATAAATGTATGAAAATGAAAACAAAGACAAATTTAAACAGTAAAAGGAAAGAATAAAAATGAAAAGAAAGAAAAATATTTAAGTGAATATAAGCAAAAATGAATAAATAAAAATGAACAGAAAGAAAGAGAATAATGAAAATAAAATAAAAAATAAATGAGTTAAAAGAGAGAAAAATATGTACGTGAATATAAATAAAAATGAATGAATGAAAATGCAAAGAAAAGAAAGAAAGAATAAATAATGGAAAAAGTAAAAAATGAATAAAAAATGAAAAAATATGAAAGTGAACAGCAATAAAAATTAATAACTGTATGAAAAAAAAAACTGAAAAAGTAAAAAAAGGAATAAATAAAAATGAAAAGAAAGAAAAAATATGTAAGTTAATATATGCAAAAATTAATAAATAAAAATGAACAAAGAAAAAGAATAATGAAAATAAAATAAAAGACAAAAATATGTATGTGAACATAAATACAAATGAATAAATTGATGAAAATGGAAAGAAAAAAGAAAAAAATACAGAAAAAGTAAAATGAATAAATAAAAATGAAAAAAATATGTAAGTGAATGTAAATAAAAATGATTAAATGTATGAAAATTAAAAAGTAAAAAATGAATAAATAAAATGCAAAGAAAATAAGTGAATATATAATAAAATAAAATAATCAATAAATATATGAAAATGAAAAGAAAGAAAAAAATGAAAAAGTAAAAAAACGAATAAATAAAAATGAAAAGAAAGAAAAAATATGTAAGTGAATATAAGCAAAAATGAATAAATAAAAATGAACAGAATGAAAGAGAATAATGAAAATAAAATAAAAAATAAATGAGTTAAAAGAGAGAAAAATATGTACGTGAATATAAATAAAAAATGAATGAATGAAAATGCAAAGAAAAGAAAGAAAGAATAAATAATGGAAAAAGTAAAAAATGAATAAAAAATGAAAAGAAAATATGTAAGTGAACAGAAATAAAAATTAATAAATGTATGAAAAAGAAAAAAAAGAAAAAACTGAAAAAGTAAAAAAACGAATAAATAAAAATGAAAAGAAAAAATATGTAAGTGAATATAAGCAAAAATTAATAAATAAAAATGAACAAAGACAAAAATATGTATGTGAACATAAATACAAATTGATGAAAATGGAAAGAAAAAAGAAAAAAATACAGAAAAAGTAAAATGAATAAATACAAATGAAAAAAATATGTAAGTGAATATAAATAAAAATGATTAAATGTATGAAAATTAAAAAGCAAAAAATGAATAAAATGCAAAGAAAATAAGTGAATATATAATAAAATAAAATAATCAATAAATATATGAAAATGAAAAGAAAGAAAAAAATGAAAAGAGTAAAAAAAAAGAATAAATAAAAATGAAAAGAAAGAAAAACATTTAAGTGAATATAAACAAAAATGATTAAATGAAAATATCCAGAAAGAAAGAGAATAATGACAATAAATTAAAAATTAATTAATTAAAAGAGAGAGAAATACGTACGTGAATATAAATAAAAATGAATGAATGAAAATGCAAAGAAAAGAAAGAAAGGATAAATAATGGAAAAAGTATAAAAATGAATAAAAAATGAAAAGAAAATATGTAAGTGAACAGAAATAAAAATTTATAACTGTATGAAAAAGAAAAAAAAAGAAAAAACTGAAAAAGTGAAAAACGAATAAAGAAAAATGAAAAGAAAGAAAAAATATGTAAGTGAATATAAGCAAAAATTAATAAATAAAAATGAACAAAGAAAAAGAATAATGAAAATAAAATAAAAGACAAAAATATGTATGTGAACATAAATACAAATGAATAAATTGATGAAAATGGAAAGAAAAAAGAAAAAAATACAGAAAAAGTAAAATGAATAAATACAAATGAAAAAAATATGTAATTGAATGTAAATAAAAATGATTAAATGTATGAAAATTAAAAAGTAAAAAATGAATAAATAAAATGCAAAGAAAATAAGTAAGTGAATATATAATAAAATAAAAGAATCAATAAATATATGAAAATGAAAAGAAAGAAAAACATTTAAGTGAATATAAACAAAAATGATTAAATGAAAATATCCAGAAAGAAAGAGAATAATGACAATAAATTAAAAATTAATTAATTAAAAGAGAGAGAAATACGTACGTGAATATAAATAAAAATGAACATATTCATGAAAATGAAAGAAAAAATAATGAAAAAATAGAAAACAAATAAATAAAAATTAAGAGAAAGAACATAAATGGGCCTTAGTGAGCATAAGGGACTTCTTTCTGTGCATTCCTCAGTTTTTGAGTTCAGCAGTGTATAATCTGTGTGCATGAACTCCACATATGAGATTATTCTTTGACAGATGAGCTGAAGCCTGAGCTGAAGAGGATGCAGGAGCTCAAATCACTTTACAACTGCTATGTGCTCCGTTCATATCGCATTTCTAGAAAATCCAATGATACAGTCAGAAAGCAGCTTCTAGTAACAGAGTAAAGCCAGACTGAAGGCTCTGAGCTCATGGTGTGTGTGTGTGTGTGTGTGTGTGTGTGTGTGTGTGTGTGTGTGTGTGTGTGTGTGTGTGGACTGATGTCTGTAGGGTAGGGGAAGTCTTGCCTGCAGTGCTCTGCATATTAAGAATGAGTCATGATACTTGTAAGAAAGTGTCCTAAAGCTGGACCAGCACTACAAACACACACTGACTGAATAAAGGTCAAAGAGAGACAGAAGGAGAACGGAAAGAATCCAGTAAGGAGCAAGTGTGAATTGAGTTCATATTGTAAAGAAAGAAAGAAAGAAAATTAGGCTATTAAAGTAAAAAATTAATAAATAAAAATGAAAATAAGTAAAGAAAGTGAATATGTAAATAAAAGTGAAAGAAAGAAAGAAAGAAAGAAAGAAAGAAAGAAAGAAAGAAAGAAAGAAAATAAAGTATGCTATTAAAGTAAAAAAATAATAAATAAAAATGAAAATAAGTAAAGAAAGTGAATATGTAAATAAAAGTGAAAGAAAGAAAGAAAGAAAATAAATTATGCTATTAAAGTAAAAAATTACAAAATAAAAATGAAAATAAAGAAAGTGAATATGTAAATAAAAGTGAAAGAAAGAAAGAAAGAAAGAAAGAAAGAAAGAAAGAAAGAAAGAAAATAAATTATGCTATTAAAGTAAAAAATTAAAAAATAAAAATGAAAATAAGTAAAGAAAGTGAATATGTAAATAAAAGTGAAAGAAAGAAAGAAAGAAAGAAAGAAAGACAATTATGCTATTAAAGTAAAAAAATAATAAATAAAAATGAAAATAAGTAAAGAAAGTGAATATGTAAATAAAAGTGAAAGAAAGAAAGAAAGAAAATAAATTATGCTATTAAAGTAAAAAATTACAAAATAAAAATGAAAATAAAGAAAGTGAATATGTAAATAAAAGTGAAAGAAAGAAAGAAAGAAAGAAAGAAAGAAAGAAAGAAAGAAAGAAAATAAAGTATGCTATTAAAGTAAAAAATTAAAAAATAAAAATGAAAATAAGTAAAGAAAGTGAATATATAAATAAAAGTGAAAGAAAGAAAGACTGAATAAAGGTCAAAGAGAGACAGAAGGAGAAAGGAAAGAATCCAGTAAGGAGCAAGTGTGAATTGAGTTCATTTTGTAAATATGGAGCAGAAACAAAAATAGGATATGAATTAAAAATAGAGCTTTGATGCGTTTTCTTCTAATGCTGGTGGACGGGAAATCAGCGCACTGCTTACTGCACACTATACGAACAATACAGTATAGCAATAAATAGTATACAAAACTAAACATTTCTAATTGTTTTCTACTTTTTTCCTCCACGTGAACTGGCAAATATAAATACAGAAATCAAATAAAGAATAAAGAAGTCTCTTATGCTCAACAAGGCTGCATTCATTTGATCAAAAATACAGAAAATGTTATTACAATATAAAACAATGTTTTTTATTTTAATATACTTTGAAATGTAATTTATTCCTGTGATGAAAAGCTGAATTTTCATCAGCTGTTACTTCTCACATGCAGTTATTTCAATAATCTGAGACAAAAAAAAACAAAAACAGGCACTGAAAATACTTTTTAACCAGTTAAACCTTAATATTTTGTCAAATATAGGTCATACAGGTATTCAAGAGGTACAAAAATAAACTTTTCAGTAATATGCTACCTTTTTTGTGACATGATTGTGACATGAACTCACTGTGTTGAGTTTTTAATTCTGCATATAATAAAACAAAATACAAAAAAATATGTTTCTTTAGCATTTTTAATGTGTAAAAATGGTTAAATCTTTAATTGGAATTAAATCTTTTCAGATTGGAAATCTGATGATTTAAAGTTTTATCAAATGTAATTATTGTGTAATGAAAATAGAGTAAAAAAGAAAGAAAAATGAAAAGAAAGAAAAATATGTAAGTGAATATAAAAAAAATGAATAAATGGATGAAAATGAAAAGAAAAAAGAAAAAAAATACTGAAAATAAAAAATGAATACATAAAAATGAACAAAGAAAGAAAGAGAATAATGAAAATAAAATAATAAATAAATTATTAGAAAAATATGTGAATTTAAATATAAATGAATGAAAATGAAAAGAAAAAAGAAAGAAAATAAAATAATAAATAATAATTAAATTATTTGATAAATATGTAATTATAAATAAAAATAAAAAGAGAAAGAAAGAAAAAAATACTGAAAAAAGTAAAAAATGAATAAATAAAAATGAAAAGAAAGAAAAATATGTAAGTGAATATAAATTAAAAAATGAACAGAAAGAAAGAGAATGATGAAAATAAAATAAAAATTAATTAATAAGAGAGAAAAATGAATAAATGTATGAAAATGTTTCACTAAATAATTTTTTTTTCTGTATTTTTGATCTAATAAATGCAGCCTTGATGAGCATAAGAAATTTCTTTAGAAACCATTAAAAATCTTACTGATCCCAAACTTTTGAGCGGCAGTGTACATACATACTTACATAAATAAATAAATATTGTGGGGGATTTTTTATTTTTTATTTTTTTAACTCAGCAACTGGAGCACAGATTGACTGATCGATGAACTGAATAAATAAATAAAAAAATTAAATGGCACAAAATAACCCTGAAACTGTAGTATGCTACATTAAAAAAAAAAAAGTGGTATTCAGATTTTAATAAAAAAATAATAGTAATAAGTAAATAAATAGTATGTGAAATGGCATGGCAAAAAATAAAAATAAAAAATTCAAACTGTAGTATGGTACTTTTTTAAATTCAGCATATGGTGTCCAGATAAAACAAAATAAAACAAAATAAAATAAAGAAAATTTTTCCATAAAAATTAATATGATCTTATACAAAAATTAATATAATCTATTGTTGACAATAAGATGTGCATTATCAGTTTATTCAAAATAAAATAAAACTAAATAATACAATGAAAATGTGAAAATATTAAAATATGTTTTTTTAAAAATGGCACTTTTTAATTCAGTAAGACACAATGACTAAATAAAAAAAAATATAAAAAAAATATTTAGCACTTTTTTATGTTAAACTCTTTGATAAGTTAAGGTTTGATAAGTCAAAAAAAATGTAAAAACAAAAATCACAGTTAATATTAATTAAGTGTTTGTATATTGTATCTATCTGGAATATATTCTATAATCTGTAAATCCATAATCATTTGTAAATTTTATGGGTCTGGCTTTTGGTCTCATCCACATCCAGCTATTTTTAGCTGTAAAAAAACAGCTTGTTTTGCAATGTAATATTGCTAATTGATGCGTCTTACCATATTATTTTAATTATGAGCACACTGGTTTGTAGCACAAACAGTTTTACCGTTTACTGCACGTTGTTATTCTTCTCATTTAAGAAAAAAGTGCACAGTATGGTAGTATGCTATTGCAAACATGGCCAAAATAAAGTTGCTGTGAAGTAATTCTGCAAGCGTGTGAATATCAGTCACTATGGGTCTGTGCATTAGCGTCTGCAGACCTGTGTCCTGAGAGCAGTGTTGAGACGGCAGGATCTCTAGTTTGGTGATCTCTGAGGAGCTGGACAGGAGCTGCTGAGCCTCCATCAGAGAGCAGTGCTCTGTGCTCATGCCATCGATGGCCAGCAGAATATCTCCCACATGCAACGCACCACATCTGAGGAAAAGAGGGAAAGAGAGAGACAGACAGACTGCGGTAACAAGGTGAGAAAGTCATCTGTCCAGAGCAGAGCAAGAAACACGGTGAAAACACTCACAACAGATGGGAAGATGAAAAAGATGTTTATTTATGAAGAATTAAATCAGTTTCGTGCAAATTAAACAATCGAGTTTTTAACACGAACACTAACTATGAGGAGCATACAACACAAGGTGATGTAAAGAAAGTGAATATGTAAATAAAAGCGAAAGAAAGAAAATAAAGTATGCTATTAAAGTAAAAAAATAATAAAAATGAAAATAAGTAAAGAAAGTGAATATGTAAATAAAAGTGAAAGAAAGAAAGAAAGAAATAAAGAAAGAAAGAAAGAAAGAAAATAAAGTATGCTATTAAAGTAAAAAAATAATAAATAAAAATGAAAATAAGTAAAGAAAGTGAATATGTAAACAAAAGTGAAAGAAAGAAAGAAAGAAAGAAAGAAAGAAAGAAAGAAAGAAAGAAAGAAAATAAATAAAGTATGCTATTAAAGTAAAAAAATAATAAATAAAAATGAAAATAAGTAAAGAAAGTGAATATGTAAATAAAAGTGAAAGAAAGAAAGAAAGAAAGAGAAAATAAATTATGCTATTAAAATAAACCATTAATAAATAAAAATGAAAATAAGTAAAGAATATGAATATGTAAATAAAAGTGAAAAATAAAGAAGGAAAAAGAAAGAAAGAGAAAGAGAGAGAAAATAAATTTTGCTATTAAAGTAAAACATTAATAAATAAAAATGAAAATAAGTAAAGAAAGTGAATATGTAAATAAAAGTGAAAGAAAGAAAATAAAGTATGCTATTAAAGTAAAAAAATAATAAAAATGAAAATAAGTAAAGAAAGTGAATATGTAAATAAAAGTGAAAGAAAGAAAGAAAGAAATAAAGAAAGAAAGAAAGAAAGAAAATAAAGTATGCTATTAAAGTAAAAAAATAATAAATAAAAATGAAAATAAGTAAAGAAAGTGAATATGTAAACAAAAGTGAAAGAAAGAAAGAAAGAAAGAAAGAAAGAAAGAAAGAAAATAAATAAAGTATGCTATTAAAGTAAAAAAATAATAAATAAAAATGAAAATAAGTAAAGAAAGTGAATATGTAAATAAAAGTGAAAGAAAGAAAGAAAGAAATAAAGAAAGAAAGAAAGAAAGAAAATAAAGTATGCTATTAAAGTAAAAAAATAATAAATAAAAATGAAAATAAGTAAAGAAAGTGAATATGTAAACAAAAGTGAAAGAAAGAAAGAAAGAAAGAAAGAAAGAAAGAAAGAAAGAAAGAAAGAAAGAAAATAAATAAAGTATGCTATTAAAGTAAAAAAATAATAAATAAAAATGAAAATAAGTAAAGAAAGTGAATATGTAAATAAAAGTGAAAGAAAGAAAGAAAGAAAGAGAAAATAAATTATGCTATTAAAATAAACCATTAATAAATAAAAATGAAAATAAGTAAAGAATATGAATATGTAAATAAAAGTGAAAAATAAAGAAGGAAAAAGAAAGAAAGAGAAAGAGAGAGAAAATAAATTTTGCTATTAAAGTAAAACATTAATAAATAAAAATGAAAATAAGTAAAGAAAGTGAATATGTAAATAAAAGTGAAAGAAAGAAAGAAAGAGAAAATAAATTATGCTATTAAAGTAAAACATTAATAAATAAAAATGAAAATAATTAAAGAAAGTGAATATGTAAATAAACGTGAAAGAAAGATAGAAAGAAAGAAAGAGAGAAAATAAATTATGCTATTAAAGTAAAACATTAATAAATAAAAATGAAAATAAGTAAAGAAAGTGAATATGTAAATAAAATTGAAAAAAATAAAAATAAATTAAAATAAAATAATAAAAAAGTAAAAAAATAAAGAAAAATGAAAAGAAAGAAAAAAACAAAAAATAAAATTAACAAAACTTTAATTATTGTAGAAACTAATTTAACAAACTTTAATTTGCTGTAAAGCTGCTTTGAAACTATATGTTTCGTGAAAAGCACTATACAAATAAACTTGACTTGACTGGACAAAAATAAAATAATGTTTTGACGAGCCAAGACGGCAAAATAATGGGAGATATGATGCATATATAATATAATAATATTTATCGATTTGTTTGTTAGTTTAATAGAGACAATGAACATTAAAATCAGTATAAAATACACATTTCTTGTTTTCATCAAGGCTGCATTTATTTTATTAAAAATCCAGAAAACACACACACACACATATATATATATATATTTCTATGTAAAACAGCTGTTTACATTTTAAATACAATTTATACCTGTGATGCAAAGCTGAATTTCTTATTAATTTTCTAAATTAATTAATTTATTTAAAAAAATAAATAATAAAAATGTACTGACCACAAACTTATAAATGGTAGTTTGTATTGTTACAAGGGATTTCTATCATTTCTGATAAGCCCAGAAACCATACCCATAAAATTGACAAATGGCCGTGCCCACTCTTACAGTAAGAAAAAGGTGGATTTTCAGTACATAAGGTGTTGGATTAGCTTATTTAAAATGCAATTACTGTCCATGCTTTTGTACATTTATTAATGCATTACATAGCTGGTTCTTTTTGTCTGTTTAGCTGTAAATGTGCGTGTGCTCACCTGTCTGCAACACTTGCAGGTTTGATTTTCTGGATTGTAATGACCTGTTTGTTCCTGTAGAGAGAGGTAGTGAGACTCA
Source organism: Cirrhinus molitorella (assembly GCA_033026305.1). Classification (NCBI taxonomy): domain Eukaryota; kingdom Metazoa; phylum Chordata; class Actinopteri; order Cypriniformes; family Cyprinidae; genus Cirrhinus; species Cirrhinus molitorella. The sequence continues at coordinate 1,234,264 of CM065125.1, forward strand.
GTCCCAGTACTGAACCTGCGGAGCGGGCGATGTCCACTTGCAGCGGCCCGGACGACTTCTGGACCGAATCTGACATGAGGCCAAACCAGAACCAGAGAGAGATATTACATTTGAAATCAGATTTGCACAAAATACCCATTTTGCCAAACTCATTAGCAGTGTTGGGCAGTAACGAGTTACTGTAATAATATCACTTTTTGCAGTAACTAGTAGTGTAACTATTTACAAATAAGATTTCAGTAATAATATTACAGTTACTATCCATTAAACAGCTTAGTTACTTTTGATGCCTCAAACCCGCTGATTTAAAATCCAACAATCAAATAACTCCTAGATTTATTTTCATCAGTTTCACAATTCACACATGCGGTGATCCAGTGTGAATTTTATTCAAATGATGATACAGAAATATGTTGTTAGTAACATTCTAGAAGAATTTTATGTGGAAGGTACAGTTACAACTTTGAAGAAAGAAGGGGGCGTGAAGAAAAAGTAATGCAACTAGTAGTGTAACTAATTACCGTTGCTAGAAAGTGACAAGTAACAATATTACTTTTGAAATGAGTAACTAGTAGGGGTGTGATGAGACACTGAGAAGACAAGATTAAAAAAAAAAAAAAAGAAATCCTTAATAATGAAATATATAGGGAAAAATAGTAATTTATTCAACTGAAAAACAAAAAATATAGGTGCATTTTGATATGAACTTATACTTTATGACATTAAACTTCTATTTTAATGAATTATATGCAGTAATAAACGTAAACTTATGCTACATGATTCTGGATAAATTAAAAAACATTTAAAAAAAAATTAGCTTACCCCATTTGGGAGATTATTTTGCTTGTTTCAAGCAAAAACACTTAAATTTTGACAATTTTTACTTCTCTAGAAAAACTTCTTGATTTAAGAAATATATATTATAAATATATTATTAAGAGATATTTTGGCTACAAACGAGACAAAAAATCTAAAAAAAGAAAAGCATTTTTTGCAGTGTACTAATAAGCAAAACTTACTTTAGATGAACATTTGTGATTTTTTTTCTCATTGCTGAAGAGTGTTGAACTTTCTTTTCATACAGTTCTGCTGTACAGACGGGAATTTATTTTTCCTTTAGCCTTATTCAATTAATTTCATTCTGGTGTGAAAGGGCTTTTACATTAGCTAAGAATAAATCTTTTTATAATAAAAACAAACAAGCAAGCCCTGCCCAGATTTAAAAAGTAACGCAAATGTGAGGCAAAAGTATTGTAACGCATTACTTTCCATAAAAATAACTAAGTAACGTAATTAGTTACTTTTTTAGGGAGTAACGCAATATTGTAACGCATTACTTTCCATAAAAAGTAACTAAGTAACGCAATTAGTTACTTTTTAGGGAGTAACGCAATATTGTAACGCATTATTTTCCATAAAAAGCAACCAAGTAACGCAATTAGTTACTTTTTAGGGAGTAACGCAATATTGTAATGCATTACTTTCCATAAAAAGCAACCAAGTAACGCAATTAGTCACTTTTTAGGGAGTAACGCAATATTGTAATGCATTACTTTTAAAAGTAACTTTCCCCAACACTGATTACGTTCTAGTGAGACCAGACAGATCTGGTGAGATACATTGGATCCCTAGTAACTAGTAATGAGTAATATATTACGTTCTTTGAGTAACTAGCCCAACACTGCTCATTGGTGCTTTGTCTTTCCCACAGGAGTCTAGAGGGAAGTGGAATATGTTTCTGCTCGAATTAAGGCCACAGGAGAGTATCTGTGCATACGAGCAAACTCAAGCGTGTGTGTCTGCGTGCACGTGTGCATCTGTGTGCCTGCTCACCCATGACCATGATGTCGTACTCGATGAGGAAGAAAGCCTCCTGGCTGCTCTGCATGATCAGGGTCAGAGCGTCAGCGTGTTTCTGTCTGTTCACAGCAACACCGTTCACGCTCAACACACGGTCGCCCGCTCGCAGGGTTCCCTCTCTGACAGACGGAGAAACGTGGAGAGACGTACGCCAACACAAAAAGACAGCAGCGGAGATGAGAGGTGAATGCAGATGCTTAAAATAAAACAGTCCCACCAGGGGTTCAGCAGTTTTTTTGCCATCAAAATGACCGATTCTGCGGCCGTAAACTCCAGAATTTTGGTGAAAAGTGTATGTTATTTTTAATAATTGGCATTTAGGTACAAAGCACTGACCTTCTGGTCATCCAAGATGCAGATTTGGAAAAAACATGCATTAAGAGGCGGGGGGTGAAAACTTTTGAACAGAATGGAAATGTGTAAATTTTTCTTATTTTGCCTAAATATCATATTTTTTATATTTAGTACTGCCCTTTAGAAGCTACAGAAGACACTTACATGTTTCCCAGAAGACAAAATAAGTTACATTTACCCTGATCTTCAAATTCCAAAAGTTTTCACCCCCGGCTCTTAATGCATGTTTTTTCCTTCTGGAGCATCAGTGAGTGTTTGAACCTTCTGTAATAGTTGCATATGAGTCTCTCAGTTGTCCTCAGTGTGAAAAGATGGATCTCAAAATCACACAGTCATTGTTGGAAAGGGTTCAAATACACAAAAATGCTGGAAAACCAAAGAATTTGTGGGACCTGAAGGATTTTTCTGAAGTTGAACTGTTGTTGACAAACAAGGGACTCATGAACAACTATCACTAAACAAAAAACACAGCTGTAAATCAGATTAAAAATCAAAGAAATGGGGTTATTTTTAAAAATTCAACTATTATTTTCTCTTGTGGGCTATATGTAAACATCTTTTGTGTAAAATAAGTACTAAATAAACATTAACATCATGCATTTCATATGATCCCTCTTGTTTTAGTAAAATAATTACCATTTTGCAAATTCTGAAAGGGGGTGTCAATCTAGGTTTTTATTATTATAAATTATAAATTATTATTTATTAACAGCTGATTTTTATTTTTGGGTGAACTATTCTTTAAATAACTCTTGTTAACTCATGCATCATTAATGCATGTTTTTTTTTTTAATTAGTCTAATGTATTGATAACTTTTAGAACTGCACAGTTATTATTTTAAATAGCATATTATGCAGAAACACAGAAATTCAACATAAAAATGCAAAAAGCATTGTTGAAGTGTAATTATTATGCTATATAACTGACATTAAAGGAAGAAGAAAACGGGAAGCGTTCATATGCATGTGTTTCGTCTGCTCTTGAGTCTTCAGGCTGTGTTCTACCCTTCTCACTCATTCTAATGTCATCAGCCTATGCTTCAGTTAACATGTGTGCCTCCAAAACCAGCTTACAGGGTTCGGCGATCACACACACAACATACAGAATGCTCTTATAATCCGCACCAAATACACAGATACGCATCTCATACATAAACACAAAAAAACCTGCATTACAGCAATATACACTTAAATAACCTACTGAACGCACGCAGACGGCACTAATGTGACACACACACGGAGGCAGAGAGCGTCATGATGATTCATGCATTCTGCTAATTAATAAACAGAGATGTTCTAGAGGGCCTTGTGTCTCTCTCACACACACAGCAATGATTTGAGTCATGGTGGTCTCACCTGTCTGCAGGTCCGCCAGGCCTGACGTAGGTCACTACTAGAGGTCGAGCCTTATGCCAGTCCTCATGAAAGCCCCCTGAAAGCATGTAAAACACACACCTGACATGCCAACGCAAACGCCTTTAGTCATAAAAAGCTGCTGAACACACACAAACGCACAGACACACCTGCTGACCTTGAGAGTGACATTATACAAATGCTTTTAAAATGTTTTTCCTTTTCCCTTAGTTTGCAAAAACAAGTCAGATGCACACAGCGCTGAAGTTGTATTGAAGTTGTATTTGTCAAACCAGATCATTTTAATATAAAATACGACCCTGGACCGCAAAACCAGTCCTTTTTTGGAAATTTGGAAAAAGCTGAATAAATAATTTTCTATTGATGCATGGTTTGTTAGGTTAAGACAACACTGAATATTTGAGAATCTGTAATCTGAGGGTGCAAAAAAATCTAAATATTGAGAAAATCACCTTTAAAGTTCTAGCAATGCATATTACTAATCAAAAAATAAGTTTTGATACATTTATGGTAGGAAATTTACAAAATATCTTCATTGAACATGATTTTTACTTAATATCCTAATGATTTTTGGCATAAAAGAAAAATCGATCATTTTGACCCATACAATGTATTTTTGTCTATTGCTACAAATATACCCCAGCGACTTAAGACTGGTTTTGTGCTCCAGGGTCACAAAAAGTTTCTTTTTAAATTTTTAGATTTTAAGTTTAGTTTACTTCCAGAAAATTTACTCACCCCTATGTCATCTAAGATGTTCAAGTCTTTCTTTCTTCAGTGTAAAAGAAATATATTTTTCTCCATATAGTGGACTTCGATGCAGTGTTAATTACGCTGACGAATAATTTTGGTCATAAGCTTTGTCAGCGACATTTTTTTCACAAACGAAAACGAAATGATAAACTAAAATTTTCTTGAATGACAAAAACTATGACTAAAACCGGCGGGACACAAGCTAAAATACACTTGCAGCACATCTAATAAAACACTCAGAAATGTCAATATGTGGGAGAAGTGCAGACATATGGACAAATTTGACGACGCAAGAGAGAACTCAATTCAGTCTTGTTTTCTGAGCGCAGACACTGAAGCAAACACACAGAAAACACACGACACACTCTTTCATGTTGCATGAACTGAGAAATACACACAAAATGATCTGGAATTGTCTGTTTTGACAAGTATTCACTTAAACACAGCCGATTAGGTCTTAAATGAACGTAAACAGTAGAGAGAAAGTGTATCAGTGCATTGCATCCATTGCATTTGGTCTTAAAGGGATAGCAGCCGCATTTAGTGTCTATTGTCCGAGTCACTGATGTTCATCAAGCAACAAAAGAAAGACAGAAAACCACTCACTGCTCTTGACTGAATCATAGCCCTAAAGATTAATCTAAATTCATTTACAGTAATAAACATGTCTGTTTGAAAGAATGAAGAATATGGTAAACAAGTGACTATAAAGAATGCATCATTAGCCGATATAACCATTGGGATTTCATTCAAAAGAAGACCATGTTCTTTACGAGAAGCGGTTTTATTTCATTTTAATATTAAGGCATGTTGTGTGTCACCGCAGTTAAATTGTGTTTATCATGATTAAACCTTAATATCAAACCTATATAATGAGAAATTTTAGAGAAATTCTTAATAAATGCATTGCACTGTAACTAAACCCATTACAGTTTAGCAGACTACATTTACTGTAGATTTAGTCGACTAAAACTACAAACAATTCAGGTGACTAAAATATGACTAAAACCAAATGGCATTTTAGTCAAAAGACTATGACTCAAACCAGATCAAAATTTGCTGTCAAAATTAACACTGGTTCAATGGTGGCCAACGGGTTTAAGGTCCAAATTGCTCTACACAATCCCAGCCGAAGAATAAGAGTCTTATCTAGTGAAAAAAAAACTACATTTAAATAATTTTAAACAAAAATGCTTGTCTTGCATTAGCTCTAATCACAAAAGGCACACATACTTTGCTCTTTATCTGTGTCCTCAAGTTCAAAAATATAGGTTAGGGAGAAAAGTCTAATTTTCGCCTCCAACTTCAAAATCATCTGGCATCTTTTTGCCTTTTTTGTAAAGGCCGTTTGATTCTCTTTGAAAGCTAATGCAAGACAAGCATTTGTGGTTAAAACGTATATATACATTTATTTATTTATTTATTTATTTTTAGAAAATGACTGATAGCTCGCTAGATTGTTTAATGCATTGAAACTACAATTTGGATCTTCAACCCAGTGGCTCCCATTGAAGTCCACTATATGGAGAAAAATCTTGGAATGTTTTCCTCAAAATCTCTATTTTTATTTTTTTTTCGCCTGAAGAAAGAAAGACATGAACATCTTGAATGACAAGGGGGTGAGTAAATTATTCTGGAAGTGAACTAATCCTTTAATATTTGAATATTTTAACAACAAATTCAGTTCCTTCATGAACTCCGGAAATTCCCATAATAAACCTGGAATATTCTTTGTGATATAATTTTTGAAAATAGCTAGTGTGATTTCAAACCATCATTTTAAGTGAAAAACACATGCAATATTTCTGTAAAGACATTATAAGGTGTCTGATAGTGGTTGGGTACCTCTCAAAACAAAGCCAAAGCTGTTTCCTTCTTTTTCCAAGCACACTTCGATAGTTTTAGAGATGACGCTGCAGGGATTGCTGGGAGCTAAACACAGAGAACAGCTTGTGTTAATGAGATACAGAGCTACTTATTTTACTGTAACAATGCCATAACCACTAATACCAAATTGATCAGCGGTATCAGTTACTCTTGTCAGTATGTTTTTTTTTTTTTAAGAAATTATTACTTTTAATATCAGGCTTTCATGGGTGTGAACAAATATAGATTTAAATTAAAAGAGAAATATAAGTTATTAATTAAAATATAAGTTTTCGTTTTTAAAGGAACGAACAGCGGCCAGTGGAAGACAGTCCGTTTATAGTGAGTTTGATCAATTTACCTTCTCAAATCATCAGGACTTATCTAAAATAAAATCTATAGATATAAAACAGTTCAAGTAGCCGCAAAACAATGTTAGGTTAAGCGTTAAACCCAAATAAATGTGTGCTATTAGGCGCATATCCAGTCGTTTTTGCGGAGAGGGGATGCTGGCATGTTTGCTTGGTTAACAGGTGCAGCCTGGTGACTGAGTTTGATTTAACAGGTTAGTTCACGTAAAAATGAAAACTCTGTCATTAATTACTCAGCCTCATCTTGTTTCAACCCCGAACCCCGTATCAATGAAGTAGTCCATTTGATATCAGTGTTTCAACTCTAATTTTACAAAGCTACAAGAAAACTTTTTTGCCATTTTTTCAACATTTTCGTCTCTGTGGTACTCTTTCGAAAGCGCATCCACCAGTAAAGACGAAAATGTGAAATAAAGTAATTATTTTTGTTATCTTTGAGCAAAAACGTATTCTCCTAGCTTCATAAAATTACATTTGAATCACTTTATTGATCATCCTGGTACTTTTATGAGCCTTGAACAAGGTAGGACCCTTGCTGTCTGTAGGAGGGTCATTCAGATTTCTTATCTTAAATTGTGTTCCAAAGATGAAAGAAGGTCTTGTGGGGCTGGAACAACATGAGGGTGAGTAATTAATGACAGAATTTTTAGTTTTTGGGTGAACTAACCCTTTAAGTGATTGCCAGTTGACAAGTGGGAGGGGAATAAAATGGGCCTGGCACTGAAAAAGCCTATAACAATAGGTAAAACATGATAAAAAACAAAAAATGTTAAGAAACAAACAAAATTCCCTGATATTCCATGACTTGGACAAAAATTCCCTGACTTTCAATGTCTGGAATAGACCTTTTAAAATTCCATGACATTCCAGAACAGGACTCCAGACTGCGACTAAAACGGTCGCAAAATATTAATTTGCGAGTAAAATTTTTGCTGAGGTCGCCATTGGCGACTATGTACATTTTCATGTTATGACTTAAAATTTTGCACGTAATGCGCTTTGTCCTGATTCTTTTGCGCTCACGTATTAAACTGAAACGATGCACATCAAAGTTTTAGTAGAAAAAAAAACAACTTTCGAACAGTTCTCCTCTCTGCCGACAAGAAGCGCTAACAGCACACCTGCTAAACGCAGTTCCTATGGCGTTTAAATAGAGTCAAAAGTCGCGCGCACGAAAACCACGAGCACGCGAATGAAGCAAGCGCGCAAAACAGACCCAGGAAAGGAAAATAACAACGCATCAGCCATAGATTATGGAAGCATAGTATATAGTTCAGCATCAAGTACTCAGCTGTTAAAAGTACAGGCCATTCAATCGCAAGCATTGAGAATTTGTTGCGGAGCCTTTAGATCATCCCCTTTATCTGCAATCCATGTGGAGATGGGTGAGATGTCGCTAGTTCTTCGTAGACTTAAGCTAAAGATGAGGTACTGGATTAATATAAAGGGACATTTGGATTATCATCCAGTTAAGATGGTGTTAAAGAACTGCTGGGAGTATGAATATAAAAAGGTACCTAGCTTTGGATGGAAGGCTAATGAGGAAGCTCAAGAAATGGGTCTAAATGATATTCACATTGCCCCTACAGTGGTGTGGTCAGCTATTCCCCCTTGGCTTTTCCCAATGCCTTTGATAGACACACAGTTACATGAAGAAATGTATATAAGTGAAATGAACAAGTTAGAGAGTTCAGCTATTCAGCATTATATAGATCAAACATATTTTAATGCAGTACAAATATATACTGATGGCTCAAAGGATCCAGATTCTGGGAAAACAGCTGGGGCAGTATATATTCCACTCTTCAAAATCAAAATGTCAAAAAGAACATCAGACTTTATTTCTGTATTTTCTGCTGAACTGATTGCAATTTTAATAGCACTTCAGTGGATTGAAGAAACACAACCATTAAAGGCAGTGATATGTACAGATTCTCTCTCAGCTCTAAATAGCTTATTAAGTGGCAAATCATTAGCAAGGCAGGATTTGATTTATGAAATTTTGCAGAGTTTATTCCGAATTTCTCAGTATGGACTCCTGGTTAATTTTATGTGGGTTCCGTCTCATCGGGGTGTGAAAGGAAATGAGGAGGCTGACTTATTGGCTAAACAGGCATTAAATCATTCACAAATAGACATTGAAGTGGCCTTAAGTAAAACAGAAGTTAAATCAGTTATAGCAAAAATAATTCAGGAAAAGTGGCAGAATGATTGGGAAAAAGATGCAAAAGGTAGACATTTATTTTGCATACAAGACAAAGTTGGCTCTGAGAGAAGAAGTTTTGGTTATAGGAAAGAGGACGTCATAATAACTAGAATGCGCATTGGCCATTGTCTGTTAAATAAGTGCTTATACAGAATAGGAAAACATGAAAATGGAAATTGTGATAAATGTGGGTCAGCAGAAACTGTTGAACACGTGCTTCTGAAATGTGAGGCTTATGAAAGACAACGCTATCAATTTAGTCAAGCATTAAGTTCCTTAGAAATAAATGAATTGTCTCTTCATAAACTGTTACAAGATGCTCCTAATCAATCAAGAATTTATCGAGAGTTAATTAGTTATTTAAAGGTAACAGGACTGATCAATAGGATTTAGTTTTTTTTTGTTTTTTTATTTATTTATTTATTTATTTATTTTTTTGATTAATATGTAAGTAGGTTTTGGTTTAGAACTTCCTATCCATTATGCGCTTCACACTCCTTTCCAGTAGGTGGCGGGAATGCACCTTTGAGTTGGTTGCCAACCGCCATTAAATCAGAAAAGAAGAAGAAGAAGAAGAAAATAACAACGCGAGAGCGCATCTGTGCACCCGCGAGCGCGCAGAACAGCATTTAGGAGCAATAGGGGCAATAGGGGTCGGTGCTGTGGTTTGAATAAATCACAAAGATTGCATTTACGCTGCTTTGTTTAGTAAATTAGCATACTAGCTTTGTTTAGTAGCTAGAAACGCTACTCAGCCATGATTTATTTACTGTATATTGTCAATGTAGGTCAAAACTAACCTTTAACATCCTAAATTTATGGGTTAGCCAGCTTTATCTTAAATTAGCTTATCTTTTTTAGTTGTTAAGGTCCTATACAAACTATTCAAGATGTAAACAAAATAAGTACCTTCGAAATTGTACAATACAATATCATATATTGAATATATTGCACTGGAAACACAAAGACTTTTAAAAAATTAAATTACCTGCTCCGGGTCCGACATAATGGTTCCGTAAAACGTGCCTTCTTCTCATCCTGCTACATGTTTAACCCCTTAACTGTCACCGTCCCATATACGGGACGCTTGGCGCTCTTTTTTTCATTGTACGTTTTCTCTATCAAATTTTTTATTAATCATCATAAATTATATATCATTTGAAAGCTTAGAAGCCCAAGAATCATCCTATGAAAACTATTTTAAAATCGGACATTGCCTTACCATGGAAATGGTACTTTAAAATCTTTTGGCGGGCTCCTCCCCCTTAGCGGCGGTGTCAAATGTCATGCATTACGGTCTTTTATAATCAAAACTTTTAATAATCTTGACAAAAAACATATCATTGGAAAGGTCTGGGTCTCAGGATTTCATATTTGGTTGTTATTTTATGATAGGAGTAAAATTGACAGAGAAAATTAGAAATTTGTAACAGAAAAATGCATTTAAAAAATTATATTGAGTTTAAATGGCACCCGGTGGCGGTTTGTGGTATGACAACCTAAATAAACTTTCACAGAAACCTACATTTTTTTCATATCAACTTCAAATTTGGAACATAACTTATTTAGACATAGGGCTTCAATTTAATAGCAAATTTAGGGTAAAACCTGTTATTTAAAATATGTTTTTATATCAAATAAAATAAAAATTGTACAGTGCATTTTGTTTATGGTAAATTTAAACCACTATAACGTCTCTCTATAACATTTTTTTTGAAAAAATCCCACTTCTGCAATAATCTGCTGATTGTCTTCTTTAAAAAGAGACCAACCTTAGCTCTGTATTCCAAAGTGTTCATGAATTACAACAATTTTAGTTTGGATAGTGCACTTTCATGTCTATTTTAAAAAATGGGGGTGACGGTTAAAGGGTTAAACAAGAGTGAAACTGATTAAACAAATGACCAATCACAGGTGGGAAGACAAAAGTCATTGCCCCGCCCTCAAAGTGTCAAAAGTCTACTCGAGGAGCGAGCGAGTGTTGAGTAGTCGCGCGAGCGCTCATGTGCAGTTGTGCGCGCTAGGCAGCAAGTGCTTGCGCCCATAGACATCATATAGGTAGACGCCCTATTGGCCGCTGGGCGATGAGATTTGCGGCCGCCATCTTAGACCGGTCGTACTCCTAGTTTCGTTGCATAGCAACAGTTAAGATGCCAGAGGACTGTGCAGCATTTTCTTGTTGTAATCGGCGGACCATCGCAAGTAGGGCTCGGGGGATTACTTTTCACAATTAAGATTTAACATTACTATCGTACTATTGGTTGTATTTTAAATCCAGAGAATTGAGAAGGAGCAAGGATCTTTGATAGTAACTTACTGTACTGAAATCGTAGCTAGCTAACGTTAGCTAGGCTATGTATTTCCCTCCCTCAACTCAAGTGTTTTTCACATAACTTACTATTCAGATCAGAAAGAAGTTCGAAAGCACTTGTTAGATGCACGAAACTTACTTTTAGCGTTAGGTAACGTTACTGAGATATCTTATCCCGTGCGAATTGGACATTAATATTACAGACGTCTGTGTATAAATTACATTATCACTCCATCTACCCATGTAAAGTTAATCCCGCCCGAATAAGGCTTTAGATTACAGTTGACACAAGAATGCTATGTAGAAATAAAACAATTATTATTGGTATAACATTGGCCAGCGAACTTAGTATTTTGTTGTTAGCTTCACTATTTACTGAATCAAGTAAGTTTTCAGTTGTCCTATTTCAGAATAGGAGTTTTGTTGAAGAAAGGTTCTAAGAAACCAATGAATGAGCCACACAGCAGCAGTGCAATTCACTCAAAGGCAGTTTATTTAGAGCAAGTGATGTATTATATATACTTATTTAGGGAAGTGAAATATTGTACTGTCAGCAGAAATATGGAAAGGTACAGACAGTCTCATGACCTTTACATTACATCATTGTCTAGATTCCAAATATGAGAGATAACATGAAAACTTATATTAAAAAGACACATTACAAGGGACACAGGATGTTATAGAATCTTACATTTATAGTGTGTGATTTATAAATTACCGTATATCCTACATCACATATTTTGATTTTGGACGTCTGATCACGTTATATCTTATATCAGAATATTATATAACTGTTAAGCCTACTATGAATATTAAAATACGCTGAACCATGTGTCATATCATATCATATATATCATAGCTACATGAATGACCTTTGCAGCAAAAAAAAACCCGCGTCAAAATCAGTTAGGTATTCAGTGAGATATGATTAATTAAATGCGCTGACAGCTCATTGCACCTGGCAAACAAATTACACGGAGTGGAGCTGGCGACCGGTCCAAGATGGCGGCTCCACGGCTCGACCGTGCCAATAGGCAGTAGCGTTCGATAGGGCGTCTACCTATATGATGTCTATGCTTGCGCCAGTATTCATTTCCGCTCCTAAATGCTGTTCTGCGCGCTCGCGGGTGCACAGATGCGCTCTCGCGTTGTTATTTTCCTCTCGTGGGTCTGTTTTGCGCGCTTGCTTCATTCGCGTGCTCGTGGTTTTCGTGCGCGCGACTTTTGACTCTATTTAAACGCCATACCCCGGTGGGTCGCACTGGCGCGACCACCGCGCTATTAAACTCATAAGCGCTGCGATTTCTGTTGCGAAACGGCAAACGAAAGCGAAACCAAAGCACGGAAAATTTGAGCTGCGCAGCGCGGATAGTTTATCAGATCAGACCGCAATGCAAACAAACTTGCATGAGTCCAGAACAGCTTTATTCGGGAGCCAAAGTTGATTTCGCGACACTCTTACTGCTGTGAGATCTAGTGAGAGTCTTTCAGATTCTAATGTACTAAAGAAAACCAGAAGTAGTAATGATAAGTATAGGCAAACCATCGTGTTTTGTAGAAATAATCTAATGCATTGCATTATTAATTTCGGGGTTTGTACAACCTTTTGACAGAGATATTCAAACACTTTTCAATGACTTTCAAGCATTACACACAAAACTAATAAACTACATAACTACAGCACTTTAAAGCTCTAAAGTTATCAAAGTTGGGCTTAAACAAACAAAAGTTGTGGTAAACAAACGTTTATGTAAAATTTAAATAAATACATAAATCACCATTAGCCTATCCAGTAGACTGCAGCAGTGGAGAACTTTCTGGCTTATTAGTCATGCCTTTCTATTTTTTGCTCTATATTTTGAAATGGGGAAAAAAAAAAAAATTGCTAGAAAACAGTACACTTTGTGTAAAACAAAAGTCATAAAGTGCCTTGAAAAAAAAATAATGAATGAAATGAATGCTTTGTCTTCATTTTATGACCAAAAAATGCAAATACACAACACAGAATTTCTGAAAAAAAAAAAAACCCATTTCACAAGCATATTGTAAGATTAAACTAAACTTTTATGCATTCGAATAATTAGACATGCTAGAACACATAATTTGGTAACAATAAAATAAGGTGGACAAAATAAAACATTTCAGGGCCCTAAACATATATAATATAATATATGTTAAACCTTTAATAAACTGATGTTATTGTTTAAGTTTCATGTTTTTAATTATTTAGACATGCAATTTTAATACAATTTAATGTAACCATTAAAATGGAATCCAGAAAAATTAAAACAGAAAAAATGGAATTTGGAAAAAAATAAAATGGGTTTCATAGGGCCCTATAGTATGCATTGAGAAGGAACCCAAACTACACTCAGTGATGCTTATGGTCCATGATATTGGCACATGTTGTAATAAACAGTTCTTTGAAACCAAGTTGGAATAATGTTTTTTCCCACTTTAAGTGAACCTTAGTTCCCAGATGATCTACAAGATGAATTAATTCCAGAAAAGATGGGACATACACACATGATCTTATTAACGAAATGTTAAAAAGTTACAAAATAAATAAATGAAGTAATTATTCTGTGGCACCTAAAAAAATAATTTGGCGCCTAAGTTTGATTCCTATAGGAGCCAATGGCTCCTTACTCGATTTTTTTGTCTGGAGCCCTGCCAGAAATTCCATGACCCATGTGAACCCTGTTAAATTAACATACAGGATTATGCTCTGATTATTCAAGCAGGTGTAGTTGCGTTGGTCAATTTTGATAACAATGCATTTTTGACTAGGCCCACCCAATTTTCTCTTGGCCCACCCATATTGTGAATCCTGGCTATGCTACTGGTCTGTGCATGAGCTGTTGTTTTATTCGTAAATCGTACAAGGAAATCCCTAATATGGACAAAAGCGTCCAGCTATGGCTGTATGAAAACAGTTGCTTTCACAGAAAAACAGAAACGTTTTGGAAACATGAAGACATTAAACACACGACTGCGACAATATATGGTTTACACTGCCGCTCAAAAGTTTGGGATCAGATTTTTAATGCTTTTTAAAGGAGACTTTTCTGCTCATCAAGGCTGTGTTTATTTGATTAAAAATACAGAAAAAAACTGTAATATTGTGAAATGTTAATGCAATTTAAAATAGTTGGTTTCTATTTTAATATACTTTAAAATATAATTTATTCCTGTGATGTAAAGCTGAATTTTCAGCATCATTACTCCAGTATTCAGTGTCACATGATCCTTCAGAAATCACTCTAATATGCTGATTTATTATCAGTTTTGGAAACAGTTGTGCTGCTTAATAGTTTTTTGGAACCTGTGATACTTTTTTCAGGATTCTTTGATTAATAAAAAATAAAAAGAACAGCATTTATTCAAAATAGAAATCTTTTCTAACAATATAAGTCTTTACTATCACTTTTTATCAATTTAACACATCCTTGCTGAAGAAAAGTATTAATTTCTTTCAAAGAGAGAGAGAAAGAAAAAAAAGTACTGACCCCAAACTTTGAACGAGGTGTTTATTGTTACAAAAGTTTTCTATTTTAAATAAATGCTGTTCTTTTTAATGTTTTATTTATCAAAGAATCCTGAAAAAAGTATCACGTTCCAAAAAAATATTAGGCAGCGCAACTGTTTCCAAAACTGATAATAAATCAGTATATTAGAATGATTTCTGAAGGATCATGTGACACTTAAGACTGCAGTAATGATGCTGAAAATTCAGCTTTACATCACAGGAATAAATTATATTTTAAAGTATATTAAAATAGAAAACAACTATTTCAAATTGCATTAACATTTCACAATATTACAGTTTTTTTCTGTATTTTTAATCAAATAAACACAGCCTTGATTAGTAGAAAAGTCTCCTTTAAAAAGCATTAAAAATCTTACTGATCCCAAACTTTTGAGCGGCAGTGTATTTGTGTTTTTCAAGTCATCTTCAGGTAATTAATAAAGCGCATAAACAATGCAGTGCTAATTGACATGCCATTTATTACAGTTTAGAAAATATTCTGCCTTATTATGTGATAGAAATGAAAAAAATGTGTTTGTAGCATATAAACAAATCATTATTGTTATTGTCCAGCAGTGTATCTGATTTCTTAGCCAATTAAAAGCTAGAAATAAGACAACAATTAAAGTTGCCTATATATACACTACCAGCAAAAAGTTTTTGAACAGTAAGATTTTATTTTATTTTTATAGAAGTATCTTCTGCTCACCAAGCCAGCGTTTATGTGATCCAAAACACAGCAAAAGCAGTAATATTGTGAAATGTATTTACTATTTAAAATAAGTGTTTTCTATTTGAATATCCTATTTCAAAATGTCATTTATTCCTGCGATTTCAAAGATCAATTTTTAGCATCATTACTCCAGTCTCAAGCGTAGAAATCATTCTAATACTCTGATTGCTGTTCAAAAAACATCTATTATTATTATTATTATTATTATGAGGTTGAAAACAGCCGAGTAGAATTTTTTCAAGTTTCTTTGATAAATAGAAAGTTTAGAAGAACAGCATTTAAATCCTTTGTATCACTGAAGACTGGAGTAATGATGCTTTGCATCACAGGAATAAATTACATTTTAAAACATATTCCAAATAGAAAAACCCTTTTAAATTGTAATAATGTTTCATAAAAATTCAAATTCATACTGTATTTTTGAACAAATAAATGCAGCCTTAGTGAGTAGAAAAAAACAAAAACATCAAACAGACCTTAACCACCCCAAACATGTATTTAGCAGGAGACTGCAGTGAATGTAAGTGTGGATGTTTTTGTGTTCGTACCGAATGGCGGCAGCTCGTACTCCACCTCGAGCACCACACGCTCACCGATGTTCTTCAGCATGCTGATGATCTCATCATGTCTGAGTTTGGACAGATTTATCCCGTTCACAGACTTGATGTAGTCCCCAACATTGAGCTGGTCGCTCCTGCCACACAGATGCAAAAATTTAACAAGTTTACAGAAAGAAGTGTTTTACGAATGTGTTTCCTAAACACTATTTTTCCTTTATATTTGTGATGCAATCTGGGAAAACCCAACACATGGTGAATTTTTTTTTTATTACTATACCATATACCTTATGAAAGCTGGGTTCGAACCTTTTCCAAAACTGTTTTTATTTTGTCCATAGCTTGAAAATAACAAAAGTTACAGCTATCTGAAGTTGGCTGATGGCTTTGATTTTCAGGAACGGACTTTTGAGAAAAACGGGTTTAAAGTGAGACATTTTTACTTTCACTTCACAGGTTTAAGGAGAGCTGTCAGGAGCGCTATACTGCATCATTACATGAACAAACATCTGTTTCCCGTTGTTTATCATGGGTATAGTCTCCGAACCTTTGATCACCCCTTGTATGTTTAAATAGCACCAATAATGTGCTTGTAGTCGTAGTTTACATTTAGAAACGCGAGCGCAGCACAACTGTTCACTGTTTATATAACAGACTGCTCCTCTTTAGTAACTTCATCATCCGATCCTTCATCTCTAGATGTGAAATATCCATTATAACATGGTTTAGGCCACTGACAGCAGCAGGATTGAGCAGATTTAGGCGAGTAAGATCGTTTGTGAGCAGCTTCTTCTGACTGCGTTAATCTCTTGTGCTCCGCCATCTCTCCATATTAAAAAATATATAATATAAATGCAACTTTGCGTGCTGTATTTTACACAGGACTGGTGGGAAATGTGCATTGAGACACCTTCATTAAATACGTTACGTGGTTTATTTTGATAGGTTAAGTGCTTTTGTGGTGTTTAGAGAAAGCACCTCCGCAGCACGTTCTTGACATTAGAGAAAGACACTGTCATTTCTGCTTGCTGCAATAAAACGCTATTTTTCTGCTATTTTTATGCATCTGCACAATCATGAACAAACTGCATCTGCTGCAGAAAGGTACATGCGATGTGTGAAATATGTGTGATTTCAGCAGAGCTGACTCGCTTTAATCGTCGTAATATGGAAAATATTACCACATTTTAAAGTTTTAGTAATTTAGTTCCTTTTTTTTGTCGTTTTTCTTACAGTATTTTCCAGAAAATAAGTCACACACAGTTTATATATATATATATATATATATATTGAATGTTTTAGTTTTATGTTTTTAAATTTTGTTGCATTTTTGACATTTTTCTTAACATATTTTCTGGAAAATAAATTGCATACACTACACCAGTGTTATTTTACTATCATTGACGCACATTATAGTTTTTAGGAATATTTTAAATGCTTTTAGTTTTGTGTTTTTCATTTTAGTTGAAGTTGTTTGCATTTTGATTAATATTTTATATTACTTTTCATTTGTACCTGTTTTAAATGTACTTTAAGTTTTAGTCATTTTGTTTCATTTAATTTTCATGTCATTTTATTACCATATTTTCCAGGAAATAATTTGCACACACTATGCCAGTGTTATTTAAGTATCTGTGATACTATTATAGTTTTTATGAATAATTTGAATTAGCTTTTATTTTTATATTTTCATTTTAAAGTTTTAGCAATTTTGTTCTTTTTTGTCATTTTTCTTACAGTATTTTCCAGAAAATAAGTCACACACAGTTTTTTTTTTAATATATATATATTTTGAATGTTTTGGTTTTATGTTTTTTTAATTTTGTTGCATTTTTGTCATTTTTATTAACATATTTTCTGGTTAGTATAATTAGCATAATTAGCTTTTATTTGTATATTTTCATTTTAAAGGTTTAGTAATTTTGTTCCTTTTTTTGTCATTTTTATTAATGTATTCTCCAGAAAATGAATTGCATACACTACACCAGTGTTATTTTACTGTCATTGACACACATTATAGTTTTTATGAATATTTTAAATATTTTTAGTTTTGTGTTTTTCATTTTAGTTGAAGTTGTTTGCATTTTGATTAATATTTTATATTACTTTTCATTTGTACCTGTTTTAAATGTACTTTAAGTTTTAGTCATTTTGTTTCATTTAATTTTCATGTCATTTTATTACCATATTTTCCAGGAAATAATTTGCACACACTATGCCAGTGTTATTTAAGTATCTGTGATACTATTATAGCTTTTATGAATAATTTGAATTAGCTTTTATTTTTATATTTTCATTTTAAAGTTTTAGTAATTTAGTTCCTTTTTTGTCATTTTTCTTACAGTATTTTCCAGAAAATAAGTCACACACAGTTTTTTATATATATATATATATATATATATATATATATATATATATTGAATGTTTTAGTTTTATGTTTTTTTAATTTTGTTGCATTTTTGTCATTTTTATTAACATATTTTCTGGTTAGCATAATTAGCTTTTATTTGTATATTTTCATTTTAAAGGTTTAGTAATTTTGTTCCTTTTTTTGCCTTTTTTTTATTATTGTATTCTCCAGAAAATGAATTGCACACACTACACCAGTGTTATTTTACTGTCATTGACATACATTATAGTTTTTATGAATATAAAAAAAATAAATAAAAAAAATCAGATTCCAGATTTTACACAAAGATTCACAACAAATCATACATCAATGGAAAGCTTATTTGTGACCCTGGACCACGAAACCAGTCTTAATTGTCAATATTTAAAAATTGAGATGTATATATCTTCTGAAAGTTGAATAAATAAGCTTTCCATTGATGTTTGGTTTGTTAGGATCAGACAATATTTGAAATCTAGAATCTGAGGGTGCAAAAAAATCTAAATATTGAGAAAATGGCCTTTAAAGTTGTTCAAATGAAGTTCTTAGCAATGCATATCACTAATCAGAAATTAAGTTTTGATACATTTACAGTACAAAATTTACAAAATATCTTAATGGAACATGATCTTTACTTAATATCCTAATGATTTTTGGCATAAAATTTTTTTTGATAATTTTGACCCATGCAATGTATTTTTGGCTATTGCTACAAATATACCCCAGCGACTTAAGACTGGTTTTGTGGTCCAGGGTCACATTTATTCAGCTTTCAGATGATGTATAAATTTGGAAAAATTGTTTTTGTGGTCTAGGGGTCACATATGAGATTCCTACTTTCATTCACAGAAGTAAAGCACATTATTAATTCCATATGCATCTGCACAATCATGAACAAACTGCGTCTGCTGCAGAAAGGTACATGCGATGTGTGAGTGTAAATATGTGTGATTTCAGCAGAGCTGACTCGTCGTGTGCCGTCGTAGAAGCTAATTTAAGCCGCCGCTGTCACCCAGCGCTAGGATTTTGCCTGTAAGCATCGCATTAACTTAGCTCAGAACCGACACAATGACGACACGCAAAAGTAGCTCATTTACACACGAGCACACGACCAGAGGCCAAACGAAACACCCAAACACATCATTTTGTGATTCTGCTTAATAATTATGCAGTGGAGTTAAACAGCATTAGCGCGCATAATAATTACAAACTCGGAGCTGAAGAAAGGGATATAACCGTTAGCTGTAAGATTAAACACAAGGTCACTGGCTTTAAATCACCTGGCTGAAAACAAATGTTTGCAACTCTGCATTCAGTAATAGGCACATCAATCCTGCTGCAACCATTCAACTAAAATCTGCCTCTTGTGTGTGTGTGTGTGTGTGTGTGTGTGTGTGTGACAGAGAGAGAGAGCGGTCAAGTTAGGCCTGCATCAGCCTGTCACACTAGAGGCTGATGTGATGGAGCAGTCCACATCCTGAGGTCTCACACACACACACACACACACACACACACACACACATCCTGAGGTTAAAGAGCTGTGTGAGTAAACATGGTGCACCGCACACACTACACCACTGCTATTTTAGCATCACTGGAATACTATTACAGTTTTATGAATATTTATGAATATTTAGTTTTTATTTTTAGATTTTCCATGTTCACTTTAGGTTACGTTTTTGTCATTTTGTTGCATTTTTATTAACATATTTTCTGAAAAAGAAAAAAAAATCCATACACTACACCAGTTATTTTACACATTTTTTTTTTATGTTTTTATATTTTCATTTTAAAGTTTTAGAATTTTAGAATTTTGTTCCTTTTTTTAAAAAAAAATGTATTACCCTATTTTCCAGATATTCCAAATAAGTCACACACTACACAAGTTTTTTATATTTTTTTCTATACCGTAATTTTTCTATGCTGCATTTTGTTTTATCGCGCTGTTCCGTGCATTTTGACTGTTGTTATGGTTAGGTTATGGTTCTGAAAGCATAAAAACCATAAATTGATTTCTGTAGAAAAAGTACAGAAAAATTTAACAGGTAAAAGCAGTTTTTCATGTGTGTTTTGTAATTAAAAACACATATAAATAAAGCTTGCATGAAATGTCATGGAAATTAAGCTTTTTAATCAGTGCAAGTCAGGGAAAAGTCAGGAAATTTTGTTGCATTTTTTCATTTTTATTAAGATATTTTCTGGGAAGTAAATTGCCCTTTAAAAGTAAAGTAAATTGCACTTAATTTACAGAAAATAAGTCACACACACTACACAAGTGTTGTTTTACTATCAGTGACATACATTATAGTTTTTTATGAATATTTTGAATGTTTTAGTTTATGTTTTTTTATTTTTGTTTTTCATTTTGTTGCATTTTTGTCATTTTTATTAACATATTTTCTGTAAAAAAAAATAAAAAAAAATAAAAAAAATCCATACACTACACCAGTTATTTTACTAATATATTTTTAAATGTTTTTATATTTTCATTTTAAAGTTTTAGTAATTTTGTTCCTTTTTTTGAAAGTTTTATTTTATTAAGTCGCACACTACACCAGTGTTGGTTTACTATCAGTGACATAAATTATAGTTTTTATGAATATTTTGAATGTTTTTAGTTTTATGTTTTTCATTTTAGTTTAAGTTGTTTGCATTCTGATTAATATTTTGTATTAGTTTTAATTTGTATTAAATTTGTATTTAATTTGTATTTTGTATTAGTTTTAATTTGTACCTGTTTTAAGTGTACTTTAAGTTTTAGTCATTTTGTTTCATTTAACTTTCATGTCATTTTATTACCATATTTTCCAAGAAATAATTTGCACACACGCTATGGCAGTGTTATTTTAGTATCGGTGATACTATTATAGTTTTTATTAATATTTTGAATTAGCTTTTATTTTTATATTTTCATTTTTAAGTTTTAGTAATTTTGTTCCTTTTTTTTATTTTTATTATAGTTTATATTTTAAATGTTTTAATTTCATGTTTTTTAATTTGGTTGCACTTTTGTCATTTTTGTTCAAATATTTTCTGGAAAATAAATTGCACACACTAAAACCAGTGTTATTTTACTGTTTTTGACAAACATTATAGTTAAGTAATTTTGCTCCTTTTTTGTCATTTTTATTACCATATTTTACAGAAAATAAGTCACACACTACACCAGTGTAATTTTACTATCACTGACATGCATTATAGTTTTTATTATTATTTTGAAAATGTTTAGTTTTACGTTTTTCATTTTTAATTTAGTTTACATTTTAGTAAATATGCTATCATCAAACTGCATTAAAAATAATTCCCACTGGGTGTTCTTGATTTATTTTCTCCATTTGAAAACATTAGACATTGCACATTTATTTTCCTTGTTAGTGTTGCAGCTGATGCTTTTTATAAATAAAATGTTTTTATTGCTGTAATATGAAGATTACGTTTAACATGAAAGACTGCTAATTTTCAGCACTTTTTTAAGGTGACTGAAAGGAGGAAAAATCAAAGAGAAGTATGAACTTACTTCACTCAGTAATTTATTTATTTATTTTATAACAATAAATAGATATCGGTTCAGCATATCGGTTATCGGCCACAGAAACATGCAAATAATCGGTATCGGTTATAAAAAATAATCAATAACGGTCAATCGCAATCGAATAAGAAAGCTTGGAGGCACAGCATACACCTTGATGTAATATAAAATTAAAAATACACTGTTTTAATTAAACCAGTTGATTTTTAGAAGAACCAGGACAAAATTGATAACCCAGTGAAGCATAACTGAGAACTCCATTAAGTCTTTTAAGGTGTAAAAAGACCAACCTATCAGCAATTAAACTTTCTACTAGCAGTTGAGTCTCTGATCAGCATGCATTTGTGTGTTTCTCGTCTGTTTCTCACCGGATCGCGAGGGCTCCTGGTCTGAGGTTTGACACTCTTGGTTTGCCGTCCTTGTCGCAACCTCCAGAGATCGTGAGGCCGAGACTGGTGCCCTCTTTTTTAATCAGTTCCACCGTCGTCACACCTCTCTGCTCATCTGTGCATAAACAAACACACACAATGAGCACACACACACCTTCACAGCAGGTAACTCACCCGCAGGTCCTCTGGGGGCTTGTGTAGCCATGCATTGTGACATGGAAGTCAGATTCATTTAACCATTTCATGAAGGACAGATGGTAGTCCTGCAGTTTGCTAGTAGAGCAGGCTGTTTATACATTATGGGAAAAAACAAGCCTGAAGTCATGTTCAAGTAAATGTAAAAAAATAGCTTTAGTTTTTAACTAAATAAACAAAGTAATGAACTAAATTACTGATTATAGTACCATTTATTTATATAGTATTTACTTATACATAAAAACACTAACATTCAAAGGTTTGGTGTTGATAAGACTTTTTAATTGTTTTTAAAAGAAGCATCTTATGCTTACCAAGGCTGCATTTATTTGATCGTTTTCCCTCTTTTCCTAACTTTCCTTCGCTTTTAAATAGCTTTGTGCGCATTTTACTTTCACTCTCAAATTAGCTGAACTTCGGCGTCAAGAAGTTTTGTTTTTAGTTGGTTTGAGTTTTCCCTTTTCCTTACTTTCCTTTGCTTTTAAATAGCTTGTAAAAGCATTGTGCGTATTTTACTTTCACTTTTAAATTAGCTGCAGTTCGTCGTCAAGCAGTTTGTTTTTAGTTCTTTTGAGTTTTCCCTTCTTTTCGTCACTTTCCTTCGCTTTTAAATAGCTTGTAAAAGTGATTTGCGCATTTTACTTTCACTTTCAAATTTTCAAATTAGCTGCTGTTCTGCCTTTTTTTTAGTTGGTTTGAGTTTTCCCTCTTTTCCTCACTTTCCTTCACTTTTAAATAGCTTTGTGCGCATTTTACTTTCACTTTCAAATTCTCAAAAAAGCTGCAGTTCAGCATCAAGCAGTTTTGGTTTTAGTTGGTATGAGTTTTCCCTTTTCCTCACTTTCCTTCGCTTTTAAATAGCTTGTAAAAGCGATGTGCGCATTTTACTTTCACTTTCAAATTAGCTGCAGTTCGGCGTCAAGCAGTTGTTTGTTTTTAATTGAGTTTTCCCTTTTCCTCACTTTCCTTCGCTTTTAAATAGCTTTGTGCACATTTTACTTTCACTTTCAAATTAGCTGCACTTCGGCGTCAAGTTTTTTGTTTTTAGTTGGTTTGAGTTTTCCCTCTTTTCCTCACTTTCCTTTGCTTTTAAATAGCTTTGTGCGCATTTTACTTTCACTTTCAAATTCTCAAAAAAGCTGCAGTTCAGCATCAAGCAGTTTTAGTTTTAGTTGGTATGAGTTTTCCCTTTTCCTCACTTTCCTTCGCTTTTAAATGGCTTGTAAAAGTGATGTGCGCATTTTACTTTCACTTTCAAATTAGCTGCAGTTCGGCGTCAAGAAGTTGTTTGTTTTTAATTGAGTTTTCCCTTCTTTTCCTCACTTTCCTTCACTTTTAAATAGCTTGTAAAAACGATGTGCACATTTTACTTTCACTTTCAAATGAACTGCTGTTCGGCATCAAGAAGTTTTGTTTTTAGTTGGTTTGAGTTTTCCCTCTTTTCCTCACTTTTAAATAGCTTTGTGCGCATTTTACTTTCACTTTCAAATTCTCAAAAAAGCTGCAGTTCAGCATCAAGCAGTTTTGGTTTTAGTTTATATGAGTTTTCCCTCTTTTCCTCACTTTCCTTCATTTTTAAATAGCTTGTAAAAGCGTTGTGCGCATTTTACTTTCACTTTCAAATTAGCTGCAGTTCGGCATCAAGCAGTTGCTTGTTTTTAGTTCGTTTGAGTTTTCCCCTTTTTTCTTCACTTTCCTTTGCTTTTAAATATCTTTAAAATAACTGTTTTCTATTCGAATATATTTTAAAATGCAATTTATTCTTGTGATGAAAAGCTGAATTTTTAGCATCATTACTCCAGTCTTCAGTGTCACATTAAAAGGAAACACTTCTTTTTATCAAAGTTTTTTTTTTTTTCAATTATTTTAATAAAAAAAATTTGTAACAATATAAAGGTCTTTACAGTCAATTTTGATCAATCCTTTGTGAATAAATTATTAATTTCTTAAAAAAAATTCTAAATTTTAATTTGATAGGTTGTCACTTCATTGATATAAATGCTTAATTTGACTAGAAATACATTTATTTTGTAAAATAAAACATATGATTTTATTATTATTTATTAATGGTTGTTCTTTTATTTTTACTTTTATTAATTTCTCACGAACTATAAAATATATCTAACATAATACACACTTTCTAAAAGTAACACAAATACTGCATACGGCGAAAAAAAAATAGAGATACAAAAATATTTTGTATATCATAAATTTCCATTTAAGAACCCTGTTGTGGAGAAGATATTATGGATGTAAAATCGAATTACTTTAATAATGTTTTAAGATTTTACAAACAATGTTTTTAACAAGGAAAGAGTACAGATGTTTACCTTTTTATAAAATAAGAATTACATCTCTCTCTTTTATATGTATTAGTTTAAAATAAAACATACTATTTTATTAATTAGATTTTTTTTGTCACATACAATAAATATTCAGTTAAAGAAACCAGACATTACATAAATACTCTGTATTCTATAAATGTCCACTCATAACAGTTATGAGGACACCATTAAGGAGAATATTCTATTCATTACGACCGAATGAAGACAAATTATGTGCGAAGCTTTTATGATGCAGCTATTGCAATCTAAAGTATGTGCTCATTACTGCTGTTAAATCTGTACTGCATCTGATAGTGAGTGTCAGCGTGGTAAATCAGTAGAGACAAATTAACTGACATGATTCTTCACAAGCCCAACGGATAAAAAGAAAAGAACAGAAAGGCCACTGACGGGGTACAGCAGCGGTCTGAAGAAATCAAATATCAGCATTATCACAGACCAACAGTCTCTTTACCTTAAGGTACAAGACACTGTATGTGCGCTGAGGCTCACAGAGCTTCTTATGAAAAGATTCAATCTAGAGGAAAACACATCTGATGCAGCACAGTGGTATGTTTCAGCAAACAATGAAAAATTAGTTGCAAATTTCTCAGGCCATTTAGGATCAGTGTTGGGGGTAACGCAAGTTATGTGATAATATTACTTTTTTCAAGTAACTAGTAAAGTAATGCATTACTTTTTAATTTCCAAGAAAATATCTGAGTTACTTTTTCAAAAAAGTTATGCCAGTTACTTTTTGTTTCCTTTATGTATTTAATCACATTTTATTCACCAATGACTTTGCTGCTGACCTTTGATCCAATTCAACCGTACACTGCAAAAATACTGTTCTTACTTACATTTTGTGTCTTGTTTCCAGCCAAAATATAAAAAATTATTAAATCAAGAAGGTTTTTCTAAACAAGTAAATAATTATTTTCTTGTTTTCAGAAAAAACGTCAAAATTAAGTACGTTTTTCCTTAGGACATATCAGGCGGCGGTAGCAGGGATGAGAGCGAGGACTTAATAATGCAGAAGAAGGTCTTTATTTTATAAAAAACAAACAAAAACTACCCCAAAGGGGCAAACTTGTAACCACACACACACATATATATATATAATGAACTCGCACAGGACTAAGAACACAAGGAGAATAAATAGACAGCAAACGAGGAGGGTAATGAGATGAACACAGGTGGGGCAAATAAACCAATAATCAGGAAACAAGATGGGCGGGGTCAAAACAATTAGACACGAGAGCACATGGCACATGAAAACAAAACAAAAGCCATGTGCTCACACAAAACAAAAACACAAGCACATGGCCAGCATCACAAAATCACTAGCCATGTGCAAGACAAGACCTGAACACACAGCTAATGAAGACACTCATAAGCTGCGTGTTCACACAAAACATGACAAACCAGAACAAAAAGGAAAGCAACAGAACAGGACACAGAAAAAGCAAAATAATCACACATGGACAGAGGAGCACACGGCCCACGAAAACTCGAGACCGTGCGCTCCCACAGCAAGCCAGAACATGGAACGCGAGTGTCCGAACCCCGACATGAAACCAAAACTTGAACAAGGCATGAGTGCCGGGATCCGAACACTACGCTCCAATATGAAACAATGCACGCAGACAAGAAGTATACAAGACAAGAAGGCAGCGCCAGGGCTCTGTCACAAAACCATGAATAAACTAGACCGAAGTGACAGAACCCTGACAGGACAAGCAAAATCTGCCAATGGAGTAAGCAAAAAAAATCTTATTTCAAACAGAAAACAAGTTTATTTTGCTCACCCCATTGGGAGATTATTTTGCTTGTTTAATTTTTTTTCATTAAAAACAAGACAATAATTATTTACTTGTCTAGAAAATCCTTCTTGATTTAAGAATTTTTAGATATTTTGGCTGGAAACAAGACAAAAATCTAAATAAGAAAAACATTTTTTCCAGTGCACTAATAAGCAAAACTTACTTTAGATGAACTAACATTTGTGATTTTTTCTCATTGCTGAAGAGTGTTGAACTTTCTTTTCCTACAGTTCTACTGTACAGAAGTCAATTTAATTTCCTTTAGCCTTAGGCTTATTCACTTCATTTCATTTTGGTGTGAAAGGGCTTTTACATTTGCTAAGAATCAAACTTTTTAATATTAAAAACAAACAAGCAAGCCCTGCCTAGATTTAAAAAGTAACACAAAAGTAACGTAATGCATTACTTTCCATAAAAATAACTAAGTAACGTAATTAGTCACTTTTTTAGGGAGTAACGCAATATTGTAACGCATTACTTTTAAAAGTAACTTTCCCTAACACTGTTTAGGATGTAGAGTTTGTTTCTTCACTGGAACAGATTTGGAGACATTACTTCATTTGCTCACCAATGAATCAGAGTCCAAACAGTTGATAAAACATAAGACAGAGCACGTTTTTCCATAGAATACGCTACTTTTCCATAGTTTTTCTATATAAACAAGCGCTTGACGGACGTGCATGACAGTTACGCTCACATCTTGCGTCTTTTGTAGTGCCGTGTTTTTAAAACTTTTACACGCAGCGCCGCTCATCAATCTCAGTTCCAAAGCAGTGGACCAATCAGAAGAACTCAGAGGCGGAGCAAGCATAGCAAGCTTCTGTTTACATTAGCAAGTTGGCATGACAACCGTTTTATTTGACAGCAACATGGAGGAGGAGTTGCTCATAGTGGCTGTGTCCAGATACCCTGAATTATATAACATTACTTCAAGCGATTATCACAACTTGTTCCTTAAAAAAGGAGCTTGGAGAGAAATATCTCTGTCAATGAATATATGTGACCCGATTTGATGAAATGAGTCGGAAGTCGCAACGTTCCATTTTGAGATACGGCCGATAATGTGGAAAAACAACGAAAAAAATTTATTCTTTTTTTTTTTTTCAACTAATATCAAAGAACAGACATTCAAAAATAATCTCCCAAAGTTTTGTAGTCCAGATAATTGAGTAAAGGTATTTAAATGACTACTAAAGTTGACTTAAAGTTTTATGAAATTCGCTGGAAATGAACATTGCTTTTCTCAACTCCTCATCACTTCTAAGCATTTCCCTAAATTCCAGGTATCCTCTGAAAGGTCACTATCTCTGCTTTTCAAATATGGCGTTAAATATTGTATAAAACCAGTCAAAAAGCTTAGAAATGTACACAAACTTGACATAAACGCTGATCAAAACACCTACAGAGTGCCGCATAACGTTACATTAGGTGATGAAATCTAGTAAGTATGCATTTAGAGTGCATTATTTCTCTGCATGATTCAGTCTATTAAAATGCATTTAGAATGATCACAGAATTCAAGATATAGGGGCAGAAAATGTATATATTTATGTATATATCATTTGATTTAGTTAAACAATATCACAGAGTGCCGTTTTTTCCTTCAAAAATCATCATGACTGCAAATGTGATATTGATTTTATACAACAGTTCAATAAAAAAGAAGATAGTATTAAAAGACAGCATATTTCCTGTTTTTGCTTAAATTCACCAGCAAAAATCATTCCAAACACAGCCACAGCACTGTTTTGCATCTCTGAGCAACATGAAGGCGTTTCGTTTCTGAATGAATCAACCGTTTAAATGATTCAGTTCAATCGCAATGACTCAGTTATTAACAGCGACGTACTGACACCTGCTGACGGTAAAATAATTATGAATATAGCTGCGTTATCGTGTGTAAATGCATCTAAATGCCACTTTATATGCAACTTCTGCAAAGATACATTTTGTTGATACTGATTTAATTTGATAAAGTAAGCGCCAAAATGTAATATTAATATAACTGACTGATTAAATGTAAGAATTAGACTCAAAAGACGATGCACACTTAAAAAAAGTCTTTATAAAGGTAAAAATGCCCATAAAAGGTAAAAATCAATACAATTTTTGGGAAAAGAATACATTTTTATTACACACACACACTGTTCAATCATTCTTTTTTTTTTTGTAAATCTTTGTAAAAGTGCCTTTTAAAATATTTATTCAAATAAATACTTTAAAATAAGGCTGTCAAATTAAAAACAAATTTATATGTATATATATATTTACACCTGTATACAATTTAGATTATAAATAAATAAAAATATTTTATATATAAATCTAAAATATTTTTCCTGAATATATACATGAATGTGCTTGTATTTATATATACATAATAAATATACACAGTACACCGACATATAGTGTGTAAACATAAACTTTTATTTTGGATGTGATTAATCGTGATTAATCGTTTGACAGCCCTACTTTAAAATAATTTGAGCTTCAGCCTGGTTTAATAGCATTTCTATATATACAAATGTCTTTGGTCAAATTAAGCTGTAAAATAAATAGTTTATCCCTTTAAATGCAATGGATTTTTAAAGATACCAACAAAAAGGGCAAAAAACTTTAAAAGCAATTTTTTCAGGTTTTCAATTAGAAATTGAAAATATACCTTTAAAACCATTCCAGGTATGAGTTTTACAAAGAAAATCATTTTAAAGCTTATGGTCTCCTCTTTCAATTGATATCTGAAATCTCAATGTTGCAATTTGGGTCACTGTGACTCATTTTGCTGGATCAGGTCACATATATATACTGAAAATGCCCCTTATTGTCATTATTGCATAGAGTCTCAAAAGTGCATCTCGAGACCCTCGCGTTCTATGCTACACTTTTTTTTAAAACATGAATGCAAAGACACGTTCTGTGTGAATGGCCCGTAATAATCTATAATAAGTAATCAATATGACTCTACAGAGGATCCATTGGTGAGCAAATGATGCAATGCTAAATTCCTCCAATTCCATGATGAAACAAACTCATCTACATCTTGGACAGCCTGTGAGTGACTAAATGTCCAGCAAATGTTCATTTTTTTGATGTGAACCATTCAGCCATTAACCATTAACAGCAATTATCTCCAGGTTTCGGTTAACATGCCAACTTACCAGCAATGCTGCTCCTCTTGTTGAGGCCGCTGCTGTCACTCGCAGCATCTTTGCTTCCCTTTGTGTATGGGACATCATCTGAAACACAAAATGTTAAAATAAATTATGATTATACATTACAAAGGCAATTGTTACTAGAGGTCAACCGATGTATCGGTTTTGCAGATTTATCGGCACCGATAGTTGATTGGCAGAACTACTGGTTATCGACAAAAATCTGTTGTCGTTATACAACATGAGAGCCATAGATATGTATGATGAGAGCGACCTCTAGAGGCTCACGGGACTCACCTTTTTAGACTCCAGAATCCTTGTTGAGTCCAGCGATACCAAATAGGTTTTGCCTTATGGTTTGTGCAATGTTGCATTTTAACGCTTAATAAACATTTGCAAATGTTACTCTGTTACTCTGATCAACACAAAACCACCGTAGGAAATTCGGCTATACTCTTAACGCCCAATTGCAAAAATTTTGATAGTAAGTGGCAAAAAAAGCCAGTCAGCAAGCAGTCATTTTTGTCTTCTCCTACATAAAAATGTCTATAACTCCAAAACAAAATGAGATATTTTCACCAAATTTGGCACACATATGTATGGACACACTCTAATGACACATACCAAATTTGGTGGGATTGTGCCTCTTGGTGGCGCTATAATTGAACAAAACATGAAATTGCCATTGACTACAATAGAGTATTATGATATAAAATGCTACATTTTTGCCAATGCATTGGTGCACCATTACAAAACTTTGTATGTAACATCGAGACCATGACCTGGAAGTGCTCAAAACATTTTGAGACAGCGCCACCTTGTGGTCAAAAGTGATAACCGATTCAATCATGAGACTAGTAGATGTTTTCATGATTTTTCTGCCATTTTGCTAAAATCACCTTAAAATGGCTTTAATTACTCATTGCTGCAGTTGGTCTGATGCTTCTCTTCCCTAGCGCTTGGCCTAATTGCTGAAAGCTAAATTTTCAGCATCATTACTCCAGTCTTCAGTGTCACATGATCCTTCAGAAATCATTCTAATATGCTGACTTGCTGCTCAACAAACATTTCTTATAATTATCAATGCTGAAAACAGTGCTTCTTCAAACTTTTGTGGAAACATACATTCATTTTTTAGGACTTATTGAAGTACAGAAAGTTCAAAAGAACAACGTTAATCTGAAATAAATCTTTTGTAACCTTAGAAAATATAAAAATACATTTTATTTGAACAAATATGACTGGAAAGTTGATGTAGAGGTGATTTGTGTCCCTCCCAACAAACAAAGGTCAACCGATCACAATGTGCTAGTCCTTCCTGAGCGTTAACAACCCATAAATGTCCTTTTGGTCTGTAAAGATGGCTCAGCTGCCCTTTAGACCAAAAGGCTAAACAAACCAACATCACCCGGACCGTTTGTTTAATAGGTCAAAAGCTCGAAACAACACACCACTGCTTTAACAGTCAGCAAACAGCACATCTATGAGCATTCAGCAATTGTTATATAACAGCAGAGCAGCGTCTCTGAAAGCCACAGCAGAGTAAAACTGTCATTATGGGTCATGATAACTCATTTTCCAAGTCTATTAAAACTCTGGAAGTAATTTGGAGCAAAGCGCTCTGACGGCCCTGGTTGTGTTGACACCAATCCTGATGTAGGTTAAACGGATGATGTTCTAACAAAGCAAATGGAAGCTCAGGGCCTATTTTAAGAGTTGGGCTTTTATTTATAGAGGCCACAGTCGGCCCAGTTGTCACCCCTCGCCCAGCTCTCAACAGGCTTTTTACATTTACCACCAGGACTGGAGATAAAATCCACACCGTCCAGGACAAAACGCTAGAGGAACATAGTGGACCCTGTTTGGACGACAAACACAACCTCTGCCAAAAAGTACAATATTAATGTTATGTTTTAAAGAAAAAGTATGATGAATAGCATTCATTTTTTGCTGAAGAAGAACCCTAACTGTAAGGATTTGATTAACTTGAACTATACAAGACAAAAGCATTTTAAACCTAAGGGTATGCAAATCTAAAAGTACCAAAAGTAATGTAATATACAGTTGAGGACAAAAGTTAACATCCCTCTTTTAGAATCTAAAAAATGCATTTATTTATTTAGTACTGACCTGAAAAAGATATTTCACATAGATGTTTACATATAGTCCACAAGAGAAAATAATAGTTAAAAAATGTTAAAAAAAAGTTTTCATCCTGATTCTTAATACTGTGTTGTTTCCTGAATGATCCACAGCTGTGTTTTTTTGTTTAGTGATAGTTGTTCATGAGTCCCTTGTTTGTCCTGAACAAAAAAAAAAAATTAACCTTAAGGTCCCACAAATTATTTGGTTTTCCAGCATTTTTGTCCATTTGAACCCTTTTCGACAATGACTGTATGATTTTGAGATACAAACTTTTGAACAGAGATGTGACATTTTTCTTATTCTGCCTAAATATCATACTTTTTCATTTAGTACTGCCTTTTAGAGGCTACAGAAGATACTTACATGTTTCCCAGAAAACAAAATAAGTTAAATTTAATCCTCAGTGTGAAAAGATGGATCTCAAAATCATACAGTCATTGTTGGAAAGAGTTTGAATACACAAAAATTGCTGTAAAACCAAAGAATTTATGGGACCTGAAGGATTTTTCTGAAGATAAGCAGGCAATTTAACTGTTCAGGACAAACAAGAGACTAATATCACTAAACAAAAAAGTTGTGGGTCATTCAGGAAACAACACAGTATTAAGAATCAAGGGGGTGTAAACTTTTGAACAGGGTCATTTTTATTAATTCAAATATTAAATTCAAGTATTAAATTCAATTATTTTCTCTTGGACTATATGTACACATATTTTATGTGAAATATCTTATTCAGATCAGTACTAAATAAACAATAACATGCATTTTGTATGATGACTTAATAAAATAATTAACATTTTGCAGATTCTGAAAGGGGGGTGTAAACTTTTGACCTCAACTGTAATGTATTATTACCACAGTATATGAATATCATAATTAAGCTCAGGTTCATATGAATATCATAATTCACTTCCATGGCAAATGTCAAAGTAATGTAAAATGTCTGGGAAATTTCCAAAAAATCCTGTAAAGTTTGCACATTTTCCAGGATTTTTCCAAAATTTTCTGGAAATCTTCCACCTTTTTGTAACCGCAATACTACCACAGTATTTTTTTGTATTAATCCTAATACCTAAAAAAACACAGACAAGCAAGGAATGAAAATAATTATCTAAACAGACAGATAGAAATTAATACTTTTATTGACCAAGGACGCATTAAATGAACCAAAAGGGACAGTAAAGATGTTTAAAATGCTACAAAATATTTATATTTCAAATAAATCTTTTACATTTTCTAATAACCCCCAAAAAAGTGTACCACAGTTTCCACAAACATATAAACAACAAACATATACAGC
Organism: Cirrhinus molitorella; assembly: GCA_033026305.1. NCBI lineage: Eukaryota > Metazoa > Chordata > Actinopteri > Cypriniformes > Cyprinidae > Cirrhinus > Cirrhinus molitorella. The sequence continues at coordinate 1,267,421 of CM065125.1, forward strand.
GAAGCTGTTTTCAATATTGGTTATAATAAGAAATGTTTCTTGTCTAGCAAATCAGTATATAACGATGATTTCTGAGGAATCATGTGACACTGAAGACTGGAGTAACGAAGCTGAAAACTCAGCTTTGCATCACAGAAATAAATTACATTTTAAAATGTATTTAAAATAGGGCTGTCAAAATAAAAGTTTATGTTTACATACTATGTGTGTGTTTACTCTGTATATTTATTACGTACATATAAATACACACACACATACATGTGTATATGTAAAAAAAAAAAAAAAAAAAAAAAATTATATGTAAATATATTTACACCTGCATACAATTTAGATTATAAATAAAACAAAATATTTTAGATATACACTGCCGTGCAAAAGTTTGGGATCAGTAAGATCTTTTTTTTTTTTTTAAGTCTCTTTAATGCTTATCAAAGTTCAATTTATTTGATCACAAATACAGAGACAATAAATATTATGAAATATTATTGCAATTCAAAATGAGTTTTTTTATTTCAATATGCTTTCATATATAATTTATTTCTATGATGCAAAGCTGAATTTTCCATCAGCCATTACTCCAGTCTTTAGTGTCAAATAACCCTTCAAAAATCATTTTAATATACTGATTTATTGCTTTTATTATCAATGTTGGAAACATTTGTGCTGCTTAATTTTTTTTTTTGGAACCTGTGATACTTTTTTCAGGATTCTTTGATGAATAAAAAATTAAAAAGAACAGCATTTATTCAAAATAGAAATCTTTTCTAACAATATAAGTCTTTACTATCACTTTTTATCAATTTAACACATCCTTGCTGAATAAAAGTATTAATTTCTTTCAAAGAGAGAAAGAAAGAAAAAAATAACTGACCCCAAACAAATGTTTTTTATTTTAAATAAATGCTGTTCTTTTTAACATTTTATTTATCAAAGAATCCTAAAAAAAATATCACAGGTTTCAAAAAAATATTAAGCAGCAAAACTGTTTCCAAAACTGATAATAAATCAGTATATTAAAATGATTTCCGAAGGATCATGTGACACTGAATACTGGAGTAATGATGCTGAAAATTCAGCTTTACATCACAGGAATAAATTATATTTTAAAGTATATTAAAATAGAAAACAACTATTTTAAATTGCATTAACATTTCACAACATTACAGTTTTTTTCTGTATTTTTAATCAAATAAACACAGCCTTGATGAGCAGAAAAGTCTCCTTTTAGAAAGCATTAAAAATCAAACTTTTGAGCGGCAGTGTAAATCAAAAATATTTTCCCTTAATATATACGAGCACGTGTGTGTATTTATATATACATATGAATATACACATTAAACACAGACATATAGTATGTAAACAATCTTTTATTTTGGATGCGATCGCGGTTAATCATTTGACAGCACTAATATAAACTATTTTAAACTGCAATAATATTTTTTCTGTATTTTTAATCAAACAGATGCAGCCTTGGTGAGCATAAGATATTGTTTTGTTTTTTTTAAATAATAATAATAAATAAATCTACCAATCCTAACACAATGTATACGACAGAAGTGCAAAAGAAAGCCCATTAAAAAAAGATCAACATGACTCACCGTTGTTGCGACCCTCTCTCCTCAAACCACACAGCATCATGGGAATATCACGATTCCACTCTGCCACACATTTTCTTTCAGTAACTAACCGTTTGTTAAAGCGCACACCTGGAAATGCTCATTTTAACCTATCAATTAAGCCACTTCAAGTAGAAAATAAATCTTTGAAAAGCAACGCCGGTCCCGAAGAAGACAAGCAGACTAGATGAATCCATTCAGATGCTTTTATCTACAGCTGATCCTGTTGCACGGGCAACATTCAATGCATCCAGATTCCTAGTTTTTCCTTAAATTTGTGCATCCCCGCCGCAGGCCCACGTGAGCGACTAAAGCGACTAATGCATGAATTATCGACTGAAAAAGTGGATTATTCCTGAGACGTTCCAGTTTGCTTTTTCCAGCGTGGTTTCCTCTGCTTGCCAATCCACACATGCAACTAGTCTCCAGTCAGTCATCCATAAAACACATGCGATCCGCTGGGTTTGAAGCAGATGGTAGTTTATCCAGAGATGACAGCGCTGCAGTATGGGAATGCATCCGAACGCTCCAGTGCTTCACAGAGATCAGCTCCTTCTCTTCTTGAGCTTCTCGCTGTTCACATGCGCTCTTCCTTCCTGCACTGGCCTGTTAATCATGTTCGTTCAGTCTTGCGCTCTGTGCCCGAGAGGATCTTCCTACCGGCAAGCTCATGATATTAAACACACACACATATATCCACAGAGCCAAACCCCCTCACTAGTACTCTCTCAGCCCCACGTGCCTCACGCACAAACACTTCCTCCTCCCTGTCTGTCTCTCTCTCACGTGCCCCGTTTCCCTTCGTTTGGCAGGAGAGCATCCAGCGTGAAACAGCCTTTGCAACGTTACTCCATGGTAAATGCATTTAAAGAGCCCTGAAAAACAAGTGTCACCGTTTGCACAAAATATAAGCAGCACAATTGTTTTCAACACTGATAATAATCAGAAATGTTTCTTGAGCTGCAAGAAAGACGACTGGAGAGATGATGCTGAAAACTCATGTGTTCATTTTAGTCATATAGTCTTTTGACTAAAATGCCATTTAGTTTTAGTCATATTTTAGTCATCTGAATTGTTTTTAGTTTTAGTCGATGTAATGGGTTTAGTTCCAGTGCAATGCATTTATTAAGCATTTCTCTAAAATTTCCAAACTCATATAGGTTTGATATTAAGATTTTATCTTGATAAACACACAATTTAACATGCCTTAATATTAAAATGAAATAAAACCACTTCTCATTAAGAACATGGTCTTCTTCTGAATATAATCCCAATGGTTATATCGGCTAATGATGCATTATTTATAGTCACTTGTTTACCATATTCTTCATTATTTAAAACAGACATGTTTATTTCTAGAAATGAATTTAGATGAATCTTTAGGGCTACGTAAGTGATTCAGTCAAGAGCAGTGAGTGGTTTTCTGTCTTTCTTTTGTTGCTTGATGAACATCAGTGACTCAATAGACACTAAATGCGGCTGCTGTCCCTTTAAAACCCAATGCAATGCACTGATACACTTTCTCTCTACTGTTTACGTTCATTTAAGACGTAATCAGCTGTGTTTATGTGAATACTCATCAAAACAGACAATTCCAGATCATTTTGTGTGTATTTCTCAGGTTATGCAACGCAAAAGAGTGTGAGGTGTGTTTTCTGTGTGTTTGCTTCAGTGTCTGCGCTCAGAAAACAAGACCCAATTGAGTTCTCGCTTGCGTCGTCAGATTTATCCATATGTCTGCACTTCTCCCACATATTGACATTTTTTAACATTTTATAAGACGTGCAGCAAGTGTATTTTAGCTTGTGTACACATCTAATCTCCTACCTTTTTTCTGATTGAATCTCTTTCCAAATTGTCCCTCCCTAACATTTTCGTCTCATTTTTATTCGTTGACGAAAATGCCAGTAAATTTGTGTCATAGTTTTTGTCATTCAAGAAGAATTTTAGTTCGTTATCGTTTCATTTTTGTCTGTAAAAAAAGTTGTTGACGAAGTTAATGATGAAAATTATTCGTCAACGAAATTAACACTGCACAAGAATAAATTACATTTTAAAATATATTCAAATAGAATTGCTTGTTTCAAGCAAAAACACACTTAATTTTGACTTGTTTTCAGAAAAAAAACAAGAAAATACGTTTTACTTGTCTAGAAAATCCTTCTTGATTTAAGAATTTTGAGATATTTTGGCTGGAAACAAGACAAAATAAATATCTGCCAATGGTGTAAGCAAAAAAATCTTATTTTAATCTTATTTTATTTGCTTACCCCATTGGGAAACTATTTTGCTTGTTTCAAGCAAAACACACTTAACTTTTTCAGTAAAAACAAGACAATAATTATTACTTGTCTAGAAAATCCTTCTTGATTTAAAGAAATTGTAGATATTTTGGCCGGAAACAAGACAAAAAATCAAAGTAAGAAAAGCTTTTTTGCAGTGTACTAATAAGCAAAACTAACATTGTGTTTTTTTTCTCATTGCTGAAGAGTGTTGAACTTTCTTTTCCTACAGTTTTACTGTACAGACGTCAATTTAATTTTCCTTTAGTCTTAGCCTTATTCACTTCATTTCATTTTGGTGTGAAAGGGCTTTTACATTTGCTAAGAATCAAACTTTTTTTATATTAAAAGCAGACAAGCAAGCCCTGCCCAGATTTAAAAAGTAAAGCAAAAGTAACGCAAAAGTAATGTAACGCATTACTTTCCATAAAAAGTAACTAAGTAACGTAATTAGTTACTTTTTTAGGGAGTAACGCAATATTTTAATGCAATTACTTTTTTAACAAACGTTGTTTTACTGGAAAGTGTTATTTTAACAGTCAACATATTAAAAATCACGTTATATTATCTCTCTGATTGTTTTTAGCTTTCAGACTCAGAAAGTATTTTTTACTCTGCTTTAAAAGTACCTTTCAAGAGTCTGTACTTTATTAAAGTGTTTTCTTTAGAAAATTGTATACTACTTTTTACTGCACTAGGTTTCCTAATAAATATCTAATACTTTACTACATCAGAAATATATTATTTCTTACTTTTACTCTTACTAAAATTTACTTGAGTACAAAGAAACATTGTTAATGGAGTAAAGGTAAACAAACAACACGTTTTATTTATGAAATGTAGTTTAGAAAAAAGCATGACATTATATTTTCAACATTGCTACTACAAAATAATAAATAAAAGATCATCACAGAACACTAAACCTTATATAAACAGCATTTTGTGCATTTTAGAATCAAATGTATGCATCCTATTGTTGTTAAAACTGGCTTTATATTACACACAGAATAAAAGACATACACTTGCCATTAGAGGGCTAAACCAAATGCAAGTCTATGCCATTCTGCTCTCAAATTTCGTTTTTGGGGGTTGGTTGGGGGCATTTCATCCACTATTAGACATTTGTTTTGACAGCTGCATGCGCCTGAGACAAACACCTGTCTCGCCAATCAACACATACTACACATTCCTCTCTACTGTACACTATAAAAAACCTTCTGCACTGCACATACAATACAGTCAATATGCCACACTGACACTTTAATAACTGCAAATCTGAATTTTCAGCATCATTACTTTAGTTTTCAGTGTCACATGATCCTTCAGAAATCATTCTAATATGCTGTTTGCTTTAAAAATGGTAAAATATAATAACAGAAAATTAAACTGCAATAATGTTTTACAATATTATTGTTTTACTGTATTTTTGATCCATTAAATGCAGCCTTGGGGAGCCCTAGAGACATTTAAAACAACAAAACCTTAATTATTTTTCATTTTTGACTGGTAGTTTATTCCACCAGTCAAAAGTTTTTGAACAGTAAGATTTTGAATAGTTTTTAAAGACTTTTCTGCTCACCAAGCCTGCATTTATTTGATCCAAAGTACAGCAAAAACGGCAACATTTTGAAATATTTTTACTAATTAAAATAACCATTTTCTATTTGAATATATTTTAAAATGTAATTTATTCCTGTGATTTCAAAGCTGATTTTTAGCATCATTACTTCAGTTTTCAGTGTCACATGATCCTTCAGAAATCATTCTAATATTTGCTTTAAAAAATGGTAAAATATAATAACAGAAAATTTAACTGCAATAATATTTCACAATATTATTGTTTTACTGTATTTTTGATCCATTAAATGCAGCCTTGGGGAGCCCTAAAGACATTTAAAAAAACAAAACCTTAATTATTTTTCATTTTTGACTGGTAGTTTATTCCACCAGTCAAAAGTTTTTGAACAGTAAGATTTTGAATAGTTTTTTAAAGACTTTTCTGCTCACCAAGCCTGCATTTATTTGATCCAAAGTACAGCAAAAACAGCAACATTTTGAAATATTTTTACTATTTTAAATAACCGTTTTCTTTTTGAATATATTTTAAAATGTAATTTATTCCTGTGATTTCAAAGCTGATTTTTAGCATCATTACTTCAGTTTTCAGTGTCACATGATCCTTCAGAAATCATTCTAATATTTGCCTTAAAAAATGGTAAAATATAATAACAGAAAATTAAACTGCAATAATGTTTTACAATATTATTGTTTTACTGTATTTTTGATCCATTAAATGCAGCCTTGGGGAGCCCTAAAGACATTTAAAACAACAAAACCTTAATTATTTTTCATTTTTGACTGGTAGTTTATTCCACCAGTCAAAGGTTTTTGAACAGTACAATTTTGAATAGTTTTTTAAAGACTTTTCTGCTCACCAAGCCTGCATTTATTTGATCCAAAGTACAGCAAAAACAGCAACATTTTGAAATATTTTTACTATTTAAAATAACCATTTTCTATTTGAATACATTTTAAAATTTAATTTATTCATGTGATTTCAAAGCTGATTTTTAGCATCATTACTTTAGTTTTCAGTGTCACATGATCCTACAGAAATCATTCTAATATGCTTATTTGCCTTAAAAAATGGTAAAATATAATAACAGAAAATTAAACTGCAATAATGTTTTACAATATTATTGTTTTACTGTATTTTTGATCCATTAAATGCAGCCTTGGGGAGCCCTAAAGACATTTAAAACAACAAAACCTTAATTATTTTTCATTTTTGACTGGTAGTTTATTCCACCAGTCAAAAGTTTTTGAACAGTAAGATTTTGAATAGTTTTTAAAGACTTTTCTGCTCACCAAGCCTGCATTTATTTGATCCAAAGTACAGCAAAAACAGCAACATTTTGAAATATTTTTACTATTTAAAATAACCATTTTCTATTTGAATACATTTTAAAATGTAATTTATTCATGTGATTTCAAAGCTGATTTTTAGCATCATTACTCCTGTCACATGATCCTTCAGAAGTCATTCTAATATTCTGATTTGCTGCTCAAAAATTATTATTATTATGATGTTGAAAACAGCTGAGTAGATTTTTTGATGAGTAGAAGTTTCTTTGATGAATAGAAAGCTCAAAAGAACAGCATTTATCTGAAATAAAAATCTTTTGTGACATTTTAAATGTCTTTATCATCACTTTTGATCAATTTAAAGCATCCATGCTATATAAACGTATTATTTTCTATCATTTCTTTCCCCCCAAAAAATTATAAATAAATAAAAATAATAATAAAAATATACTGTCCAACTTCAAGCTTTTGAATATAAATAGTGTATAACTTTACAAACACTTTGTATTTCATTTAAATGCTGATCTTTGAATCTTATTATTCATCAAAGAATCCTGAAAAAATGTACTCAACTGTTTTAAATATTGATAATAATGCTGATAATAATAATAATAATAATAAATGCTAACAATTCAGCTTTTCATCTCAGTAATAAAAATATTAATAATATGTGTGAATATAATAAGTGTAAAATATTAATATAATAAGTGTTATTGCATTAGATAATAATACATAAAACCAAAATGTATTTATTTAAAAAAAAAACAGCATCTTTCAAGCTAAATTAAAAATTAAAGAAGCTGATCATTTTTACTCTAATGTGGTGAAATGAAAAACGCAGACCATGTAATTTTAAACTATACAGCCCCCATGTGGCTGAATACTGTTTTGCAGGTACAAAGGACAGCAGATATTGCATTAGTCAAGAAAAAAAAATTTACAAACAAAATTACAAAAAATTACACACATTATAACTTCAGCACCTGGGTAAGTATGACCATAGAGTGCCTTTCAAGCCTCACAATACTCAAAAATGTTTAATGTTTAATTAATGTTTAATTTCCCATTTGCTTTATGTCATGTCATAAAGAGTAGACACTCAAGTACTATAAAAAAATATTAGCTGAGCTCCCACACATTTCTTTAGATAATTATGGGCCATTATTTGAAGCATAATCCCTAAGATATGTCCACCCTGTCATGGACATATATGTGTAATATGCAATATTAAGATGAAAATGATATTTTCTGAAAGGTATGATGTCCCTTTCCTAAACAGGGTTATTTGTTTGCTTTCAAAAAAAGATTTTATGTAAACCATGTGTTTTTTTTTTTTTTTAACTGATATTTGGATGCAGTTTTTTGTTTGCATGTTATTGCTAGCTTTTGAACACACTGGATTATAAATATGATTAAATTATTATTTTAAATATTATTTTAAAATATTAAGATGACAGGGTGGACACACAAACCGTGACAAAATATGACAATGATAAATAATAATTAATAATAAATAATAAATATAGCTGCAAGCAGCAATTGCGAGGCAAAGCACTAGGGAAGGGAAGCATCAGACCAACTGCAGCAATGAGTAATTAAAGCCATTTTAAGGTGATTTTAGTCTAAATGGGTCAAAAAAATAATTCACGAAAGCAACCAGTAGTAATATGGTTTAATCAGTTATCACTTTTGACCACAAGGTGGCACTGTCTCGAAACATTTTAAGCACTTTCAGGTCATGGTCTTGATGGTACATACAAAGTTTTGTAATGCTACACCAATGCATTGGTAAAATGTAGCATTTTATATCATAATACTCTATTGTAGTCAATGGCAATTTCATGTTTTGTTCAATTATAGCGCCACCAAGAGGCACAATCCCACCAAATTTGGTATGTGTCATTAGAGTGTGTCCATACATATGTGTGCCAAATTTGGTGAAAATATCTCATTTTGTTTTGGAGTTATAGACATTTTTATATACGAGAAGAGAAAAAAATGACAGATGGCTGACTTTGTTTGCCAAACTCTTATTTTTTATTAAATAACAATATCGTTTTTATTACCAAATGATCAATACACTTAAATTGATTAATGTCTTATTTAACAATATTATATTCTATATTCTACTCTCATTCAAATTCAATGAGCAGTGCATGGAACATGGCAAAATAACATGCAAAAAACTAGAAAATGTATATATAGAGCCAAGTAATGCTTTTGTTATGAATATACAAACTTAGACTAATATAACACACCCTTTCATAGTCATTTTTATGGAAAATTAGTTATGTAGAGGATGCCAAAAGGCACCCTACAGTGCTATTGACATGCACTCACACCATATGCACATTCTCTCATGTCTTACCTTTAACCCTTCCTCGGATAACTCCAATTCGACATCGTAAGGAAAACGAGAACATCTTCCTCTTCCCTTTGACTCCTGCAGCCAGTCCTTTCTTCATAGCTGGCCGCGCAGGCACCCCATCCGGGAGCACTTTAGGATTTAAAGAACAACTAACGTGCCACATGGCTCCTTTTCCTTCTCCTCCTTCACTAACACATGGATCTTTAGCCTGGTCTAGCTTCGGGTCTCTTTCTTTCTAATCTCCCTCCTCTGCTCTCTCTTTTCATCTTGGAAGAGCTCTTCTCTGTGGGAAACTTCAGATATAAGAGTTTTGGAAAAACACGCCTGATCTCATTTCACCCTCTTCAGTGTAATGTCATGAAAATCTGGGTATGACTTAATAACATTTCCAGTTAAATATAGTGGGTAGGGCTGGGAACACCGTTGGAGTGCATGGATGTGTATTGGCTGCTCACAGATGAGACAGATGGACTGAAACGGCCTGCTACTGAGACACAGGCTGCCTGAACCACAGGAGAGACGCCGCACTAACAATAAACTACTGACAGAACCATATTTTGACTTGGATGTTTAAATATCATAGTCAGTGCTGGGGAAAGTTACTTTTAAAAGTAATGCATTTCAATATTGCGTTACTCCCTAAAGAAGTAGCTAATTACGTTACTTAGTTGCTTTTTATGGAAAGTAATGCGTTACAATATTGCGTTACTCCCTAAAAAAGTAGCTAATTACGTTACTTAGTTGCTTTTTATGGAAAGCAATGCGTTACAATATTGCGTTACTCCCTAAAAAAGTAACTAATTACGTTACTTAGTTGCTTTTTATGGAAAGCAATGCGTTACAATATTGCGTTACTCCCTAAAAAAGTAACTAATTACGTTACTTAGTTGCTTTTTATGGAAAGCAATGCGTTACAATATTGCGTTACTCCCTAAAAAAGTAACTAATTACGTTACGTAGTTGCTTTTTATGGAAAGCAATGCGTTACAATATTGCGTTACTCCCTAAAAAAGTCGCTAATTACGTTACGTAGTTGCTTTTTATGGAAAGCAATGCGTTACAATATTGCGTTACTCTCTAAAAAAGTCGCTAATTACGTTACGTAGTTGCTTTTTATGGAAAGCAATGCGTTACAATATTGCGTTACTCTCTAAAAAAGTCGCTAATTACGTTACGTAGTTGCTTTTTATGGAAAGCAATGCGTTACAATATTGCGTTACTCTCTAAAAAAGTCGCTAATTACGTTACTTAGTTGCTTTTTATGGAAAGCAATGCGTTACAATATTGCGTTACTCTCTAAAAAAGTCGCTAATTACGTTACTTAGTTGCTTTTTATGGAAAGCAATGCGTTACAATATTGCGTTACTCTCTAAAAAAGTCGCTAATTACGTTACTTAGTTGCTTTTTATGGAAAGCAATGCGTTACAATATTGCGTTACTCTCTAAAAAAGTCGCTAATTACGTTACTTAGTTGCTTTTTATGGAAAGCAATGCGTTACAATATTGCGTTACTCTCTAAAAAAGTCGCTAATTACGTTACTTAGTTGCTTTTTATGGAAAGCAATGCGTTACAATATTGCGTTACTCTCTAAAAAAGTCGCTAATTACGTTACTTAGTTGCTTTTTATGGAAAGCAATGCGTTACAATATTGCGTTACTCTCTAAAAAAGTCGCTAATTACGTTACTTAGTTGCTTTTTATGGAAAGCAATGCGTTACAATATTGCGTTACTCCCTAAAAAAGTAACTAATTACGTTACTTAGTTACTTTTTATGGAAAGCAATGCGTTACAATATTGCGTTACTCCCTAAAAAAGTAACTAATTACGTTACTTAGTTACTTTTTATGGAAAGCAATGCGTTACAATATTGCGTTACTCCCTAAAAAAGCAACTAATTACGTTACGTAGTTACTTTTTATGGAAAGCAATGCGTTACAATATTGCGTTACTCCCTAAAAAAGCAACTAATTACGTTACGTAGTTACTTTTTATGGAAAGCAATGCGTTACAATATTGCGTTACTCCATAAAAAAGCAACTAATTACGTTACGTAGTTACTTTTTATGGAAAGCAATGCGTTACAATATTGCGTTACTCCATAAAAAAGCAACTAATTACGTTACGTAGTTACTTTTTATGGAAAGCAATGCGTTACAATATTGCGTTACTCCATAAAAAAGCAACTAATTACGTTACGTAGTTACTTTTTATGGAAAGCAATGCGTTACAATATTGCGTTACTCCCTAAAAAAGCAACTAATTACGTTACTTAGTTACTTTTTATGGAAAGCAATGCGTTACAACATTGCGTTACTCCCTAAAAAAGCAACTAATTACGTTACTTAGTTACTTTTTATGGAAAGCAATGCGTTACAACATTGCGTTACTCCCTAAAAAAGCAACTAATTACGTTACTTAGTTACTTTTTATGGAAAGCAATGCGTTACAACATTGCGTTACTCCCTAAAAAAGCAACTAATTACGTTACTTAGTTACTTTTTATGGAAAGCAATGCGTTACAACATTGCGTTACTCCCTAAAAAAGCAACTAATTACGTTACTTAGTTACTTTTTATGGAAAGCAATGCGTTACAACATTGCGTTACTCCCTAAAAAAGCAACTAATTACGTTACTTAGTTACTTTTTATGGAAAGCAATGCGTTACAACATTGCGTTACTCCCTAAAAAAGCAACTAATTACGTTACTTAGTTACTTTTTATGGAAAGCAATGCGTTACAATATTGCGTTACTCCCTAAAAAAGCAACTAATTACGTTACTTAGTTACTTTTTATGGAAAGCAATGCGTTACAACATTGCGTTACTCCCTAAAAAAGCAACTAATTACGTTACTTAGTTACTTTTTATGGAAAGCAATGCGTTACAACATTGCGTTACTCCCTAAAAAAGCAACTAATTACGTTACTTAGTTACTTTTTATGGAAAGCAATGCGTTACAATATTGCGTTACGCGTTACAATATTGCGTTACTCCCTAAAAAAGCAACCAATTACGTTACTTAGTTACTTTTTATGGAAAGTAATGCGTTGCGTTGCGTTACTTTTGCGTTACTTTTTAAATCTGGGCAGGGCTTGCTTGTTAGTTTTTAATATAAAATAGTTTGATTCTTATCAAATGTAAAAGCCCTTTCACACCAAAATGAAATGAAGTGAATAAGGCTAAGACTAAAGGAAAATTAAATTGACGTCTGTACAGTAGAACTGTAGGAAAAGAAAGCTCAACACTCTTCAGCAATGAGAAAAAAAACCATAAATGTTAATCTAAAGTAAGTTTTGCTTATTATTACACTGACAAAATGCTTTTCTTACTTAGATTTTGTGTCTTGTTTCCAGCCAAAATATCTAAAAATTCTTAAATCAAGAAGGATTTTCAAGACAAGTAAAAATTGTCTTGTTTTTTCTGAAAACAAGTCAAAATTAAGTGTGTTTTTGCTTGAAACAAGCAAAATAATCTCCCAATGGGGTAAGCAAAATAATCTTGTTTTCTGTTTGAAATCAAAAAGATTTTTGCTTACACCATTGGCAGATTATTTTGCTTGTTCTAAGCAAAAACTAACTTAATTCTGACTTCTTTTTTTTTTTCTAAAAACAAGAAAATAATGATACACTTTTCTAGAAAATCCTTATATTTTGGCTGGAAACAAGACAAAAAATGTAAGTAAGAACAGTATTTTTGCAGTGTACGGTTGAATTGGATCAAAGGTCAGCAGCAAAGTCATTGGTTAATAAAATGGGATTAAATACATAAAGGAAACAAAAAGTAACTGGCTTTACTTTTTTGGAAAAAGTAACTCAGATATTTTCTTGTAAATGAAAAAGTAATGCATTACGTTACTAGTTACTTGAAAAAAGTAATATTATTACCTAACTTGCATTACTTGTAATACATTACCCCCAACACTGATCATTGTACTTTAAGTATGGTTATCATACAATACTATGGAGGGGAGACTGGGGCTAGTTGTCACAATTTAGTCTCTCAGTCAAATCTAATTTGTTCTGGGTCAATGTGCATATAAAAATGTCAAATAAATAAAATCATAATAGTAATACTATACTAATTTAAATAGAATTGTTTTCTTAGGACAAGGGTATTTGATTAATTCAGGCCATAGTTAACAAAATATGTTTGCTACTTCTTAACACGTTTCATAGTATCAATAACATAGAATTAAAAATAAATATCAAATCTTCTAAAGCACATTTACATTACATTTACATTTTAATAAATGCTTTTACAAATGTATTGCTTATTATTACGAACAGTGTTGGGGGTGACGCATTACAAGTAACGCCAGTTATGTAATAATATTACTTTTTTCAAGTAACTAGTAAAGTAACGCATTACTTTTTCATTTACAAGAAAATATCTGAGTTACTTTTTGTTTCCTTTATGTATTTAATCCCATTTTATTAACCAATGACTTTGCTGTTGACCTTTGTTGATCCAATTCAACCGTACACTGCAAAAATACTGTTCTTACTTAGATTTTTTGTCTGGTTTCCAGCCAAAATATCAAAAAAATTCTTAAATCAAGAAGGATTTTCTAGACAAGTTAATTATTTTCTTGTTTTCAGAAAAAAACAAGTCAAAATGAAGTGTTTTTGCTTAGAACAAGCTAAATATTTTTTTTCCAATAAATAAAGTTTTATTAAAAAAAAAAATAAAAATAAAAAATTCTAACAGAGAACAAGATTATTTTACTTACCCCATTTTGAGATTATTTTGTTTCTTTCAAGCAAAAACACACTTAGTTTTGACTTGAAAAAATAACAAGTCTAGAAACTTCTTGATTTAAGAATTTGTAGATATTTTGGCTGGAAAGTAAGAAAATATTTTTTTTTCCCAGTGTACTAATAAGCAAAACTTGCTTTATATTAACTAACATTTGTGCTTTTTTTGCTGAAGAGTGTTGAACTTTCTTTTCCTACAGTTTTACTGTACAGACGTCAATTTAATTTTCCTTTAGCCTTAGCCTTATTCACTTCATTTCATTTTGGTGTGAAAGAGCTTTTACATTTGCTAAGAATCAAATTTTTTATATTAAAAACAAACAAGCAAGCCCTGCCCAGATTTAAAAAGTAACGTAAAAGTAACGTAACGCGTTACTTTCCATAAAAAGTAACCATGTAACGTACTTAGTTACTTTTTTACGGGTGTTACGCAATATTGTTAGTTTTAAAAGTAACTTTCCCCAACACTGGTTGTCACATTTAGCAGTTTTGCATTTGGGAAGCACTGCCGCCTACAGGTGAACATCGGAACAGCAGCGAATGAAATGATATCGAACCGTTTGAAATATAATATATATACCAGTATTTTTCCATTACCAGTACACCGCGCATCCCTAATATAGATATATAAACAACCAGCAAATAACTCACCACCTCACTGCTGTCTGCTCTGCTAAATGAACAAATGTAAAAATGTGACAACTTGCCCCGGTTAGTGTTTAGCTGATAGCATGGCTTTACCATCGGATATTATCACTGTATTATGATGCAACCACATGCGACCTACTGTTTATGTTTCCAAAAGTAAACGGCACTCTCAGTTTCTCTTTCTGACTCTTCATGTTCATCCATCAGCAGGTGTTTGCTACTGTTTCAGCGTCATTATGAAACTACGGAGCCCCGAAAGGGCTTTTGCGTTCCCCGGAAAAACTTTACGTTCAAGCTCAAAAGATTTGCGTAACGTTAAAAAAACAGTAGGTTCTCCTCATGCTTGATTTTTTTTAAATATATCAACATGTCACTCATAGCCCACAAAAACACACTCAACTAAACTGAAACTGCACTTTGCTCTTTATAGCATCGTGACAGCTAAGAATATATAACGAGGTTTACTACTTTCTATACACAACGAACGCCTATATAGTCTGAGAGCAAGTGTCTATTGTTGACCTCTGTCGCACTCATGTGAGTCATTTTGGGAAATAACTATCACATGATTATTACAGCATAAGGAAGCTGTTACAGGAACTTTTACTTATCACTGCGTTTTCAAAATGGAGAAACCGATTTTGAGGTAAGATTTTTATTTATTTATATATTTATTTTAAGTATGCATGATCGATATTTATATTATTTATACAAGCTGACTTCATTAAACTTTCTCTGAAGTGACTATGGAACTAACTATGGCACAGTCAACCCGGTTTATGGAGTACCAGCTCCAGGTGAGAGTTTATTATGAAATGTAAACAATCTCAGATTTCCACAAGAAGACACAATATACTTTTTCAACGCTAAATTAGAAATATTACAATATGGTATTCTAAACAACAGAAGTTATCTGCCTTACTGCTTTGTGCATAGTACAGTAAGCAGTATTAATATTAATAATATTAGAATTTGTATAGTATGCAGTGCTTGTGCTAGAAAAATGTGCAATGGTAATGTAAGTATCAGCAAAATACCATAGGATCATTCTGTGTCAGCTCAACCAGTGGAATAATATAGAATTATTCTATAATATAGAATCTTATGAATAGACTACAGAAAGCAAGGTAATGTGCCTCAGCTTGGCCAATTTAGTACAGTTTTAGCACTCAGACAGCTATGTTCTATGCAATTGTTTTGATAGAGGGAAAGAAACTAGATACAATTGTAATTTCAACATTATTTCTTCTTCAGGCATTGTTCTTTAAATCAAATAAGTATCAGCTGTACACAAAGTGACTAACATTTGGTTTTCGACCACTGAAAATGTATAACATTCAACAAAATGGACATGGAGCCTCATTGAGATCCCCATATCTCTGGGAGCGAACGATGTAGGGCCTTGAAAATTATGATTTTAAAAGTAAAGTTTATGAAGAACTAGAATCTAAAATCATATTGTGATATCTTTAATACTTCTTGAGTTATAGGCATGCAAACTTGGGAAAAATGACTGGTATGTTCAATGCATTTGTTTTGACAGAAACAATTACATCTATAGTTTTAACATTATTTGTTATTCAGACATTCCTCTTTAAAAGAAAATAAGTATCGTTTTTTTTTGTTTTGTTTTTTTTAATTACCCACATTTGGTTTTTGACCACTGAAAATGTGCACATTTTAACTATTTACTTCCGGAGCCATATTGAAATTCCAATATCTCTTGAACCAAATCTCATAGGGCATTAAAAATAAAGATTTTAAAAGAAAAGTTTGTTAAGACCCAATATCTAAAAAGGTGTTAAGATATCTTTCATACTTCTTGAGTTGCATACATGCAAACTTTTTCCCCATTTTTGAATGGTCACCATTGGCACATAATGCAACAAAGATTGCTAAAGTCAACAGGTTTTACTAATAGAGCTACTAATCTCTGTAAAAATAAGATAATGATGCTGCCGTCTTTCTAAAGTCATTTTTACCCCCCTGTAACTCGACTGTGAATCTTGGTGAAAAAGACTGTAAGATCTGGTGAAAGGTGAAAATTGCCATTTTGACCTCCCTCTACAAAACAGTGGATTACTCAGTAAATATTCATCAGTGACATTTAATATTTTGGCTTTCATCACTATACATGTCTATTTTTCCTCAAAAAAAAAAAAAGAGTTTTTGAAATTTGGTTGATTTGACACAGAATGACCCCATTGTTATATATACTATGCAATATTTACAAAAAAAAATGGTACTCTAAAATATATAATGGTGCTCTGGTACTTCCTACTGTGGTAAATGCCCAAAACATGGTAGTTTTACCACTTAACTTATTCAAAACAACATAAACATGTCACTTTGTGCATAGTACAGTGAGCAGTATTATATTATTATTAATATTAGAATTTGCAGTACTTGTACTACAAAATTCTACAATGTATAATTCAAAATACTGTAAGTTAGCCATACCATAAATGCAACCGTTAAATCAGAATTCAGAGAATAAATCTTCAAACCATATTACTTAATGTAGAAATGGCTCCACCCAGTCCATTCAGCGCTGTCCAATAGCAGCAGCTCTTGGACTATACTATACATTCCTAAAGCATAAATACAGTAGACTTAAGCCTTTAGAGCTTTAGAGCACACACTGCTCACCACTGACTTGGTTCCTACCAACAACTAAAGGAACATCAGCTCTTCAAGATCTAAAAAGTAAGTCCCTAACTAACAACTATTGCTTGATGAGTAACTTTTTAATAGTTTATTTAGCTGAGCAGCTGAAGAATAATTATAACTGGCTATTTAAAGGCATTATGGATTTTTTTATTTTATTTGACTCACAATCAGTATTTCAGAAGCTGTGCAATGAACATTCAAAATATTTGAATGCATGACATTTTTCTGATATTTGACGAATGATTACTAGATGTCTTTCTTGGTGCACAACCGGTGGAGAACTTACCTAACCTGTTTTTTTTTAAATGTCATTCAGCCATGGCGGCCGCACCTGCGGCAATCATCCACGGACCTTCTGCGCCCCCTGCAAACATGTTTGATGCCGTCCCTGGATATGAAGGAACATTGGCTGGCGGAGGCGGTAAGCATGCAAGTTATGGCAAACAGGAAAAAGATAAACTAAACGCTTCAGCATGGGAAAATATGCTCAGGCTTATGGTGGGTTCAGATCCAGATCATGTTTAAGAGTTGGAAGTCAGCACAAAGTTGCCAACTTTTCTGAATAGGGGGCATGTTAGTGCAAGTTGCATGTATAAAATAACATAGTATTGTAGAATTACCACTACCAGTCAAATATTTTTCATGTTAAAAGTCTCTTTTGCTCATCAAGCCTGCATTTGTTGGATCCAAAATACAGCAAACGCAGTAATATTGCGAAATATTTTTACAATTTAAAATATCTGCTTTCTATTTGAATATATTTTTAAACGTAATTTATTTCTGTGATGAAAAGCTGAATTTTCAGCATCATTATTCTAGTCTTCAGTGTCACATGATCCTTTAGAAGTCATTCTAATATGATGATTTTCTGTTCAAGAAACATTTTTATTATTATTATTGGTAAAACTTTAAAATAGGTAACACTTATTACTACTAACTAGTTGCTTATTAGGATGCATATTGCTAGAATTTTAGCCATTTATTAGTACTAGTTAAGCACATATTAATGCTTTATTCTACATCCATAATCCTACCTAATAATAAATTTAACATCTGCCTTACTAACTAGTAATAATCAGCAAATTAGGAATTTACTGAGGGAAAAGTCATAGTAGTGAATAACTGTTACCTATTCTAAAGTGTTCCCTTTTATTATTATTATTATTATTATTATTATTATTATTATTATTATCATCAATATTTAAAACAGTTGAGTAATTTGTTCAGGATTCTTTGATGAATAAAAAGATCCAAAGACCAGCGTTTATCTGAGGGGAAAAAAATAAGCTTTTGTAACATTATACTAACAAACTATACCATTCAAAAGCTTGGAGTTTTTGGGAAATAAATTATAGTAATTAATATTTTTATTTAGCAAGGATGCTTTCAATTGATCAAAAGTGATGATAAAGACATTTACAATGTTACAGAAGTTTTTTTTTATTATTTCAGATAAATGCTCATCAAAGAAACCTGAAAAACTCAGCTGTTTTCAACATAATAATAATAAATGTTTTTTAACAGCAAATCTGATTTTCTGAAGGATCATGTGACTGGAGTAATGATGCTAAAAAATCAGCTTTTAAATCTCAGAAATTGCATTATTTGAAAATTTGTTCAAATAGAAATTAGTTATTTTAAATTGTCAAATTATTTCAAAATGTTTCTGTTTTTGCTGTACCTTGGATCAAACGATTAAACGCACCTGACACCATAAATACGAACTTTCCAGAAGGACCTGAATGCACCAATAGATCTTACAGTCTTCAGAGCGCAGAAATGCATGAATGGGGCCCTAGTTTTGTTTTGACATGTCTCTGTTTTCACAGGAGGGTATCTTCCACCTCCAATGCCATCTGCACCAATGCCAGCGCCTGAACAAGCCCCCAGCTCACCAAACTGGAAGTAAAAGCTTTTTCTATAAGCAAAAAGCACATAATGCATGCATTGAATCTTAAACACTGTAGTCATCCAACAACGACAGCCATTCCTCATTTCTCACAGTTTGGATGTGCTCTTTGTTTTTGAAGTTCTCAAACTAAGGCAGCACGATTAATTGGCTTAGTATGATTATCAACTCACCATAGCAATTTTATTAAATATGTGCATAAAGTAAATATTTTTTAAAATAACAATGCATTAAGAAATAATTTAAACAACAATATTTTTAAATAATTGGTTTTGACTTCAGTCAGTAACAAAGCTGCTTTTATATGCACCTTGCAGGGGATCATAATGTAAAACGTTTGAAAGCCTTATCTATAATGCATTCTGCTGAAAGTCTGCACTATGACCTGAATAGGGTTTGTCAGCTTAGCAAAACACCTACAAAAACACGAAGCTGTTAAAAAAATCACAACACACCCTGTTAGACGTGCAAAGGTCACTTACCTATTGATTTTTTCTCTTTGATGTTAGTATACCACGCATCTCAGAGGACCGAGCGCGCGAAGCTTTCGCAACGTACGTCTCCAGCAAGTGCTGCTATAGTTCTGCCCCTGTCAGAGAGGGAGTCATTACCAACATGGAGCCCTTTAATACCTACAGGGTGAGACCTACACTCACATATCTTCATTGTGACCATCATTTTCTTTCATAAATAGCAACTTCAGTTTTTTAGACTTACAATGTATAAGACATATCATTTTAATGCCTAGGCTTAGCAACATGGGATCCTGCCGAGGATTCTGTGGCCCATTTTAGTCTATGAGGTTCTGATCAGTGTTGCCAAGTCCACGATTTTCCCACGGAATTGGGCTAATTTCATTGTTTTTCATGTCCGCGGATTGAAGTGACCCTAATATCGTAATATTTAGCCCCTGGAATGCATGTTTATTTTACCCTTGAAATGCGATTGGGCCACTTTTGGGCTAGTTTTGAGTAGCGATTGGTTGGGTTTTGTTGTGAAAACCTGGCAACCCTGGTTCTGATCTCCACAGGGCAGGGCTTTGAGAGGAGGATCAGCAGATTCTTACAGAAATGAGTTGGACTACCCCGAAGTAGGGGTGTGCAATATTGGCAAAAATAGTATCTCAATATTTTCTGGGATTTTGCCGATAACGATAATTAGACAACATTTTGGTGTGTGTGTGTTATTGTGCTTAAGAACTACAGTGCTGATTTATCAAAAATATCAAATGCTGAGTGATCAGTTCACAGCAGTGATAAAAGCTCAAATTGATTTTGGGCATTTTTACTTTTATAAAGCATTTTTTTTAAGTGTGCATCATCTTTTGAGTCTTAATTCGTACATTTAATCAGTCGATTTTAACAATAATATATTTAGGCTGTTACTAAACAAATTAAATCAGTATCAACAAAACTCATCTTTATAGAAGCTGCATATAAAGTGGCATTTAGATGCATTTACACGTGACAATGCAGCTATATTTAAAAAAAAAAATGAAAAGAGAAAAGATGCTTTGAATGTGAAATTTAAAAGTAGGTAGGTGTCAGTAAGTCGCTGTTAATAAGTGAGTTATCAGGCTTACCAATAGGTCAATTGTCTTATTATTCTAATTCACTGATTACTATTAGATGTAAGAATTTGACTCAAAGGATAATGCACACTTTTAGAAAAAAAAAATGTAAGAATTTTTAATGGTTAAAATGCCCATAAAAGGTCAAAATCAATTCAAATGTATTGAAAAAGATTAATTTCTGACCACATGGAATAAGAATGTGAAAAAATAGGAGTCAGTTATCCTTAAGATACCACCACAATAACATACTCCGCAAAACATCGTCTAATTATCGTTATTGATATAATCCCAGAAAATACTGAGATATTATTTTCCGTCAATATCACACACCCATAGCCTGGACAAGGTGGGAATAAGTAGTAGAATGGAAAGTTACTTAGGCTGAGCTCTGGAAATCCGAACCCCAACAAATGAATTTCTAAAGGATTAGTTTACTTTCAGAATAAAATTTTCTTGATAATTTACTTAACCCTTGTCGTTCAAGATGTTCATGTTTTCTTTCTTCAGTCAAAAAGAAATTAAGGTTTTTGAAGAAAACCTTCCAGGATTTTTTTTTCCAAATTGCAGTTTCAGTTCAGCTTCAAAGGGCTCTACACGATCCCAGCCCAGAAATAAAGGACTTTTCTAGCAAAACAATCAGTCATTTTCTAAAATAAATTCAAATGTATATACTTTTTACCACAAATGTGACGCTGGACCACAAAACCAGTCATAAGTGTAAATTTTTCAAAATTGAGATTTATACATCATCTGAAAGTTGAATAAATAAGCTTTCCATTGATGCATGGTATGTTAATATGAGATAATAATAGGCCGAGATACAACTATTTGAACATTTGGAATCTGAGGGTGCAAAAAAAAAAAAAAAATGGAGAAAATTGCCTTTAAAGTTGTCCAAATTAAGTCCTTAGCAATGCATATTACTTATCAAAAATTAAGTTTTGATACATTTACGGTAGGAAATTTACAAAATATCTTCATGGAACATGATCTTTACCTAATATCTAAATGATTTTTGGCATAAAAGAAAAATCTATAATTTTGACACATACAATGTATTTTTGTCTATTGCCACAAATATACCCCAGCGACTTATGACTTGCTTTGTGGTCCAGGGTCACAAATGCTCGTTTTGCACTAGCTCAACTTCATGCATTACGCAATTGCAGGCAGAAGTACTGACACAGTGTTTACAAAGCAAACATGCAAAGTAAGTCAAATGCCCTTTACTACAAAAAAAACAACCATGTCTTTTTGAACTGAAGTACACAGAACTAACCACACGTGATTATGCAATGACTAAAGACGCGTGCACAACAAGTATACATTAATTTTTTTTTTAAAGGACCTATCATTTCGTTAGATAAGACACTTATTTCTTTGCTGGGATCATGTAGAGACCTTTGAAGCTGCATTGAAAACTGCAAATTGGACCTTCAACTCGTTGGCCACCGTAGAAGTCTGCTACATTCAATCCTGGAATGTTTTCCTCATAAAGCTTAATTTCTTTTCGACTGAAGAAAGCCAGACATGAACATCTTGGATGACATGGGGGTGAGTTTTTTGATCAGGAAATGTTTATTCTGGAAGTGAACGAATCCTTTAATCCAGGCTGTCAGTAGCTATGTTTCCATCACCCTGGTTTTATGCGCATTGTGAAGTATCGCATCAGAAACGACTGATGGAAACGCCACATTTCGAATAAAAATCCCTTAATTTGCCAAAAAGTTTTTACGCTCGCTTGAGGTGGTTTTTGACTTGTGCAAAAAAAGGGTTCATGCGAATGATAGGAGATGGAAACGTATTTGGCGAACGCCAATGCTTTTATCAGTACGCATCGAAAAAATCACATGGATTTGGGCATCTGAAATGTTACTATGGTCATTCTGAAATGCCCGAGCATAAAATAATTGCCTCCGGGAGCTGTCTTACACGACTGCGTTCCCAAACAGCAGACATCCACCCCTAAAAGCAACGGCCGCATTTACTGTTCTTCGTCTGCTCGCTTCGAGGTGCAAGTAATTTATTATCATGATAACGTTTTGAAGGCCATAGCAGATACCATCTCCAGCATGATTGCCCATTGCAAGTGTCATCAAAGATGACCATCACTTTTGTTAGGGCTGGGGAGAGGGATCCTCAGATCTGGCTTGCGACATCCACTTAGAGCACGGGTGCCCAATAGGCTGATCGCGATCTACCAGTCGATCGCAAAGACAAAGATTATTATTACATATAATGTGTTTCAGTCTCCTTTTAGTTTATGTCTGACTTGTAGTTGTGCTTTACGAATAAATTTTGACCAGGCGAGATTTTTGTTTATTCCGTCGCCATGACAACTAGCCGCTTTAAGCGCTTCGGAGAACTTTAAAGTCCGGTTCTGAATCAAATGATTCGCGATACGCGCTTTGAAGTCCATTTTTTAAGTCAAATGATTCGCGATACACGCTTTAAAGTCCGGTTCTGAATCAAATGATTCGTCATACGCGCTTTGAAGTCCCTTTTTGAGTTAAAGCGCATATCACGAATCATTTGATTCAGAACCGGACTTTAAACTTTAAAGTCCGGTTCTGAATCAAATGATTCGCGATACACGCTTTAAAGTTTAAAGCGCGTATGGCGAATCATTTGATTCAGAACCGGACTTTAAAGCGCATATCACGAATCATTTGATTCAGAACCGGACTTTAAAGCGCGTATCGCGAATCATTTGATTCAGAACCGGACTTTAAAGCGCATATCACGAATCATTTGATTCAGAACCGGACTTTAAAGCGCATATCACGAATCATTTGATTCAGAACCGGACTTTAAAGCGCGTATCGCGAATCATTTGATTCAGAACCGGACTTTAAAGCGCGTATGGCGAATCATTTGATTCAGAGCTGGACTTCAAAGCGCGTATGGCGAATCATTTGATTCAGAACCGGACTTTAAAGCGTGTATCGCGAATCATTTGACTTAAAAAATGGACTTCAAAGCGCGTATGGCGAATCATTTGATTCAGAACCGGACTTTAAAGCGCATATCACGAATCATTTGATTCAGAACCGGACTTTAAAGCGCGTATCGCGAATCATTTGATTCAGAACCGGACTTTAAAGCGCGTATGGCGAATCATTTGATTCAGAGCTGGACTTCAAAGCGCGTATGGCGAATCATTTGATTCAGAACCGGACTTTAAAGCGTGTATCGCGAATCATTTGACTTAAAAAATGGACTTCAAAGCGCGTATGGCGAATCATTTGATTCAGAACCGGACTTTAAAGCGCGTATCACGAATCATTTGACTGAAAAAGGGACTTCAAAGTGCGTATCGCAAATCATTTGATTCAGAACCGGACTTAGGAGCGGGTTCGCGGGATGTTTTTATCCCCACCGGGGATAATAATAATTCAGCAGAGGCAGGGATGCATAGACCAGAGGGGGGGAAATCCCCACCATCCCCCCCAGCAAATCGCACCCTGGTTATAGTTGCTTCATTTCATAATAAACAGAACATAACAGAAACATTTTATTAATTAAACATGAGCGCTGCATGTTCCTGCGTTGCTTTGTGTGCAGTCATTGTAGAGATGTACAGAAACAGCTATTTTAAAGTCTTTTATAAAGCGCCACCTGCTGACCGATGACTGGAAATTTTCTAATGTGAAAATTAACCCACGTTTTGAAACTAGTGGATCGACAAGAAGATAACGCATATAAAAATCTAAACAATTAAGACAGTAAAATATATTTATATGGTTATTTAATTTTGATAACAAATGTTTAAATTAATAGAATGACTGATACGACTTAATTTTCTTAAAAATGTGTATAGAATATTTTGTTTTTATGAAAACCCGTAAGTCATGCTTTTTACAGTCATTTTACAGTTTAACATGCCATAGTGACTTTGCCCTACCGCACTCATATGGTATTAATTTTTATTTTTGCAAGTCTTAAAAAAAGGACTTAAAAGACTTGGAGCTTAAAAATGTACAATTGAACTTAAAAACCTTGCGGATACTGATTTTAAGATGATTTGAAGTGAAATGGTTACTAAGGACTTTGTAGTAACACTTAAGCAAACACTTAGATAATTAAGAGAAATACTTAATGACAGCCTTAAAGTTCCTTAAATTGACCCTTAGGTTTTTTCTTGCTACCCAAGTTTCACTAAGGGTACCCTTAACCTTATAATTTAGGAATTTCTTAGCTATAAGGTTTCTTAGGGCTTTCATGCAACTGGGCCCAGAGCGCGACATTTTTAAGATAGCATCTGAAGTGTATTTTTTTTTTATTAAACTGTGTGTTTTTGTTGGTAGATCTGGTTAAGTTGATTCTTTTAAAAGTAGATCATCACATAAAAAAGTGCGGGCACCCCTGACTTAGAGTGTAGCTCTAACCCTGATGAAACTTACCTACCAGTGATTTTCTAATGATCCTGCAGACATTGATTAGCATGCCCAGGTGTGTTTGATTAGGGTTAAAGGAAAGTGGATCTTGCAAGCCAGATTTGAGGATCCCTGGTCTACAAATTGCTGGCCAGTGGACAAAGAGGCATTAAGTCGGCCACGAAGGCAGCAGAGGTTGCTTAAAGGTGGCTATGGATCAGGAAAGTGGGTAGTACTTTGACACATGTCTGGTTCGTCTACTTGTTGACAGACCTGAAACACCCGATGACCCCAGGAAACACCACTGATGATACAGAAGCATCATATGGGCAGTTAAAGTCAAAAGTTTACAGAATCTTCAAAATGTAGATTATTTTAGCAAAATAAGAGGGATCATACAAAATGCATGCTATTTTTTTTATTTACTACTGACCCGAAGAAGATATTTCACATAAAAGACGTTTACATATAGTTCACGAGAGAAAACAATAGTTGAATTTATAAAAATGACCCTGTTCAAAAGTTTACATCCCCTTGATTCTTAACACTGTGTTGTTTCCTGAATGACCCACAGCTGTGTTTTTTGTTTAGTGATAGTTGTTCATGAGTCCCTTGTTTGTCCTGAACAGTTAAACTGTCTGCTGTTCTTCAGAAAAATCCTTCAGCTCCCACAAATTCTTAGTTTTTCAGCATTTTTGTGTATTTGAACTCTTTCCGGCAATGACTGTG
Source organism: Cirrhinus molitorella (assembly GCA_033026305.1). Classification (NCBI taxonomy): domain Eukaryota; kingdom Metazoa; phylum Chordata; class Actinopteri; order Cypriniformes; family Cyprinidae; genus Cirrhinus; species Cirrhinus molitorella. Next base: position 1,293,212 of record CM065125.1, read on the forward strand.
TGATTTTGAGATCCATCTTTTCACACTGAGGACAACTGAAGGACTCATATGCAACTATTACAGAAGATTCAAACACTCACTGATGCTCCAGAAGGAAAAAAACATGCATTAAGAGCCGGGGGATGAAAACTTTTTAACAGAATGAAGATGTGTACATTTTATTTTGCCAAAATATCATAGTTTTTTCATGTAGTACTGCCCTTCAGAAGCTAAAGAAGATACTTACATGTTTCCCAGAAGACAAAATAAGTCAAATTTACCCAGATCTTCAAATTCAAAAAGCATCATGTTTCATTTTGAAGCATCAGTGAGCGAACTATCACTAAACAAACCAAAAAAACACAGCTGTGGGTCATTCAGGTAACAACACAGTATTAAGAATCAAGTGTATGTAAACTTCTGAACAGGGTCATTTTTATAAATTCAACTATTATTTTCTCTTGTGGACTACAAATATCTTTTATGTGAAACATCCTATTCAGGTCAGTAGTAAATAAAAAACAACATGCATTTGTATAATCCCTCTTGTTTTGATTTTAATTAGCATTTTGCAGATTCTGTGAGGTGCATGTAAACTTTTGACCTCAACTGTATGTTGAAAGTTCATGTGGTTTGTGATTGATAGATTTAAATGTTGTTTTTGATGTGTCTGCTTATTCTCCTTCTGTTCTCAGTATCGTCTGGAAACGTTCACAGAGTCCAGATCTACTGAATGGAGTCAGGAGCCATACACAGGTACCCAGAAGTCAGATTTTTTTGCCCACACTTACATTTGGCTGCATCTCTGAAAAATTGATACAAATCCGATCTTGTATTCCTGTGCTATATTACAATCTTCCATGATGATGCAAATGCCAGATTTTTTTTTCTGCATTTAAAGTGTCTCGTAATCCATAAAAGCATCAAATTTCAGGTCAGCCTGTGGATGCTGGTGTTCAGCCTGCTCCAGGTCCGTGGCAGATCGCAGCTCAAACTCCGGCCTTCTTTAAAGACCACAAGCAGACCATTAAAGTGCCCTATACTTCCTCAGTCAAGGTTTGAGCTTTAACAACATGCACAAAAACTTATAAAATGGGACAAAGACATAATATCTGGATCTGAGGCTCTTTAGTCTCTAAAGTACAAATGCAAGTTAGCATTAATATGCATGCACTAATAGTTATGTTCAATAAGTCAGAATATATTTCAGAGCATTATATTCTGTTTGTACCCTAGAACTGTCACGATTGTCTGGGAATGGGAAGAAACCCCTGTACCACCTGTGCTGGAGCTGGAAACGTAAGTACAATTGGACTATCCCAGAATGAACCAGCTGGGCATTTCATTGTTCTCTAAGTGTTTTTCACAGAGGAAAATATGGCACTTGTATTGAGTAAAAGTATCTCTTTGTGTGGTGCCTGGAGAAGAATTCAAATTGAATTGTATTGAAAATGTGCACACAAGCCACATTCAGTTCATGTGATGTGAAATAGCCTAATACAGGAACTATTTGTCCTTTATTGTTGTGCATGTGCAGAAACCCTGTTGGGTGTGTAATGGTTCTGGTCACCGTCTGTCTGATGAACGCTGCACGCATTGCAATGGACGTGGACGTGAAAAGTAAGTCCTTCGTAGCTGTTTATAATGAGACATTTCTTTAAAAGAGGATTCCCTCTAAAAAAAAAAAAAAAAATCACTTATTTACTTAATTTATATTTATTTTACATATTTTATTTTTCTATTTAATTTAATTAAATTATAATTTTTTATTTGATTTTTATTGTACTTATATACACTAGCAGTCAAAAGTTTGGACACATCCTCTCATTTAATGTTTTCTAAAGAAGTCTCTTCCGCTCATCAAGGCTGCATTTATTTGATCAAAAATACTGAAAAAAAACTGTAATATTGCAAAATGTTATTACAATATAAAATAATGTTTTTTTTATTTGAATATACTTTACAATATAATTTATTCCTGTGATGCAAAGCTGAATTTTCATCAGCTGTTACTCCAGTGATCCTTCAGAAATCATTTTAATATGCTGATTTATTATTAGAATTATCAACGTTGGAAACAGTTGTGCTACAAATATTTTTTTGCAACCTGTGATTGTTTTTTCAGGATTCTTTGATGAAAAACAAGTTAAAAAGAACAGCATTTATTCCAAATATAAATCTTTTCTGACAATGTAAAGCTGTGCTATTGAATTATTGATATATTACTTTCCCATTTTATACTGTAAAGTTGCTTTGACACAATTTGTATTGCAAAAAGCGCTATATAAATAAAGCTGACTTGACTTGACTATCACTTTTTATTAATTTAACACATCCTTGGTGAATAAAAGTATTAATTTCTTTCAATAAAAGAAAGAATAAAAATGTACCAACCCCAAGCTTTTGAACAGTAGTGTATATTGTTAGAAAACCTTTCTATTTTAAATGCTGTTCTTTTCTAACCTTTTATTGATCAAAAAATCCTGAAAAAAGTATCACAGGTTCTAAAAAAAATAGTTTCCAGCACTGATAATAAATCAGTATATTAGAATGATTTTTGAAGGATCATGTGACACTGAAGACTGGAGTAATGATGCTGAAAATTCAACTTTAGTTACAGATATAAATTAAATTTTAATGTATATTAATATAGAAAAACATTGATTTACATCCTAATAATATTTCACAATATTGCTTTTTTTTCTATACTTTTCATCAAGTGAAAACAGCCTTGATAAGCATAAGAAACTTAAAAAAAAAAAAAAATGAGAGGCTGTGTCCAAACATTTGACTGGTTATGTGTGTGTGTATATATATATATATAATATATTTTATCCTGCTGGGGGCTTTATTGGTTTGGTATTTTCTGATAGTTTTGACTTGTCTTGTGTTTCAGCTGTAGTTCATGTAGCGGCAATGGCTCTTGCCAGTGTAACACCTGCCATGGAAAGAGACAGCTGCTCGTCTTCATCAAACTCAATGTTAAATGGTATGATCTATATTAGCATAGCTATTACTATATTAACTAGCTCCTCAGTCACTGTTTGTGCTACAGACATGAATCCTGCAGTTTGTTACGTTTCTAAACAATCATACTCATACACTTACATGGTCATTCCTTGCACAAGAAAGCACCATTTTTTTACAGCTTCTTTTACATTTTCAAGCGACTGCTGAAAACCCATCTCTTTCAATAATATTTGACTGAATAAAAAAGGAATTGTTTTGATAAGTAGCTCGATTTGCCTCTTTAGGATAAACCGTTTCTTGTATTTTCCAGTTATAAGTCGCTTTGGATAAAAGCGTCTGTTAAATGGATTAATTTTAAATGTAAATAAAAATAAATCAAGTCATTATTATTGATTATTTCATGACATTCAGAAGTCTTCCAAAATGCACTGTCTCATTCTAAAGGCTATTTTTGGACTATTTCAGGAGCACTGAGAAGGATGAATTCGTAGCGCAAGATTCAAGTGGCCTGAGAGTGGAAAAGCTGGGGAAAGTTACAGGAAAGGAGCTCTTCAAAGACGCCCAGTTTATGGTAAGAACAGACCGTACATGTAGTGAGAGTTAAAAGAGACTTGATGAAGTTGGTAAGTTCATCAGATGGCTGTATGTTTACTGTAGGTCTATCCAGTGAGGGGCTTTCCAGATGTTTCTGTGGCACAAGCTTCTGAGCGCTTAGTAGGAGACCATCAGGTGAAATACGCCCAAACATCCCGCATTTTACAACAGGTACCACTGTGTTTGCATGCTTCCAGGCCATTTTATATAGTTTATCACTTGATTATCATCATTCTTCATCTTAATTCTGTTCCAGAGGCAGACGATCGAACTCATTCCCATAACCAAAGTGAACTACATGTGGAAAGGAATGTCTTATGTTTATTATGTGTATGGAAATGAGTTTAAAGTGAACGCTGAAGACTATCCTGCCACCTGCTGCTGTTCTGTGATGTAACATCAAATACACCTGAGCTGATATATATATATATATATATAAAGATGATAGCCCCTGCATCTGCAGCTGACAGACACAAGCGCAATCTGTCCGAATGGGGCATTGCTTATGCAGCTTAACTTCTATCCATGTACTTGTATGTAACATTTTATGTGTCACCTGACTCAATATGACCAAATGTGAATTACTAAAGCGCTTATTGATTAATGCACTTTTCAGAAGACTTAATTATTGAAGAATTATGCAGTCTGTAGTAAATTTATAAACAAGAATGTATTGAAACTAAGGCAAAGTCTAAATAAAGAGTTTTGAGAAAGGATGCAAAAGCTTATTTATTATTTTTTGTATGCTTAAATGTGACCCTGGAGCACAAAACCAGTCTTAAGTCGCTGGGGTATATTTGTAGTAGTAGCTAATAATACACTGTATGGGTCAAAATCTTTATTTTTCTTTTATGCAAAAAATCATTAGGATATTAAGTATCTTGTTCCATAAAGACATTTTGTAAGTTTCCTACCATAAATATAATAAAATGTAATTTTTGATTAGTAATATGCATTGCTAAGAACTTCATTTGGACAACTTTAAAGGCAATTTTCTCAATATTTAGATTTTTTTGCACCCTCAGATTGCAGATTTTCAAATAGTTGTTATGTTGCCCAAACCATACATCAATGGAAAGCTTATTTAATCAGCTTTCATATGATGTTTAAATCTTAATTTAGAAAAATTGACGCTTACGACTGGTTTTGTGGTGCAAGGTCACCTATATATATATATATATATATTTAAAGATTGTCTGACTACTTGAAAGAGAATATAGTAAAATATAATTTCATAACTAAATGATACAATAACATCCAACACAAATCTATGAATATATTCAGGTGAATTAGGCTGAATGCTTTTTTTTTTGGATTGTGTTGCACCCTCAAAATCAAAATTTGCTCATATTTACAAAATACGTTTGGTGAGTGAAAATGTTGGAAACATTGAACATGAAACTATGCTAGTATCATGGTATTCTCTGAAATACTCCAGAAAACCACATAAATACCATGGAAAATGAACTTCAGTAATACATACGTGAAATTTCTGATACCATCATTGTTCTATGGAACTGAACTACTTCAAGGATTAGTTCAATTTCAGAACAAGCATTTAAAGATAATGTACTCACTTCCTTGTCATCCAAGATATTCATCTCTTTCTTTCTTCAGTCGTGAAGAAATTGTTTTTTGAGGAAATTTTTTTCTCTCCATATAGTAGCCTTCCTTCTATGGTGCCCCGAGTTTGAACTTCCAGGGAAACCACTGACATTTCGAAACGTTTCAAAACAGTTCTGACATAATGAAGCCTCGTTTACTGAGAAAAGTCTTATATGCATTAAAAATAAAAGCAGCAATATTGTAAAATATTCTAACAATTGAAAATACATTTTAAAATGTTTTTTATTTCCTGTGATGGCAAAGCTGACTTATTTATTTGAAATAGAAACTAAATGTCTTTACCATCACTGTTCTATTTATTTTTTCTTTTTTGGACCACAAAACCAGTCATATGGGTCAATTTTTGGACATTGAGGTTTATACATCATATGAAAGCTGAACGATATGACAATATTTGGCCGAGACAATCTGGAAACTGAGGGTGCAAAAAAATCTAAATATTGAGAAAATCACCTTTAAAATGGTCCAAATAAAGTTCTTGGCCATGCATGTTGCAATTACTTTTTAAAAATTACGTTTTGACATATTTATGGTAGGAAATGTACAAAATATCTTCATAGAACATGATCTTTATTTAATATCCTAATGACTTTTGGCATTAAAAAAAAAAAAAATTGAATCATAAAATGTATAGTTGGCTATACCCCAGCGACTTCTGGCTGGTTTTGTGGTCCGAAGTGTTTCTATATGGTACTGTTGATGGAAAATGTAAAAAAAGAAAGCGGTGAGCCTGAGGTTATGTGGTCAAAAGACCTGTTGAATACCCTGTTTCTGTTGTGAACTAAATTTCCATCCAAAATGACCACAAACCAAAGCTGATGCACTGGAAAAATAAAGCACAAGTGTGTCTTAGACTCTAAACACATCAAAAAGAAAGCTGTGGTTGGGTTTCATAGCTGAGCTCCTCACGAATGTCGTCTTGAATTGCAGATTTAAAAAGTTAATTTAATTTGATTTGCAGTATATTGCATCGGCATGACTATAGGTGCAAATCATGAGAGAAAACAGCATTTTCCCTTTCATCATTAATGCACCATTTATTCAGACTGATTCTAGGCTAGGTTTAGTTGTGGAATCCACTGTAAAAAGTGGTTTTGTTACCATTAAGGTGAACAGTTTTCCATTTGACCTTAGTTACTTTTATTTCATTTTAGAGTTGTTATTAATTTAGTGCTTTATCTCTGCGTTCTGAGTCTGTTGGTCATAACTGATGGAGGTGGGCATTAAACCACTGGCCTGTGACCTCAACTTCTTTACCTTCTCGGAAACATCTCTCTCCTCCAATCATAACTCACGAGTGCCAGAACATGAGCTTCTTTACAGCTATATAATCTTCATCTGTCATTCTTCTGATTTGAGCAGCAACTCTGAGATACAAGAAAGTAAGTCTCTGATTATTTCTATGTTAAAACAAAAGCTTACCCTCTCATTTAATGTTTTTTAAATAAGTCTCTTATTCTCATCAAGACTGCATTTGATCAAAAATACAGAAAAAAAATGGTAATATTGCAAAACGTTATTCCAATATAAAATAATGTTTTTTATTTTAATATACTTTACAGTATAATTTATTCCTGTGATGCAAAGCTGAATTTTCATCAGCTGTTACTCCAGTCTTAA